>OZ024902.1:132085602-132685602 GCA_964017125.1 Flabesymbios commensalis
AAATTAGTGGGTGTCTAGTTTCCATCAAGAATTTCGGTCAATATATCAATATATTTTTGTCACTTGGATCTGTAAATTACGTCTGTTATGTATAGGATAAAGGCCGAGGAACTCTTAGCTGTGGAAAAGGCTGGGGCCGAAGGCCGAGGCCTTTTCCACTGCTAAGAATGTAGAGCTCCGAGGGTTTTAACTGACTTAAAACACATCCGAACATAATGAGGATCCCTCATAATCAACTGCTCGGTCACACCTGACTGATTTTAATACAAGAGGCTTACCGTACGTGATAATTGATCTGTACTCGGTCAACAATAACCCTCCATTCCTGGCTTAGAATGTATTGCTGGGACAAAGGAAATAATGTAGTGGTGTGTTTTGATCTGGCTTCATTGTTAAACGATTTTTTGTGCATTTCTTAACTGGAATTATTTATTTATTATTTATATATTAGTAGTTTTATTATTTTTACTTTCGGTGTTAGTTTTTTTAACCTTTTTCACACACATAAAGTTCTCATGTTCATTCAGCATCAAGTGTGAATTACATCCAGGTTAATAAAAGTATCTGTATGGAATTGCCAGGTGAATGCATTGCTCGCTTGTACATGCATATGTCCGAAGTGTTTTAAAATCAAGGTGTGTGTAATATTAAAGACGCACAGCGTAATTTTGAAATAGTATGTGCAAATGAATGGGAAGAGTCTTTATCTTCTTACCCTAAGCTACGTACCTATTGTACATTTAAAACAATGTTCTCTGCTGAACCTTATATTTTAACTGATTGACCAAAATCAAAAAGATGTTTATTAGCACAGTTACGGATAGGTGTATTACCGCTTCCAATAGAAACTGGTAGATACTATCGTAAAGCTGTTGAAGCCAGAGTGTGTATGGTATGTAATTCCGGCATTATAGAGGATGAGCTGCATTTATTTGTCACTGTCAATATTATGAACATTACAGAAATGAATTGTACTTGTTGGCTTATAATGTATATGAAAATTCTAATTTCTATGATTTGGCAAATATAGATAAATTTGTTTTTATTATGTCAAGTGAAAAGATGGTTTTAAAATTAGCGTGGTTTATACAACATTCATGGAGAGAAAGACAGAACGTGTTGTTCCGTTATTGACACGTATGTGATCAGTAGTTGTCGGTGCAGCGTATGTTTATATAATGTATTCTTGTTTTACTGACTTATAAGCCTCATGGGATGGGTACAATTTATAAAAATGATATATACTGTGAAATATTCAATTATGTACAATGTCAGTATAATAAACGAATCAATCAACATGCGCATTGGTGGGCATTGTAGATAACAAGCTTTGAGCATGTGACCAGTGGAACATGGTTTGACGCTAGTGATATATAAAATGAACGTTATATTGAATTATCACACATTGATCAATTCAACTTTCAAGTAATTATGTTATAAGAAAATAATAAATTGCGAAAATAACTGATTGCTATGAAAAATAGTGTAACTGTTCCAAACTTTCATTTCGTAATCATGACCACTGATTTGAAGTGTTTAAACTTGTTTCAGCTTGTAAGGTTTTTAAACAGTACATCAGCACCAGGACTTGTTCTCCTTTTAGTGATTTAAGTGGTTTAAGTAGCTTATGTCTGACTTTACGACCATCTATACACAGGTCTACGCAGAAACACAACACATTGATTTTCTCACACTCTGTGCAGTGATTTTCACTATGAGACGTATATCGTTATCAGCCTTTTTTGCACTCTGTCTATAAAATGAACTGTAATCTATGGCAGTTATGTCATATGTGATCGTGTGAGAAAATACAAACGTTGTTCATTTTTTGTGCGATATGGGAAAAGACAGCATGTAACAATGTTAAGTAATCAGTAGTAGATATTCTGGTTTTGGTATTTAAAGGGTGGAATAAACATGCTGTCCTGGGCTGTTTACATGAGAGCCACATGGTAGAGACGGTACTGCTGACAAGTGCTAATCATCACACAGGGAGAACCCTAGTTCTGGAGGCTTGTGTGAGTCGGTTCTCGGAAACAGCCCAGGAATGTCTATGTAAAAAGTAAAAATCCTGATTGGAGTGGACGGCATTTCATCACAGGAAGTGACCGCATCCGTCGGGATCCGCTATAAAGGAAGGCGCCCACAGCCTTCGTGAGGAAGTTCGGAGAGAAATTGGGGAGATTTCTAACATAGACGTTTCAGGTTTGGCTAAGTTTAGTGGAAGCTGCTTCGGTATCTAACATCTTGTAGATCACTGAAGCAACAGCAAAATTATCAACAAATCACACAACGACATAGAAAGTACTAACAACTATGTACTGAGAAAATTGAACCATTTATGCTTAATATATATTATATATATATTCAAGACTTAAGTATTTTATCCACGAGTGTTGTGTTTGCTGTGCCAGAACATTTGGACACGCGACGATAGCGTGTCAACGTATATCACTTGTTGGCGCGTGACCAGGATAACGTCATGCAGATCACCCGTTTTACATTGGCACCGTGACAAGGAGTTTTGTGTCAAGGATAAGACCTGTTTACATTGGTGCGTATGACCAGGATTGTGTCAACGCATAAACCTGTTTACCTTGGTGCCATGACCAGGATTGGGTCAGTGCATAGACTGTTTACAAGCACATGTCCAATGAATAAGGTGTTCGCCTGAAGGCTCACACCTTATTCATTGGACGAGTGCTGTATTTTCTCATATCACACTCAAATGAACACCGTTTGCATATCATAATGCTGGTTCAAAACTGAGCCATGCATGCGACACTGAGTCTACATTAAACCAGCATGGAATTAATGTAGCTTGTTGACTGTGTATATACCCGCATTTTTTTCTCCTGTAGTTATGAGGGACGTGTGGCCATACCCAGTGATTACCTCATAATAAATGTATCTTGTTGACTTGTTCTTCTCTAATTATGCAGATGCAGCTATATGCACTATCACGAGTAGCTTCTCCATATTTTTCACGTCTTCCTTTTTCTTCTCCAGTTATGAGGGTCGTGTGGCCATACCCAGTGATTACTTCACTATACTGCTGAGATGTGAAGAGCCACCTTGCGAACAGAATATGAACTACGAGGCTTTATCATTTGTTCTTCCACATCAGCCCCAAATCACAAATTGTCTGGTACGTACAATATGCAGACCTTGGATAACATCAAACTAAAAAAAACTTGAAATTAAGATTGTCTTAACTTTCCCTTATTTCCATTAGAAAAGTTAGGATTCTCCTCACTTTTCTAATGAAAATAAGTTAAAGGGACTGGCCCATGCTAAAATCATCAAAAAATCGGTGATTTTATTTCGGGTTCTTAATATGACCATATGATGTAAACATGTACATAGACTAGAACTGCAAATTTTTATAATTTTTGTGCTGCGCATTCACCAGTTAGGCTAGATATAGAGACGAAATTCCCGATTTCTAATTATTGACAACCCGGGATCGACACTAACTGATTTCAGGTAGTAGCCCAAAGGGCCAGTAACTTCAGATAATTACTGGCCCTTAGCTTTATCGTTCTAATCCTTAGTCTACACAGTATCAAGGGGAGTGTAGTTTTTATGTTGCCCCCAGGGCCAGTATATCAGGTGATTTACTGGCCCTTAGTGATTTTCACTGGCCTCGGGCCAACGGGCCAGTGTTAGTGTCGAGCCCTGACAACCATGTCAAAAATAGGAAATGCGAGAATTTCGTCTCTATATCTAGCCTAACTGGTGAATGCGCAGCACAAAAATTATAAAAATTTGCAGTTCTAGTCTATGTACATGTTTACATCATATGGTCATATTAAGAACCCGAAATAAAATCACCGATTTTTTGATGATTTTAGCATGGGCCAGTCCCTTTAAGATATTCTCAATCAAAGAATATTAGTAGATGCGTCCAATGTCGTGATGTATAATAAATCATTACTCGCTAGTATCTACTTAAATTTTCATCCACTTGAAATTACTAACATTTGTTTAAGATGAGGCGAAACGTTTGCAGCTTTTTATAACATAGATTTAATAGTCTAGTAAAATGGATTAAAATGATTAGCGGTGAGATGGCTAATGCATATCGTCTTTTGCCATGGAATTTATTCAGAACATGACATGACGTATACATATCTCTCAAAGTGAAAAAAATGCATAACCTTGCACAATAGTAGGCTGACTGTCATTTCAAAAAAACTGCTCAGTTATGGCTACGTCAATATCATGCTTCACCCTCAAAGCAGTAGAATTATATAAATCAACAGAAAAAAGTTTGTTTTATTTGGAGATATTATGAATACCTATGTTATGGGTCTATGGCGATTATGAACATTTAATTCTTTCAGTGCGGTGATCGACTGTCTATCCACTATGCCTACCAAGTCTGGTCGTTTCAGCTCCAGCCCAATTATGTTCTTTAATAAATTATTAAATAATGATATATTCTACATAGTCATTGTGCCTGCAGATCATGTGTTTCCAGAAAATGCCTTTTAACTTACTTGACTTATCTAACTTATTCAACTTATTCAATTTTAATATCGCATCATGTATATATTGTATTTTTTTTTATGTAAAATGACAATTCTTAAGCCTTTTGGCTGCCATGTCTTTTTAGTTGAATAAACACCAATTATTATTATTATTATTATTATTATTATTATTATTATTATTATTATTATTATTATTATTATTATTATTATTATTATTATTATTATTATTATTATTATTATTATTATTATTATTATTATTATTATTATTATTATTATTATTATTATTATTATTATTATTATTATTATTATTATTATTATTATTATTATTATTATACTTCAGAATCTGACGTCTTCAGACGTCAGATTCTAAAGTCGGTCCCCGCACTGAAAGGGTTAAAACGCTAAATCAAAAAAATTAACTCACTACTGCGACACCTTCAAGTGAGTAAAAAAGACTTATATTTCTTTAACTTGAGATCAAACATTTGCAAATCTTGACGTTTCAACGCTCATTTCATTCCCAATAGCACTGATTTAATCACCTAAAAACGCTTAAAAGCGATACTAGTCGTGCTTAGCACTTACATAATTATACGAATTGACTGCACCAGACTTGTATTTAAAGGAATAAAAACAGGATTAAATTGTAGTGTGTTATGTTTAATAATATCCTTCTATTTTACTTCACAGGATATTGAAACGTACTTACTACAGAACGTGGTGAGAATTCGAGACATTGAGTTGCTGACGGATTTATACTTCCTGACTTCTGCTGTCACCCAGGAGGGAATATACACAAGAACATTTAGTCCTAACAAATTATGGGAATATAACTGAAATATAGTTCACGAAGTATAGCTTTTATAATAATTACGGGAATCTACACAAGAACATTTAGTCCTAACACTCTATGAAATATGACTGAAATACATCTCACGAATTATAGCTTTTATAATAATTACGGAAGTTAGATTTCTTATTTCTTAGTTTAGCTCTTTTTTATACAAATCATGGCGACCAAAGGGTTATTTTTAATTTGAAATCATCATAAATGGCTTAGTAATAGCTCTTTCTGATTCATTTGAATACCTGTATTATGGGTCTACGACCATTTTTACTCTTACAGTGCGAGGATCGACTTTAGACGTCAGAATCTGACGTCTGCAGAATTCTGACGACTATAGTCGATCCCCGCATTATAAGGGTTTAGGTAGGCCTTCAGTGAATTTGTTTAACACATTTGAACGATTCGAGATGTGAGCTGATTTAAAGGTGATCTATCACCCCTTATATGGTATGAATAATTATTATATGGGGTGATTGGCTATCATGTGACCCTCTCAGAGGGTCACATGATAGCCAATCACCCCATATAAGGAAACACTTGTGCCCCATCTTGTGCCCCATTTGTCACAAATTTATTCATACTATATAAGGGGTGATATGGCACCTTTAAACTGGTAATATCAGTTGAGGCAATGCTGGTTTGATGTTTGGCCAGCGTCGTAGACGGCGGACATTGGGTCAACGCCAACATTGGGTCAACGCCTCATGTAGGCCATATTGGGCATAGTGACGTCAATATGATTATCTTCAACAGCGATGTATTTTTTTGATTAGTATGGAATTTTGTGTTGTGTCAGAAAATACAGACAAATGCCTATGTATTTTCCCGCTGTGCACACGACGTTGGTGCGACGTTGAATAAACATCAATGACGTTGATCCACGTCGCAACAACGTCGTGTGCCCAGTGGGCTGAAATGTATGAGAAATAAATGATATGTCAAAGGAATTAATTATGACCGCACTATAAGCCATTCTGAATTTGATTGTTTTAAATTTTTCGGTTTCTTCTCTTCGATCCAGGGACTTTCTAATTTTAGAGTAGGCCTACAGTAGTAATATATAGTGCATACATAAAAAATAATTACTAATAGCGCATGTTTTCGCTAATTTATCAGTCGAATGCCCTCAAAATTGTAAAGGTTATTTTCTAGTAAAAGTCCAACAGCCCTGTTTTGCGAAATTATATGCATATTGATTATTTCAAAAGTTAGGCCATTTGTCATGTAATGAAATTCTGGGCTGAAAACCTAGTTAATTTAATAGGTTATGTAGAAGGACGTCATAATTTCCATTTTACCATAGGCTTATTTTGAAATATCCAAAATAATTTCGCGCAAATAATAGCTTTTTGCTATTTTTTTAAGGAAAAAGCGGTTGATAATTGACCAAGAAATCGAAGAAAAACATGCCCTACTGAAATTCTGTGTTCTGCCATTTGTGTACACAACGCACTGTGTGTAGTCTCGAGTGAGTGAATGAATGAATGAATGAATGAATGAATGAATGAATGAATGAATGAATGAATGAGTTAATGTATAAATGAATGAATGAATGAATGAATGAATGAATGAATGAATGAATGAATGAATGAAAGTGTGAATTAATCAATCAATCAATCAATGTCGAAGAGATTGTGATTTTAGGTTGCGCTGTAAGGGTTAAAACATGTAGTGGTGAGAGCCACCTGGTGACTATTGAATCAATCAGATAACAGGATGGCCGTCTGTCAGATTTACTGAATCTAAACAAGAATCTGCGTTCTGTTGTTAATATATTCAAGCTAGCACTTCAAATCATAACACGCAATTCTGTAAAATCATAATTATATTCTCGTATTTATAACGTATTAAAAACGGGAACCTAAAAAAGATCTATCATTCATTGTAGAATAATGTAAATAATAATCTGCTATTTGAAGATTAATTAGCTTGCAGGAGTATTATAGTCACAAGGCCTAGGTGAGATAAATTCCATGAAGAGTTAATGCTCTGCACTAGTAATGGTGCTCTGAATCTTTGACTTTTAGATTCGTGCTGTTATTTTTTCCAGCCCTTGTATGAGGGCATTTTATCTTCATATAATACAGTCAGGCAGAATATTGGCAAAATTTACCCCCATACAGAAGTTTATGTTTTGATTGATTTGTGTTTAGCAGAGGCTACAGTCATAGTTTCCACCTGGAGTACTAAATTGCCCCCAGTTGCAATTTTTAATTTGCATATTTCCAAGATGGCTGCCAATCGCTAAACTCAAATCTAAAAATGGCATATCTCTGCCAATTGTTCAAATTTGATGATGATGGAGTTGATTTCCATCAAGCCAAAAGCCATAAGTACATTCATGACATTAGAAGAATTTATTGAAGACCAAAGTCAAAGGTCTTGGCCTTTTTATGGTTCTGGTAAGGTTAGAAAAAGCATCTAATGTGGCTAGTGACCTATTCACGAAATCACGAAGCTAAAAGTGTTAAAAACATATTGGTGAAAACTGCCTGCTCGATTTATGCACAACAAAATTCCAGGAAGTGGGCGGCCATTTTCCAAGATGGCGGCCATTTCCAGCATGAAAATCACTTTTCTGGATAGTTTTCTGCAAACTTGTGCGATTTCAATGATATTGGTATCAAACCATACATTTTTGACCATGCAGAATCTGAATTTCGACCTCCGGAATAAAACCGATTACAAACAACTATAGTCTGAGCGCTTAAAAGTATTGACTGCATCAGATGATTAAACACAGGATCTAAAGAAAAGGGGAGCGCCGGGCATACTTTGGCCAAATTAGGGGACTTTTTAAATAATTTGACATAAGACAAAACATTTGTGTAACATTTATACAATTTTGGGCCAACGTCGAAGACGTTGAGCCGACGTTGTATAGGTCCCTAATTATTATACAAATGTTTTGTGTTTGCTGGGATGTAACTTTTCGATTCTGGATATTTACATAGTCACTAGAACACTTTAATTTGCAGGTATAAAATCAGTATTAAATCGTAGTGTCTCTTGTGTGAACCATCGAAAACAAAGGATTTTTTCAATTTGAAGTCATCATAAATCTAGCTGCCTCCGATTCATTTGAATACATATAAGTTATGGATCTACAGCTATTATATTTGCTTAAATTCTTGGCTTTCTTGCAGTGCGGGGACCGGGGCCTAAAAAGTTAAAGAAACTCGGGTGAACTGTTATATAACTTTAAAATTCTGTTCATGTACATTAGTTGTGTCGAGAACACGATAATTTACAGGTATAAAAACAGTATTAAATTGTAGTGTGTTATGTTCAATAATATCCTTCTATTTTATTTCGCAGGATATTGAAACGTACTTCCTACAGAACGTGGTGAGAATTCGGGACATTGAGCTGCTGACGGATTTATACATCCTCACTTCTGCTGTCACCCAGGAAGGAATCTACACAAGAACATTTAGTCCTAACAAATTATGGGAATATAACTGAAATATAGTTCACGAAGTATAGCTTTTGTAATATTTACGGGAATCTACACAAGAACATTTAGTCCTAACACTCTATGGGAATATGACTGAAAGACAGCTCACGAATTATAGCTTATGTAAAAATCAACGAAGTTAGATTTCCTATTTTTTATCATTTGTAGCTGTAAAGAGCTGAAATATCCCCATAGAAAACATGGAAACTAAAGGGTTATTTTCAATTTGAAATCATCATAAATGGCTTAGATAGCTCTTTCTACTTACTTACTTACTTCTTTCTAAATAGAGGGCGGGGGCCCAGGGTAGTGGTTAGCACCGCTGCCTTTCACGCCAGAGTTCGGGGTTCGATTCACGGTCTCGGCGGTTTGAAAGAAACAAAAATGTTTCTTCCCCATCCACGTGTGAAAGTCAGTATTGTGGGGAGCCTCCGTGACCGAGAGGTAGCGTGCTCGGCCTCAGACCGCCAGGGCTCGAATTTCGAATCCTGTGATTGGAGGACAGTGTCATCTCAATCATCTCACCATCCTCAGGAGGTTCTCCTGGCCCAGTTTAGCCTATATGTGCACAAAGGTGGCCTAAAGCCCGATTCATTTCATTTCTTTCTACTTCATTTGAATACCTATATTATGGGTCTACGACCATTTCTACTCTTACAGCGCGAGGATTGACATTAGACATCAGAATCTGACGTCTGCAGACGTCATAATCTGACGTCTGCAGACGTCAGATTCTGGCGACTAAGGTCGATTCCCGCGCTGTGATGTTTAAGGTATGCCTTCAGTGCATCTGTTCAACATAGTTTAACGATTCAAAATGTGAGCCGTTTTATGTTTGGCCAGCGTCGTAGACGGCGAACAAACACTGATCCAACATTGGGTCAACGCCTGGATAGGAACGTAAATATCATTATCCTCAACCACGATGTACTTTTATTGCTATGGAACTTTGTATTGTGTCGGAAAATAGAGACAAATGCCTATCCATTTTCCCACTGAGCACACAACGTTGTTGCGACGTTGATTCAAAATCGCAACAACGTCGTGTGCACAGTTGGTTTGAAATGTATGAGAAATGAATGTTGTCAAAGGAATTAATTATGGCCGCAGTATAAGCCATTCTTAATTTGATTGATTTTAATTTTTCAGGTTCTCCCCTTCGATCCAGGGACGTTATATTTTTAGAGTAGCCCTACAGTAGTAATATATTTTATTTTATTTAGCTTTTGACCAATACATATATTTAAAAACAGATACAAAAAATATACACAAAATCATTATAACATTATATACAGCATTGGTCGTGCTGCGCTAGAACAGGCTTATAGAAGCCTCTGCAAGCTAGGCAGCAACTATATTCATATTCATCTATGTGCAAAAAGTATAAGCATAAAATTATTTTTAAAAAATATATACATAATATGTTTCCCGCGCCAAACCCAGAGATAAAATAACTACATACATATTATAATATTATAGATAGTAGCAAAAACACACTCTGGAAAGCGTAGAAACCCATAAAATAAATACAAGTACAATACTTTTATAATAAAAAAAATGTAAGCTATAATAATTGTCCTGCTTTTAACATATACATCCCTATATACAATTATTACTATTAGTCTAAAAAACATCGTCAGTTCGTCAAGCCGTCGCGCTACTGAAACACAATATATACATACTAATAAAAGTCGGACCTTGTGGTTCGTCGACTGCCAACACCTCAGTATATATACATCAGAACCATCCGTCAACCTCGCTGTCGAGTTTTTGGAAGCGTAGCGAAAAAGTTTCCTCCATCAACTCAGAGATTAAAGGTTGCGGTAATATCAATGTAGAGCATATGTTTCTCAGACCAAGTATTATCGTACATCACAGCCAACTGTCTTTTAAATGAGCTTAAACTATCTGACATGCGAAAATGTTGTGGAAGCCATAGACGAGCTAATTTGTTAAAGTTCATATATTGCGCTTGTACTGTTTTCGTCATGTTTAAATAAAATAATGTTCCTTAGTTGGCATACCGTCTCCTGGTATTTACCTGTACAAATTGTATGTATGTATTAATGCTAATATCAATTTCACCATGTAGACATTTAAATAGGAAACACAGATCGAGAATCTTTCTGCGGTAACACCGTGGCTGTATACCTAAAGTTAGACATCTATCTCTGTATGAAACATCAGATGAATATTAATTTAAAAAAAATTGTAACATGACGTTGAACCCTTTCAACGCGCATAATTTCAGTTACCTGGTACGGATACCACAATAGCGTACAATATTCAAGTAAGCTTCTAACATGAGAAAGTTACTACTGCCATTTATTGCAACAGGGGCATTAAATCCTAAAGTACGTTTGACCAAACCTGACATACTTTGAGCCTTTGAGACCATTTTTTAAATGTGATTTTTAGAAGTTATACTGGTAGTTAATGTGACTCCTAAGTCAATCATGGAATCAACCCTTGTTAGTGGCTGACCGTCTACATAATATTCAAATTTCATATAACAATGTACTTTAGAAATTGAAATAACTTTACATTTCTCCACATTAAAATACATTTTCCAACGTTTCGCACAAATCTCTAACAATTTTAGATCATTCTGCAATACATCTGAATCAGAAGTGGATTCTATTTTTTTCGTAAATGTTATCATCATCTGCAAATGATGATACAGTAGAAGAACATCCATCAGATATGTCGTTTACATAGAGTATAAATAGAAGTGGTCCCAAGATAGAACCTTGTGGTACACCAGATGTTACGGGCAAGTTTTCAGACTGTTTGCCTTCACTAATAACATATTGCCTTCTTTATGACAGGTTGTCAGTAAACAAGTTTAAAAGTTTGTTGTTGAAACCAAATGTCTTAAGCTTATGCAATAGGAGATCATGTGGTACTTTCTCGAATGCTTTAGAAAAATCTAAAAAGATGATATCCTTCTGTACACCTTTGTCAAGATCATTGCCAATTATGTCATAATATTACTTATTAGATGAGACCATACTGATCGTTTTCTCATGAAACCATGTTGATTTGGTGAAATTTGAGGATTCACAATTGGATATACCTTATCAAAAACTAATCGCTCTAATATCTTGCTAACACTATTCAATAGTGATATCGGTCTGTAGTTATTTGCTCGCATTTTGAAAAATTGGTGTGATATGTGCATGTTTTTATTCAGATGGAAATAAGCCTGTCGATAGACTGAGATATAAATAGCTTAATATTTTGACCATATATATGATGTAAACATGTCCATAGACTTGAACTGCAAAAGTTTTTTTAATTTTTGTGCTGCGCACTTACCAGTTATGTTTATTTGACTTCCAGTTAAAAACATGCAAAAGTGGTACATTATCAATATTATTAATTGGGTATTTTTTTGAACATGTTATTAACTTTGGTTGACGGGAACAGGTCGAGACGACCTCTACAATGCCTGTCAACCATATTAGTGAATTAAAATTATATGATGCAATAAAATAAAAGTTAAGCTAGATATACAGACGAAATTCCCGTATTTCTTATTTTTGACATAAAATCACCGATTTTTCGATGTTTTAAACCTGGGCATGACCCTTTAAAATAAAAAATGTGGGAGGCCGTCTAAAATTCCCACCGGAGACGCCCCCCCCTCTTTCCCAAATCTGGATCAGCTCCTGAGATAGGCCTATCCTAGCAAACACAGGACATTGACCCAGTGTTGGGTCAATGCTGGCTCAGCGTCGAAGACAGTGGGCCAACATTGACCCAACATTGTGTAAATATCCTGTGTGTAATTTATTGATAGAAAATTTATCTTACATTTTTCGCAGTTTGTATGCCTATGTATAGGCGTATAGGGGGCCTGCATAAAATAGAATGCATAGAATAGAATAGAATAGAATAGAATAGAATAGAATAGAATAGAATAGAATAGAATAGGATAGAATAAAATAGAATAGAATGACATAGGCCTATATACATATATATTTATTTGCATTTACATGAACAAACTATTTTGCAAAAAAACTATTAAAAAACAAAACAGTAGGCTAGATACAGTTTACACCAAGAGTGAAACACACCAACGTGATTGTCCCAGCGAAAATGCATAAAAATGCAATATTTTCACCAATAAGGGGGGGGGGGCGTACGCCGGCTACGCCCTATGCTGGATCCGCCACTGAACATCGAGTGTTGTGTCTGGAGGGCAGTCCCAGTGTAATCTCACCATCCTCAGGAGGCCAGGTCAACCACTGTAAGAATTCCTACCCGCCTGTAAAATGGGGCGTCACGCCGTGGGTTATGGCCAGTACACATGGTCAGTGTTCAGGCAAGCCATGTGCAACAACGGCCTCAGCCTCCTTCTCAGGGCCACACTAGCACAGCTAGGTGGCTCTGCTACAGTGCTTTGAGATTCTCTTGTGTAATTGCTGCGTTCTGATAGGACATCAAAATCTGGTGTACCGTGACTCACACCTGACCCTGAAACTATGTCAAGTTCGAGGATTCCTTGCACCTATGAGAGACAAGTTTATATAATTATGTCTCCCCTATGTACCTGTATACTGGGCTATGGTTGTCATTATATGCCTAGTATTATTATGACCAGTACATGCTGTGTTGTATTATAGTTGGTCCATCCTATACAAATGACGGCGCAAAGCAACATTGGATGTGCGTCTTTTACTTGTGTTGTTGTAGACTTGCTTTTGTGTAAGACCAAGATACCAGCAGAATGTCCAATGTGATGTTATCAACCACTCTTTGTTTAATGTTGGGACAGCATCTCAGATTGTGGATTAACATGAGCCCAGCGTTGGGTCATCGTTCTTACTGGTGTGCAATCTCAGTCAGTACGACACACTGAGCCAATATAGGTTTAATGTTGGTCCATCGTTTGCGACGCAGGCCCAACATTAAAAAAACATTGGGCCTGTGTAGACCTATCCTGTTTACGCTGTAGGATTGACAATGCTGGATTGATGTATGCTAATTGTCCACGACGCTGGCCCAACATAAAATCAACATTGACCATGTGGTTTAGAATTTTTGTCAAGTATTACCTTATTGGCCAGATACAAAGTCAGGTCAAATTCATAAATACGTCTACAGAACACATTTTACAGTGCAATCAATCAGAGCCACTAGATTCTGACATTTGAAGTCGATCCCCGCGCTGTAAAGGTTAAAACATGTAATGGTAAGAGCCACCTGGTGACTATTGAATCAATCAGATAACAGGATGGCCATCTGTTAGATTTACTGAATCTAAACGTCTCACCACACATAATACCCGTCCCATAGATTTACATGTCTTATGACCCATACGCCCAGGCCTCCCAGCACTCCTAAAATGGGGAAATGTAAATAACCCTATATATCATTTGAACCATCCTGCTGTTGTCTTTCAAAATACAAAATAAAAAAGGTATGTGAATCTGCTTGCTTTTCTGCTATTTTAGCCTAGCATAAGCTCTTGCCCCACTCTCCCCCGGGCGACCTAGAAAAAAATTGACCTCGTTTTTTAGAAGAGCCTTGTTACAGCCAGCGCAAGGACTTCCTGTTAGATCTATCTTTTATAATTTCGATGCTTTTGCTACAAGAAAACATAAGAGAATCGATTTAAATTGGTATCAAAATGATATATCCGTAATAATCACCACAGGAGCTGCTGCAAAAAGTCACAATTTTAAAAAAGAGACTAACTTATTTATTCTTAAACTTTATGATGATATGCGCGAATGAATTTAAAATCATAACACGCAATTTTGTAAAATGATAATTACATTCTTGTATTTATATACTAAAATGAGAGCTTTAAAAATATATATCATGATTCATTGTGAAGAAATTGTAAATAATAATCTGTTAGTTGAAGCTTAATTAGCTTGCAGGATGTATTAGTCACAAGGCTAGGTGAGGTGAAATAATATACCCTCGACGTCTAGTTCAGCACTCAATGTTGTCTGAATCTTTTGTCTTTTAGATTCGGCGCTTTTATTTTTTATAGCCCTTGTATTAGGGTATCATTGTGAGGCTGTCACATTATAGCATTCAATATTATCTGACATATGAGTTGCTTGTAAATATACATCATCTCACCATCCTCAGGAGGTTCTCCTGGCCCAGTTTAGCCTATATGTGCACAAAGGTGGCCTAAAGCCCGATTCATTTCATTTTTGTAAATATACACGCTACATGTGCGCTGATCTTTACAAATAACTGCCAACTTACAACTTTATCGGCCTATTTTTATCAGACTTTGAGAGATGAGACACGAGATACAAGATGGCTACTGGCTGATTCAACACTTCATTTAGACCACCGCGACCCTCTGTTCGCCGAGGGCTCATCTAAATTAATTAAATTCTAAAATGCTCCTGTTTCCAGATTCCTTGCCATCCAGACATCTGCAATTGCAATGAGTATGATATAGCCTACTAATGGAGAATTGGAAAGGCTAAAAACAGATTTTAAACAAGCTTCGATGCCTTTAATATCTCACTCTCAGCACCCTTCGGGTGCTAGGGTTCAATCTACCAGGTCTTGCAAGCGCTAGCGCTGAGTCTTGTAGACTCGAGTTCTTAATTTTTCAGCCCCCTTATTTTTAGTTGAGTATTCAACTCACCGGCTGACGGTGTCGTAGCGCAGCGGTATCGTGAGTTGACAGCTTCAACTACCTTATTTTGGGGATAAATCATGTTTCTAGTAATTTAGGGCTTAGATGCTTCGTTCACACCTGTCCATGGTCAGTCGTCTGCTTCTGTCACTAACATTCACACCTATCCGTCGTTTTAGTAAGGGTTTTTCCAGTAGAACCCCCACCCAATGGAAGGCAATTGAAAAATCACCCCTCCCGACTTTTTTAACCAACGTTCCCGGAATTGCCTCATGGCTCATATACCACCTACCATAGTTTTCATCAACCACCCTAAGATTGTGATTCTAGTCCATTGATCTTAGCAACGCATCTGACTTGGTTCAATCAGATCCCGATTCCCTCTCAGACAGCAACGTAATGGTGGGCCACCGGTGGGGCCACCACCAAATGCCACTGGTTGCCAGTGGTGGCCCACAACACGGATGTCCAGCTGATAGCGGGTGGCCCACAAGCTACATTGTTTGCCGGTGGTAAAGATAAGATAAGTTTTATTTTAAGTCGCACATAGTGAAACCATATAACATTAGCACAAGCGGCATATAAAATAAACAATAAATATAACAACTAAAACAAGCAGGTTGGCTGGCAGGAAGTTAACATTAAATGTAAAAAAAAATTAGGATTATATAGAAAAATACTTTTAGTGTAAATGAGAGCATAAATTATATGGTTAAAAGCTACATAAAACATTTTGGCACATAAAAGTAGATTAAAGATTATATAAGAAAACTTATAATGTTACGAAAAAATAAATTATATGACTAGAAGTTACGTAAAACCATTTATCGTTTATTAATAATTAAATAACTTTTCGAGGGACCTACATCTAATTTTGCTCTCAAATAAATGGAAAATAAGCTTGCAGGTCATCTCTGAAAGTTTTGAGGTCTCTGGTTATTCTCAATGCCTCTGGCAAAGAGTTCCAGATTTTAGGGGCCAAAAAGCAAAAGGAATTAGTTCCATGTCGCACCAGGCCTCTTCGTGAGAGGAATTTTCTGGATATTTTCTTAAATTGCGGTTGCGGCAGCGTTTTTCAATCAGTTCAAGGAGGTAGGTTGGTGCTTAATCATTAAGAATTTTGAAAGTCTGGATGGAGATGTTCATTTGCAAGCTTTATTCAGGAAGGACACATAGGAGGCGGTATGGTTGGAATAAACACACTTTAGAGCATTTATTTATTATGATATTTTAGCCATAAACCCTTATTATCTTCATTCAATATATCCTGATGAATTCAGACACAATAACGTAATAGGTTTTTCACGATCCATATTCCATTCACATCTACCATTCAATGTTTGACGATGAAATGCTTTGAAGAACTGAATGAGCGGCAGAAATCAATACAGATTTTGCCTGCTTCAGTTTACACATTTCACAACAAAAGCAACAAGCGAAATTACCCAGCAAACACGAAACATTCACCCAATGCTGGCTTAATGCTGGGCCAGCATAAGCGACGCTGATCCAGGATTGACCCAGCGTTGGGTGAAAGCCTCGTGTTTGTTTGGTAGCACATTATGTCCTAATCCAGAACTAATTATAGTCATCAGTGCAGATTGAACTCACAATACTATTGCTCGGTTAAGTGTCCCTTGGTTTATCATTGTTCTGTATTGTTTATCATGATTTACGTTCAAAACACCTTGCCCCGTTTGATAGCCCACCAAATGTAAATACATTCCAATTGTTGTTACGCAGTGTGGATGAAATTTTAATTAAAAATTTGTGTACATATATTAAATCAGGCATTTAAACGCATGAAACAAGACTGTTAAGAATGATGATTAGCACTCTTGGCACTGTAGGCCTACTAAATAATTGTATTTTGTATAGTTTTGTACGAGCCGATGCCCTATCAAATAAACTTTTTGTATTCGTATATTCGTATTCGAAAATATGAGTGTTTTTGGTTATACAATGGGCTATATTCAACCTTTTCAGCGCGTAGACCGACTTTAGAGGTCAGATTTTATAGACGCCAGATTATGACGTCTGAAATTAATCTCCGCACTGAAAAAGTAAAATGCTTATATTGACCGTAGACCCATAAAAAAGGTATTGAAATGAAGCGAAAAGAGCAACGACATTTATGATTGAAAAACCCTTTGGTCTCTATGGTTTGTATAAACGTATTTCAGTGCTTCAGAATGAAACTCGCTTATGCCGCTTTCATTGAGAAAAATGAATATTAACCCTTTGCATGCCCCGAGACTGTTTTTTTTTCACATGAAAAACGCCAGAAAAGTGTCAGTAGGACAAAATTTATATACCAATGGATTATTAAAAATCTAAGAATATGTCCAAAGATGCGCAATTCGTCTCATTGCAAACAGTTTGAATCTTTGGACATAGATTGAATTCCGCTTCCACTGATTTGAATCAGACCACGAATACTATCAGTACAAACACAATTATATGCATTGCCATTGAATATGGTTCCCATGTCGGACCACTTAATAGCCGCATCGAGCTAATCTACAGACTGTTCCATGGTAGAGTCCAATCTAAAATAAAAGTAAGCTTTTCGGGTAATTCTGAAAATTAGACCATCTGACATATAACAATTCTGAGGAAAAACTGGAATGAAGATAATTTTAGATGCCAAATGAAAACGCTAAGTTTCATTTTGGACACTCCTGCACCATTGGAGAGACTATAAATACAATAAACACTTCATTTAAGGATACATCTTACGTTCTGATATCGGTGAATCAAATAATCAAATGCAATGCAAACTCAAATGGAATAAAGGTGTTAACTATTTATTTAAAAAGATATACCTATATATCGTCCCTTTGGATATGAAATGGTGTATCTGCTACTTAACACAGTGTCGGAAGCACTCTTTCATACCAAAGGGTACGATATATTAAGAAAGATAGAATAACGTAGCTTTAAAATGAAGATATATGTGACAGAGATTGAAGTGTATTCCCAGAGATCTGAGGCAAAAGATATGTGACCAAAGATTAATTTGAATATGCGGCCACACGCTCATGTTTCCACTGATTGTTTTCCAACATATTCGCACCAATCTTTCAATCCACCAGTAATCATTTTAACGCGTATCAATATAGCCGTACCTAATGTGTCTTGTTAGCAGATTCAATCACAGTTACTGGGAATGATATAAGCGTTATAGACATCAATATTTATAAATGTTTGGTCTCAACTTAAACAAATATTATTAATTTTCACCCACTTGAAGTTGTGGGTCGCGGCAGCGGGACACAACGTCAAGTGGGTATTAATTTGAAGGGTTGATATATAGGCATTGGTTGTCGTTTCAATGTCGGGTCACTCTAAAGTCAGAATTGAGCTAATCTAGACAGATATTCACCACTTCCTTTGAGGGTGAATATTTGCAAGACGAATTTAAACAAGATAACTTGGCGAGTAAAGGATTAATATATAGACATCGAAGGTCGTTTCAATGTCAGAATTGAGCTAATCCAGATACATTCACCACTACCTTTGAAGATGGATATTTGCTTTCTGATATCGATTGATTAATTAACCAACCATCAGATAAAAGAGGCCCCAATCAAGACATGTGTGTTAGCAGATTAGTCAGTGCAAGTAGATGCCTTTAATTAGGTTACAAGGTCATTGCTCGATGTCTACCTGTAGATTATTATTGACTGTGTCAATAAATGCTTACAAATAATCCACATCTGTTCTCTCTCGTCAATGTCATGCATCTTGTCTATTGATATTGGTAATGGTGACCCAGACACAAATTCAATTATAAGTGAGTCAAAATGTAAACCTTTAGCCTACTACTTGGCTTTCTTATTTAAACTTTCACCGACTTGAAGTTGTGGATCGCGGTAGACAAGTTAAAAGGTCAATAATTCAGAGCTCAAGATGCAGCGAGCGATGATTGCAGACAATAGCACAGAACGGGAACCAATGAACGAACAGTGTGTAATCACGTGATCTTACGTGTTATTTGTAAGTGAATCCGTTTCAGTGTCTTCTGCAATTACGTCAATGCCTAGCGTGGATCGATTAGAGCCATTAGCGCACAGCAGAGCGGGACGAGGCAACACTACACACAACAAAGACGTCCATTTGTAGAGATTCAGCTATAACAATGGACTGCAGACGCAAGATAATTATCAGGTATAATCAAACATTAATTGGACTTAATATAGAAAGTAATGCAATAAAGGACAAGCAGATGTACCCGGCATAACCGGGCTGCCTAACTCACTTCGCAGCAGATGTCATCAGGGTGAAGCAGATGCTGATCTATTAAAAAAGGAGCCACAACTCTGGTGTCTCAGACGCAGCTTGTGATTAGGATATCTTGATTGTGAAACCAAAATAGAGTCTTAACAGTGGAAAATTCCGCTTCACATGTGATCTTCAGGCTGGGATGTATGGATGTTTTGAACATCATATTATAAAGACCAGGAGGTAGTGTTACAAGTCTGTTGATCGCACCAAACTGACTGACGTCGTGGACTATCCAATGGCTGCACGAGAGTCCCTCTCAGGTCCTATCCGCTCCTAAACCACCCCCCCCCCCCTGTATAGGCTGTTGATGCATTTCAAAAGGTCAAAATGAGGCAATCGGCAGGATATCACAGTAGCAGTAGCAGTGCTTAGTTGGGACACTTTGCACTGAATAAAGCCGTAGCTTTAACTCAGCATTTCCACAAATTTGTGCATCTTAAGTGATATCATTCACTTTCAATACTGTAAATAGTTAAACGAGCACTTTAATTGAACGAATACTTATTAAACACAAAAATGACCAGATACATTTTCAGACTTACAACATATTACCATTGAATAGCATTGAAGGACACATGTTATTGAGTCCCTCTTTTCAAGTGGGGAAACAAAATGTATTTATTTCGTGGAATTTGCAGCTACAATCACTTCACTATTATGACTGTGTAAGGGAGGACGCAATGTTGCTCGTGATCACTAGCAAACTGGAGCTGCCATACGAACATTATGAAGGAGAATCCTTCAAATGGTACTGTGATTACCCAACAACAAAATTGTATCCACACAATCAGTTGGATGTTCATCATCTACGTTCTACTCATACACATTGTTGCCAAATCACGCTGTATACTGAATAGTAATTAACCATATCAGTCTTTGTCACAAGCTTACAATCTGCAGATGTCTAAAGCAGAAGGTGCCTTCTGATACCAGATCATATCTACTTGGCGATCAGTATCAAAACAAGGAGGATTTGTGTTTTCTAATACTTCACTAATCCCTTTTAAATCCTAACCCGAAAACTTTAGCCGTTTATATACATTTTATTTTTCTTCTAAGCAATAATATTTCAAGGAAAAATTAGTACGAAATTTGCTAAACTTATATCTGCTTTGATTCATGTTTCATGTTCCAGTAATTTACACCCAATTGGTTATTTTTAGTAGACCTATATTTCAGTAGCTGATACTCAACCTAAGTTGACAGTCGTGGTGGCAAGACACAACTTCAAATTGGTGACAATTTCAGTTGTGTAATTAAGCGTTTCAAGGTTTCAGTGAAAAAAAAAGAGAATGGAACAAAAGTCATACAACTCAACAATGGCCACGAGATCAGCGAACTTTACTGAACCGTTGCAAAGTGTTGATGTGGATGTTGAGTTTTTAGTGTCTTTGATCCTGGTCATTAGCGTTACTCTCTGGGTGATTACAGCGAACACGTTGATTGTGATTGTGGTGGCTTTATCTCCCAAACTACACAGGAAGATGTACATCTTCATTGTCAGCTTGGCTGCGTCTGATCTGCTTAACGGGGTAATTGCCCCGGTGACGTGGTACATGCAAACCGCGGGCGGTCTCAATGATCGGGCGTTTATTGTGTGTCTGGTGATGTACGCTCTAATGGTGTACCCAATGATTGCCTCTATAATGAACATACTCAGCGTGGCTGTGGACAGGTACCTTGCCGTGCAGTACCCCCTACACTACCATACATGGCTAACTACCACACGAGCCCTATCACTAGTAACTGCAGTGTGGTTGTACGCCACAACCATAGTGAGTCTCCTACTACTCTGGCACAATAACAGCTGTGGTATGTCAATATTCCCTCGAGCTTTTATGGGTATTCTCACCTGCCTACATTACTTTGTTGGCTTCATTGCGATATGTTACATATATGGCAGAATCTATCTAACCGCTCGAACTCATCACAAGAGAGAAGTGGAGGCAGATCATCAGCATGCGAATAAGGAGTTTAAGGCGACTAAAGCGGTTATTGTCACAGTGGGAGCTTTTTTTGTCTGCTGGACTCCACTCACAGCCACTCTGTTCCTGGAGTATGTGGTCAAGGTCTCAGACGCCACTAAATACCTGGATATTTGCTACATTATGGCATTCGCGAACTCTGGTATGAATTTTATCATATATTGTGCAAAGAACAAAGAGTTTCGCAGAGCCTTCCTAGTTTTAACTGGGCGGCAAACTCAAATAGAACCTATATCTTCGATTCAAACTTAACCTTTTATTAGATGTTGTGTTGCCTGTGTTGCACTTGTAGCGTTGCAGGTGTAAATATGTGTTGAAGCAAAGAAATATTAAATATGGAAGAAATAATCTGAGTTTGTCTTTTATCTCCTGTCGAATCTGGCCCTCTAACTTAATTTCGGCCCTTGCAATTTTCTGTTTGTGGCTGTCTGACAAAGGACTTTTCTCTTGGATCGAGCTTGTGGAAGTTGTGATGCACTCACTGTAAACTCACTATAAACTTTTCTTGGAGTATGGAAGAACGAGACCCTAGGGTTTTTCCTCTACAGAAATGTGTCCCAGGAGTTACACAGGAGTACAGCTGAATTCTGCAGTCATCTTTTATCCAAACATTTTATTGAATCTAGCGTGCAGTGTGTCCTAAACTATGGATGAGCTTGACAAATCTGTTATAGTAGTTTGACAATTTACCTACTTATTTACCAACATTGAACAACCAAATCCGGGTATCCCAAATTTTAGTCATAAGTATTTGGTAAGAAATTTTACTGTATGTCATGATGTATTAAAAGTCTATAAAAACTATAATCGTTTTCTACTAGGTGTTGGCTTTTATTTTGACTTTTGGAATTATAGCGTATTTTTAGACATATAACTAATTTTCACCAACCTTAACTAGTAGGTCATGGTAGCGAAAGTTTAAATATTATAATAAAATGTTCCACTTGAAGAGACATTTTATGTTAACGGGCACAGCTAATCTCTTCCACTTCCAATTACAGGATGGCTTCTCATCATCTACACACAGGAACATTCACTTGGAACAGTCTCTTTATATGTGTAGGTCGTTCCTGTAAACAGATTACAAATGATATATATATTGTTTGTATATAGTGTTACCGGGGGAACGGATGTAGAAGACAGAAAACTTGATAAAGTGCTTCGTTTCATCTTTCCTCTTCTATTTGTAATCCATAGAGCCCAATGCCCAAAATGGCTATTTCTGTATATTGCTTTAAAGAGCACACGAAACCAAACATTAAGTAACAACAGTATACAACTTTAAACCTAGCACTTTCCTTATTGTTTTAAAGTGAATCAAATCGTTTACTACTTTTTTATTGTACAGTTTCAAACATCATGGCCAAATGTCCTTTGTGACATGACTTGAAATTGTCACTTCACCTGGATTGGTCTCAGAAAAATTTTCCACTTGCTCAAGTGGTGCGCATTGCCATATTGAAGAAAATTTAGACTTCCCTATTGGATTTACCATATTTTACCATCTACTTGAAGATTTATTTGGATTATTTTCAGAAAATGCATAATGTTTCCAGTTGATCTATTAATGATATGGGCTGGTAGTCACGGTGACTGCCACATTGGATGCTGATTCATCAGACAGACATCCCTTTCAATGTCGGTCAGGGGTCATAAGGCAACCGATGTCTGCAGATATTATCCAATGGAGCTCAAAGAATTTTATTATGATTTACATCATATAATATGGCAATATACAAATTGACCTGTTGTAGGATTATTATACACACCGAATACACACAGAATAGTGACTTTGATTTTCTTGTATGCTGATGGTTGACATGTGGCACTATCGTCGTCACATTCCTGCCAAAGCCTACACCTCCCTCTGGGCTCACCTATGTGTAACAAAAACATCATAATAACAGTAATACATGATGTGGTTGTTTTTTCTTTGGGGTTTTAAAAGATAAAGACAAAACAACAAACAAACAAACAAGCAAGTGAGCATGCAGGCAGGCGGGCAGGTAGCCAAGCAAGCTAGTGAGCAAGCAAGTGGGCAAAAAAATTTAAAAAATTTACACTGTAGGCATCAGATTTTGATGTATAAAAGACAGTCCCCGTGCTAAAAAGTATTTCTAATGGCCATAGATCCATAACATAGGTACTCAATTGAGCCAGAAAGAGATGAATAAGAGATTTATGATTTTTAATTTAAAAAACCATGCTAAAGCTCCATGCTTTAAGCAAAAATAATTCAGCGTTGTACGGATCAATTAAATGATCGAATTCGGGTTTCACCTTCAGGTGAGAATTCCTACAAGCAATTCCAACCTCTAGGTGAATAATAATGAGCATGAGCTATATCTCATACCTATTACACAGCAAAGGATATGTTACCGGCTATAGATCATAGGGCCTACCTATCACACAGTGGTCCCTTGGAAGTTCAAAGGATATTTACCGGCTACAGGTCATACCTATCTCACAGTAGTCTCCTCTCTGTGGGCTGGTGGGCAATCACACTCATTACTGGAACCAGAAGCTCTACAAGTCCCGCCATTCATGCATGGCTCGCCGTTACAGTCTGCAACGGAATTACCATTATATTACTAACAATATCGAGGTTTAACTTGGAAATATGACAATTATTAGGCAACATTTTCCAATATTCTGACTACTTAAATTTCTAAGGAGAGGTCTGAATGGTGGGTCTACAGAGTGATACTTCCATTTTAGCAGTGTTAATAAAGTGTGTATTAAAGGACTGGTGTGTGTTCTTGTTTTGTAACCGACAGAAAGTTATATCTGCCACAGTTAGATGTCGTCACAGCTGTCTGTATAGTTTGAGGGGATCATCACGACCGCTCATCATCACTGTCTGCAATCCATGTAAGACCATCTCTGTTCCACACGCCTACCTCATAGTAAGCCATTATGATTACACACACACTGAAATTTGAACTGTTCCCTTGACATGGCAGATTCTGCTGGTTATGTTGTGTGCAGATGACACTGCCTAGCTGTGGGCACACATTGTTTTCAGTTTGTGTCCAAGCCTAGTAACGACCTGGTACCTTTATTATATATATTTGCAACAATGTTGATCTCGCACCAGTACAATATCAGCTCAGTTATGGCTGCCACATTGTCAGAGCTGAGCTAAGCATAATATTAAAATTAAACCCATGTATGGTATTCTACCCCCTAATTTAAATAACAACGGCATGACGGTGATTGGCTGATCTAGTCATGTCACAGGCTGAGCCACTCTTCCACTGTACGGAATGGTAATATATAACATTCTCAATTAGCCTTATGTAGCAGTAACCCTTTCAGTGGGGGGACCAATTCTGCCTGGACGTCAGAATCTGGGGCGCATATTACAAAGAATCCTAACTTTGATCCTATCTTAACTTTCTCTCATTTCCACATAAAAAGTCAGGATTGATCCTAACTTTTTATATGGAAATGAGAGAAAATTGAGATAGTTAGATCCTATCTCAACTTCTCAGTGAGTGAGTGAGTGAGTGAGTGAGTGAGTAAGTGAGTGAGTGAGTGAGTGAGTGAGTGAGTGAGTGAGTGAGTGAGTGAGTGAGTGAGTGAGTGAGTGAGTGAGTGAGTGAGTGAGTGAGTGAGTGAGTGAGTGAGTGAGTGAGTGAGTGAGTGAGTGAGTGAGTGAGTGAGTGAGTGAGTGAGTGAGTGAGTGAGTGAGTGAGTGAGTGAGTGAGTGAGTGAGTGAGTGAGTGAGTGAGTGAGTGAGTGAGTGAGTGAGTGAGTGAGTGAGTGAGTGAGTGAGTGAGTGAGTGAGTGAGTGAGTGAGTGAGTGAGTGAGTGAGTGAGTGAGTGAGTGAGTGAGTGAGTGAGTGAGTGAGTGAGTGAGTGAGTGAGTGAGTGAGTGAGTGAGTGAGTGAGTGAGTGAGTGAGTGAGTGAGTGAGTGAGTGAGTGAGTGAGTGAGTGAGTGTGTGAGTGAGGGAGTGAGTGTGTGAGTGAGGGAGTGAGGGAGTGAGTGAGTGCATTCAGATGATGTACGTTTTGTGTTTACTGGGTAAGTGTTTGTGTTACCTGTTTCACAAGTATACTCATTGACACCGTCCGTACACGCCGCTCCGCTTTCACAGGGATTCGGGTCACATTCGTCAATATCTAAAAAAAACAGGATTCGTCGTTTTTTACGCTATTATATTAGATTTGAGTCAGGAAACAATAATGTAACTGACTTTCTTAACGTTTTCAGTGCTGACGAAAGCAAGAGAAATGGTGCATAAATAGCCTTTTCAAAACAAAAAATTACGTTGCATCTGTTATAATTATGAGACATACCCCATTGACATGATGTTAGTCAGGCAGAATCCTGACCTAACCTGGAATTTCATACAGCAGTTCATTTTGCCTGATTAGGTCCCAAGAGGTCTCAAGACATCATTTCCGCCTGATGTGGAAAAAGTTACTAAGTGGCATTTTTTTAATTTGCGTATTTCCAAAATAGCCGCCATGCAAACGGCAAAATCTCGATTACGCCATATCGCATGAAATGTTTCATCGATTTTTCTGATCTTTGAGGCAATTACCACTAAACAAATGACAACAAGTTGATTTATGAATATTTCACATTCACAATAGATCAAGTTCAAGGTCAAAATCCAATACCAAAGTCATTTGATGACCCAAAAAGAATACAAATATTTCTTTCCGATTTCCTAAAAATCAAATTTGCAGATAGCTGGCATATTTTCGCTGGTAGATCTATGATATGTTTATATTGGATAACGTACATAATGTTTTACATAAATTACATTTTATATTATAGATCAAAGGTCAATTTAAAAGTCAACGTACTTTCGTTCACATTAATGAAGGCCATGAAGGCTCCTACAAAATGTTTAGCATAACGATTTGTCTATGATGGAGACCCTAATGAACAGTAGGCCTACGTGGTTCAGAAGTGGGGGGGGGGGATGGAGGTATAAATTATACCGTCCGGCTAATGACCTCTCTCAATCCTCTGAGAGATGAACATAAAATTTTATATTCATTTTGAATCTGTTTTATTAACCGATTAAATCGATGTTATAGAATTGTTTTAGAGTGACGAGTAGGTAAGCGCAATATAATAATGTAGGCCTACTTATTTCAAGCTGTTGATTGTACTTAAAAATCAAATGTAAATGTCAAACAGTAATATGTAGCACTAATTAAAGCACTTCCAGAGTCACGTTCTCTCGGTATCAGACAAACTTGAGTTTTAAAAATCTATAAGCCTATTTAGATTCCCCTTTGCAAACTGTAATGCAACATTCATGCACCTCTTAACATAGTTAGGCTCGTTACAAAAACTACAATTTACAAAAATGGCAAATAAAGGCCTTATAAATTGACAGTTTACCTTTAGGGAGAGTGTACAGATCTGCCTGTATGTTTCCTTGTAAAACTACTACTGCATTACTAAGAGCCCAGGCTGTGACTTAGTACGTCACGGTGGCAAGGTGAGCTCTAGCTGTAGTTGAATCTCGCACAGTGGAAATTATCTCACGAAGTTGGGGTAATGTTGGCCGCCGTCTACGATGACGGTTGATCATTAACTCGACATTAGGTTTGCTGGATCGTATTATCGTAAACCACGTCACCTCATATAGGCCTACAGTGATAGATGCAAGCTCTCAGTTACGACACATGAATTGGTGGCTAATGGTAACAGCTAATTTAGCCAAGGTCATGCACATTTAATTTTATGTCTGCCTATTTTGTCGACATTTGTCTGGTGAATGTTTAACCCTTTCTGTTGCTGAATTTTTATTATCTTTTTTTATTCACTTGAAGTTGGAATTGATAACGCAATTTCTAGCTTCAAATGAGGACAGATATTTATGCTTATTAAAAATAGTCATCTCCCAAAACACATTATTTGATTAATGAAAGTAAGTGTGTCGTCATGAATCGTTGAGTAAACATTGTGGGCCCACCCGCATGCGCAGTATGGTCAACGTCCACATGAGCAAAACAAAATGTAAATATTATGGTTTACCGAAGCAAAAGACACAGCTGTTTCAATCATACTAATTATTTATACTATATTATTTGATTTAGCTTTTGACCAATATATATATTTAATGCAGATACAAAATCATAAACATTATATCATTACAAAATAATATATACAATAGTGGCTCAGACATCGGCTACCTTTCAACAATTAGATTGAAGCAGCTAACGTACGTAATTACCTTTCGGGCGAGTGTAGAAAATCTGCATTTAGTTTCAAGCTCTGAGTTGGGCCACGTATAGGCCTATTGATGTTTAATGGTCACAATTAATTTAGCCAAGGTCACAAATATTTAAATTTATATCTGCTTATTTGGTCGACATTTGCCTGGTGAATGTTTAAACTTCGTGTGCTGCTCATTTTTTTCATTTTTCATTCATTTGAAGCCTAAATTGCTAACGCAATTTCCAGCTTCAAATGAAGAAAAATGTTTTAAATATTATTTAAGTAGGGTTGCTGGTCACCTGTAGGCCTACTTAACACCCTAATCCACACAATTAATTATACAATTGCATATTGTTATAATCGGTTTATATATTTGTGTAGGCCTATATAAAGTCTAATAAAATATTATAAGCCTACTGTCCCAGAAAAAAATAATGTCGGTGATTTTTGAGCGATTTTCCTTGCTTTACCGAATTTTTGGGCTAAGCTGGTGGATGGCACTGAGTGCAAGTTAAGTAATATATTTTATTATTTATTATATAAGATGGATGAACCCGTATTCTTTACAAGTAATGGGATCAGATTTGCTAAGAGTAATCAAAATGCTCTTAGTTTTTTCGAATTGCATACAACACAAAATATACCCTATAGTAGCAATTGTTTTAAGAATAGAGTACAGTTAAGAACAAAAGACCAATACAGACAGAATTGGGCATCAAAAGTATTTGACAGTTCGAAGTGCCTCAATTATCGAATATTTAAAACGAATTTTTAATACGAAAATTATTTAGGTATTTTAGAAGATAGTCAAATAAATGTTTTTACAAAATTTAGATGTACAAACCACTAACTTCCAATCGAAACTGCGAGTCATAACAATATACCAAGAGCATTAAGAATATGTCAAAAATGTAACAGTAACTCCATCAGTGATTAGTTTCACTATCTACTTGTATGTATTTTGTTTTAGCCAACATAGACACGAGATTATAGATGCAAAATATTACAATAACCCATCAATGTTAACTTTTAATGCTCTTCGCATAACGCACAAGTACTAGGAAATGTCTGTAAATTTATAGCGATTATCTTCAATGAATTTAGTCGGTAATTTAATATGTATATATACTAGTATGTTTAATACGAATATCTAAATCTATTGAGAGTTGCTCTTAAACTAGTGTTCAACTGAAAAATGTGCATGCCTGGGACGGTCAAGTGTAGGCCAACAGTTGCCTATTGAGTACAGATTGACGGCATTAATATAGCCACTGAAATTTTTACAAGATACTACTTAAACGAGACATTGATTCAATGCTGTTTTAATGCTAGGCCAACGTCTGCGACGCTGGCCCAACATTGAACCAACATTGAATAAATGTACAATGTTTGAGAGAAAGTCCTTCTGCAGCCCAGCAAGCACAAGACATTCGTATCACACTTATACAACGTCGGCCTAACGTTTTCGACGTTGGTCCAACATTGCATGAAGTCATACAAATGTTTAGTGTTTACTGAGTGTCAATACAAGCTTTTGGGGTCAAGCAGTTTCCAAATCCCCGCAGTAATACAGTCAGTTTGTTTGCAAGCCAGCGACCAAGTAGGGGTAAGGGCAAAGTGCTTTGAATTATTAGCTCATAGATGTCGCTTAAGTATATATGAACTTGCTGTGATTTGAGAACTTGCTCTTAATGAGGCTTTGGGTATGAAACGCATTTAATAAACTTCATATAATAATAAACTTCATATAATAAACTTCATTGCCATTGTCATTACTACTCAACACTAAAACAACATTGGTTCAACATCTCGTGCTTGCTGGGCTGTATTCGAATAGGATGAGCTGGGACATATTATAGTCTGGTGCGGTATGTCAGAATTATGCCTAATATTAACAGCTCTTGCCCAAATTGATTTTATTGTTTTTTTTTTACTTTATTAGGGGTCAAATAAGCCAGAAATATTGGGGTTCAATTTTTCCCGCCCCTTAACCTCGTTGTATGACAAATTCAAAATAGCCGCCATTGAAATCACATATTTTGCCATAACTTGGATTCTAGCATAGCTAGAGTCACAATTTTAATGTATATACATATGTTTTTGAGTATGAACAATCCAACGGTGCCCATAAAAAATGTGGATGTCTCTCATGTATTTTAATATTAACGATAAAACACATTTTTGCTACGTTTTTGGTCATTTTTTTCTCGCAAATATGAAAAAACTCAAATTCAAACAATTAGCATTGTTCAGTGTGTATTATGATAAACAGTACATCGTTGATGGTTTCTGAATGAACTGTATTCTGCTAATAGACCCCAAATATTCTACCAAAGGACGTAATGCGAAATTGAACAATTTCAATAACGATGTTTGATGCATTTCCTTCATTTAAACATCTTACAACAGTCACAGAGAATAATTATTGACTGTATTGTGTCTTTTACAAAACACATTTGATCATTTTGAGAAGTTGGTGGCATGGGTTGAGGTTATTCGAAATAAAATTTTCCCACATCGTGCACAAATTGTGCGTTTAAGCAATGTTTCATATTTGCTAAACACATGATCAGAATTAATCTTGGTGGTTAATTGTGGTCTATCGCATCCACGAAATTATTGGATTTTTACATCTTGTTCAGGGTGTATGCCAACTCAATGAAATAAAAAATAGGACCTTCTTAAAGACTCCAAAACCTAAAATTAATACCAGTTCCACAGATATGACCTCACTTGGAGAACCGAAGAATGGGGAAAAAAATTCCAATCTCACGCCATGTTTTCTAAACACATTTAAAAAAAATTATCGTAACCATTTGCATCTGAGAAAATAAAAAAATAAGACTTCTTTTAATACGTAGCTTCCATTAGTAAAGATTTATAAGGCCTTATTTTTTCAAAAACAAATTTATAGACTTTTAAAGACCCTGTTGTTGTTTTTAATCCATAAATTATGCACAAAAACAAATCAAATAGCTACTTTTAATTTATCACAACCTATACAATTTTTGAGAAGTGGTCAGGAGGGGTGGAGGTTCAATTCGAAATTTAAAAAATAATATAAAATAATCAAAATTGTGAGCAAATTGTGCGTTCTAGCAATGTTTTATGTGCTGTCAAAAAAGTGATCAGAATCAATCATCATGATCGTGGCGCGTGATTGTGGTCCATCCCATCCACACAATTATTGGATTTTCAGATTTGTTTCTTTAAAATTCTTAATTGATGCACAAGAAAAAAGAAAATGGGGGCTTTTAATTCACACAGCCCATGAGAGATATCTCCGTGAAAATTCCAGTCATAATTGAAGATATTCTCTGATATGCAGGGCCTGATCTATGTTTTCATGAATAATTTAATAATAACAGACTTAATTTTCCTTTTAGTAAGCAAATCTCCATGAAACTGTTTCACCAACACATGGCAATTTTTTTTAATTTTTCACCCACTTCAAGTCGCGGCTTGTAGTGGATGAAGAGGACAATGGTAAATTCAGGCTTGAAAAGTTTAACCCTTTGCAAGCCTCAAAGTTGGTGAAATATTAAAGAAACGTGCCATGTGGATCGACTGTCACAACATTAAGTGTTTCAGTGCTGGAACTGACTGTAGACGTCAGAATCTGATGTATACATACATCAGATTCTGACGTCTAAAGTCGATCCCCGCACTGTATGGGTCAATAATATATGAGAAAAATGACCAGAACACAAACATTTTATATGATGTTTGTTTATTCACAATTTTACAGATTATCACATACATTAGTAATTTACATTTTAGGCTTAGGGACCCTCGGTTTTTTTAATCTCTGTCTCCTTCGCCTCCTTTTTCTCTCGCTCGGGTTGCTGATCTGTTTCTGCAGGTTATTTTTCTTGGCCATTTCTTGTTTAACCTCTGTTACAGCATCTACCTGCTCAGGCTCTGTCATAACATAACATGTAATACATTGAATACATCAGAATTTGTCAACTATCTGACAATGAGATGAAAGATTGTTTTGTGCTCTTAGAGCGTGTTCAGGAAGATCATAGACTAATCAGTGAAATTAATTCATTCGGTCAAATTGTTAACTGATCTATCACTAATAACAAATTTATCATATAATTGGTGATAAATCACATGACAAATTGTTAAATAATCAGTCAGATTGTTAACTGATCTATCCGATAGTTACACAAACCGAAAAAAATGCCACCAGTATGATCATATAGTTTGTGATGCTCAGTTTTTAATTCAACTTCGGGGATATTCATTTTTCCAATATTGAAATATTTTTCATCATTTGCAACTGAATATTGCTCCACATGAGCGAAAAATAGAACAAACAATTAAGCAGTTTTAACTGATACGTCAGATTGCATACTGATCTGTCGGATTGATATCGGAGCCATCATATTTTTAGCTGAATAACCATATTGTTAACTGATCAGTCATATGTTATCTAATCTGTCACATTTATAATGTGTAATATTACCGACTGATCTATCTGATTGTTAACTGATTTGCCACATAGATTATTGATCTGTCAGATTGTAAACAGATAAGTCATTATTTGATTTGTCACAAGGTTTGATAAGCTGTGAAATTGTTTAATTATCAGTCAGATTCTAAGCTAATCAATCTCATATTGATTGATTAGCAATCTCACTGGTCGGTAACAATGCCTAGAGCAAACTGGGGCCGGTTTATCTAAGTAAAAAATGGCAGCTTTGTACTTGATTACGTTACAACGTCTTGAGTAAAAAATAAAGTGGGCTGGTTTACGTTGCATACCTTATTATTGTTATAGAAATCGGCCGCAGGGGCCAGTTTCTGTAACATACTTAAGTACAAAATTAACACTTTTTACTGAAGTACGATACAGAAACTGGCCCCTGTTCACAGGACTAAATCACTCCAACATCACAACTTCACTGGATACTGTTTCCACATTTGAAGTAAACAATAATAGGAGGAAAAGAGAGTAAAATGCACTCTTATTTTTAATTTTGGAGCACCAGTACCACCACCAATTACCTTTCCCCAAATGTACTATCACTCAAATTCCTGCAATAGCATATTTACTTTTTTTCTGATTTGATGGTCGACAACTTCATGCATACAGTTAGTTAGGTATTTATAGTGAGCAGATAAACTTACTGTGGAGGAACGGCATGTCTAGTTTCCCAGACATAGTTGGGTATTTTCCAGAGAAGGTTCGTTTGATCATGGGCAGGGCGAGCATGGACTTGAGGTGAGCTCGCATCCTGACGAGTCCCCGTTTCTCAGACGCTTGCTCCTGACTGTCACCCATATAATTCAGTCTGATATAAAAGTCAAGAAATATAACAAGCAAAGCCATACAAATAGTTCAGAAATGAGTAAGTAAGTGTAGTGCATTACCACTGTACTGCTGAAGTGACAGCTGGAATTGCCAGCTCTAAATGACTAAAATTATTTCTACAAGTTTATTAAACATCTCTTAATTCTAATTATCTGCTTATCTTAAAATAAAATGAGCATTACATTTTGTACATTGGCAAATATTTTGATTAATATTGTGGATATATTAGAAATGTTTACCCTCTTGATATTGGGAACGAAATGTATGCTTAAACATCAGGATAGGCAAATGTTTGGTCTCATATTAAACACATATGAGTCCACTACCTACTGCAATACAAACACTTTCTCAAAGTATTGTATCTCCAATGCCGTTCATTTATTAATCCATCAATGCTTACTTTTAAATAAATTATGAATCCAACTAGTTCTTTACTACCACTCTGCAAATTTATTAATGTTATTTTTAAAAAAATGTTATAGAAATATATGTATGATTTCATAGTGTATATATGATAGGTTTTAAAATATTCAAAAACTCTTGCATCACCGGTTTATTTATGGAAATTAGGTTAAAATTTGAAGCAATAATGTATATGTATATCGTCGGGAACATCCCTGGCAATTACGCATGTTCTTTTTGAACCAACGTAATAAATTTGTCTTGTCTTGTCATTTTCACCCACTTGAAGTTGTGGGTCGCGATAGCGAGACACAACTTCAAGTGGGTGAAAATTAGATAAGATAATTTAGCCAATTAACCCTTTCAGTGCAGTGGGCTTTCTGACATCAATAAATGTCAAATGTAAAATATTTATAATGGCCGCACCATAACATAGGTATTCAAATGAAGCAGAAAGAGTTAAATAAAACATTTATGATGATTTCAAATTGAAAAAGACCTTTGGTTTATATAAAAATATTACAGTGTTGTAAGAAGCCGCTAAGCTTGACTATAGTCCTTTTAAATCTGTTTTATCAGCTTATCAAATCTTTGTTATTGGGAATGAAATGGGTGTTTAACCCTTTAAGTCCTCACGATGCATTAAAGCATCATTTTACAACCCTGAAAACACAATGAATTTTCCTACAACCAAAGGTTTTAGAGCGAAATTTCCATGTAGTGGATAAAGATGACAATGTAAAGTCAGGCTTGAAAGGGTTAAACATCAAGATTTGCACATGTTTGGTCCCAAAATTGTCATGGAAAATTTCTTCAGGTATATCTTTTTAATACATTCATATTTCCCCGATAATATGAATATATTATGTAGATAAAAAAGGTTTCACAATGAAGAAAATATGTTATTTTTTATTCATTCTAAGATAAGCTGGAGTTTGGGGCTGTCACACATCACATAATATTTTTTCAATAAAATGAGAATAACATTTATAAATAAAACAATCATGACAAATTCATTATAAAGGATACACTTCTTCTTCATCCAGCATAATATCCATTTCTTTTGCCGCTTTTTCAAACCACCGATTCTGAGCTTTCATTTTATCTGTGCTATAAAACAAAAAGGATTTAGTGTCAGGTTAAAGATTGGTTATAGAAAAACACCCAAAAATATCTTCTATTGACACTGATACGAACGACACCCAGCTTTAATTGCAATAGCCTATTTTTTTTAAACTAAAAGGCGGGCAAGCAACAATGCTGTACTGAAGAATGGTTCTTTTGCTTCACCTCTTGAGACTTGCGTTCAGCTTTATCTATGAAAAAATCACGATGTTGTCCTAAATGGTAAACAATAGTAAACATTTAGTCAATGCTGGCTTAATGTTGGGTCAATGTCGTGGACAGTGGGCTAACATTAGGCCAACAATTTGTTGATGACCTTGCGTTAGTTAGGATATACTCAGTCTCCTCCATACCTGTGTTCTGCCTTGTCTATCTGCCTCGCCAGTTTCACCCGTTCCTTCACAGCCGGCATGTGCTCCATGTCAACCGGGAACAGTGGAAGATCGACATCTAAAAAATATAAATAATATTAACCCTCATGGCGCCAATTTTTTTAAATCTATTTTTCATCCATTTAAAGCTCGAATTCCTCACGCAATTTCCAGCTTCAAATGACAAGAAATATTACCATTTACGGAAAATAGACACCTTTCAAATTCATAAAAATGACTAACAGAGCATCTCCCACAAGCTATTTCATCAATTTCAGTGGTATTTTATTCTGATTGAAACTTGCTTGAAACCGTATAGATAGTAAGGGTATTCCCCTTGGCCAGGGCAGGGGGAATACCCTTACTATCTATATGGTTTATCAATTTCAGTGGTATTTTATTCGGATTGAAACTTGCTTGAAACCACATAGATAATAAGGGTATTCCCCCTGGCCAGGGCAGGGGGAATACCCTTACTATCTATACTGTTTATCAATTTTAGTGGTATTTTATTCAGATTGAAACTTGCTTGAAACCGAAAATTCATGGTTGCGGCTGCATAAGGGTTAACACCTTCAGCGTGCGAGACATGAATTGTGTGTATAATCTATGACACAATTATCTGGAGCGCATGCTTTTCGTCGATCTCTCCCTCAATTATCAACCGATTCTCATGAAATTTTGTACAGGACATTTCCAAGTCATGTAGGTAAAAATTTCGTAAAGTTATATGCAGAATTACACCAGTTAGACCATTTGACAAGTAGTTAATTGAAAATATGACGTCCTTCTATAAAAACAATAATTCTGGAATTGTATTACATGTTACGAGGTTAGGACATGACTTGGCAATGTTCAGTGGAAAATTTCGAGTACATCGGTTCAGAATTGACGGGGAAATCGACGAAAAGTATGTGCTCCAGATAATTGTGTCATAGACTATAGTATTGCATAAGAATTATTTTCATATCTGCTCAGTTCATGTGGCTACAACAACAATAACAATTGGTATTTGCTTGATTTACTTCAGGGCTAGCAGTATTTGTTAATGAAAAATAATTTTGTGTTCACACCAAGAGGTAACGCTACCCCTCTCAATTAATTAAAGTCAATAATGGCATCAAAGTCAAAGGTTAAAAATTGGTTCATAGGTCATAACCCTAAAGAAGCACATCTACACCCTCTAGGGCATGTGTGTGTGCAATATGAAAACAATTCAGAAAACACTTTATGAGATATAGTCTGGAAACTAAACTTATCATCCGCCATTAATTAAAGTCAATGATAGCCTCAAAATCGAATGTCAAATATTAGGTCAAATGTCATAACCCCCAAAAGGTACATCTACAAACCCTAAAGGTATGTATGCGATATGAAAATAATCCGGCTAACGGTTTCTGAGATATCGACCAGAAACGAAAAGAGGATGCACGCCCAGACTGACGACAATATTCCACACTCCACTTTGTGGGCAGGGGATAAAAAAGCATCAAATTGTACTCTCATTGTACGAAGCGACATTATCTTTCCAGAGTTCTCTGGAAATATCTCCCTAATAAATATATGTTTTGCATAATCTTTGAGAAAACAGGTGGTTTAAATTTTTGAAATTAGCAGTTTTATGTACAGCAAATTTATACAAGATTTTATCTCATGCTACATTTTTACTCCTCTTTATCTTTGATAATGAAATTAAATCACCAACCTCTGTTTAATGTTTGAACCATCCGTCTGTATCGTTTCATGTCTTCAGGTCCAACTAAAACAACACTCAAACCTTCCTTATGCCCCCGAGCAGTACGCCCACTCCGATGTACATAGCTCTACAAATCGAACGTATTATATTAAAACTCATTTTAACTTTTATCCAGCAGAATTATTTGTTTCTATTTTTCTTTAATTTGAAGCTGGAATTGCTGACGCAATTTCCAGCTTCAAATGACGAAAAATATTTATATATTCATGAAAAATAGACATCTCCAATATTTATTTATTATTGGATTAACTGAGCCTCTACCAAAAACTATTTTATCTAATTTAGGGATATTTCTATTCATATAAAACCTTGAAACCGTATATATATGGTTCTAGCAGCACAAGGGTTAACCCTTTCACCACTGAAGCCCGTTTTTATGTGCTGAATGCTATGGCATTCAGCACATAAAAACGGGCTTTAGTGGTGAAAGGGTTTTAAGGTGACTCTGAAAAAATTAAATCCTGTAGCCTGGCCAAAAAATGCTGCCGCCTGACCTAAATCCAATTTCAACCAGAGTATCAATGACACAGAAGCTCATCATTAATTAGGACAAGTTGATTACGAATTAAATTTCTGAAATCTAGTAGTGCAGTAAAATTGAAGATAATTTGAATTATAAAATTACTGATTAAGAAGGTATTTTGATAAACTCAGATTTTTTGTTGGGTACCTAATTAAAACCTAATTTTCCCTAATTATAACAGGATTTACTTGTGGTTGTTGTGCTGATTAAAAGATGTTAATTTCCTTAACCCTTTCAGTGTGGGGACCGTCTTAACACGTCAGAATCTGCCGTTTGTAGATGGCTGATTCTGATAGAAAAAAACTATTTCTAATGGTTGTAGACCCATAGCATAGGTATTCAAATGAAAATGATAAAAGATAACCATTTATGATGATTTCAAATTGTAAAAAACACCTTTGGTCTCCATGGTTTATACAAAATAATTCAGCGTTGTAAAGGTTAAATATTGAAGGGATCCTTGCACGATATTTTGAATTATAATATTACTGATTAAGCTGGTATTTTGATATGCTCAGATTTGCGTTTGAGCGCATGATTAAAAACTATATTTTCTTAATTATAACATGATTTATTTGTGGCTCCGGTGCTGGCTAAAAAATTTAAATTTCCATAAATATTGCACGCCTTACCTCTGTATCATGAGGCACCTGGTAATATATCACATGTCAACTCACCTCTGTAGCATGAGGCACCTGGTAATGTATCACATGTTGTACGTTAGGGATGTCAAGACCTCTGGCAGCAACATCAGTCGCCATCAACAGACCTCGGGGATTTCCTGAAAATAACATATTTTGCTGTCAAAAATTGAAGATCATTATTAATAGACTCTGAGGACAACATAAAAGTACATACAGTATGCTGATATAGGAAATAAATTAACCAAGTGAAAAATTGGTCAGCTACATTCCAAATGTTAGGTTGTATCAATTTAATTATATGAACTAAGAGAGTACATCTATAATTGTATTTGATTTTATACCCAGGATATGTCTTAATTTCAGATGTTTATTCAAAGCCAATGTAAAAAAATTGGCAACAGCACACAATCAAATATGAACAAATTGGTAATAACTTTTCCATCCGTAACCCTTCCGTCAAGTTCTTAGAAATAAGACTAGAGTAAACAGCATAAATGTTATTCTTAGAGCACTAAATTATAGGATTGAGAGTTGGGCTTCGATAAATTAAAATATATGCCAAGCTGGGAAATTTATTGCTCTTGTCTCTTTCGTTAATTTTTGTTTAGTGGGAAAATAAAAAGACTGAAAGCGGCTATAGATATGATCTGTTCAGCGCGGGGATCGACTTTAGTCATCAGAATCTGACGTCTGCAGATGTCAGTATCTGATGACTAAAGTCGATCCCCGTGCTGTAAGAGTGAACATATTTATAATAGCCGTAGACCCATAACACAGGTATTCAAATGAAGCGGAAAAAGCTAACTAAGACATTTATGATGATTTCAAATTGAAAGAGCATGGTCTCTATGGTTTATACAAAAATTGTCAGCACTTCAAGGGTAAAATCAATGGCTTGCACAGATTAAGTAATTTTAACGTCCTTGAAGGTAGCGGTAGCGAGACACAACTTCAAGGACGTGAAAATTATAATTTCTATAATTTAGCGCTTGAGGGGTTACCAATAAGCATTTTAAAATCTATGGCTTTTTTGTACACAACAAATCACACCTATAATTGTGTGCACCCCATAATTCTTACCTTTGAATTTATCAAGGTTATTAAGTCGTTGTCGCTGGTGCATATCAGCGTGTAGCGGCAGAGGTTTACATGCGAGCAGGGTGAATATGGACACGAGTCGTCGTATACAGTCCTTACTGTTACAGAATAACAGCGTTCTGCCGGGATGGCGCTGGAGGAAGTAATACAGGTAGAGATCCTTCTCGTCCATGGTACACGTGATACGCGTCTCAGTCAGACCCTCCGCTGTCGCCCGCTTACGCGTCAGATCTATCACTTTGTGCTTCGCTTTTACACCAATCTCGTCCACCAACATCTCTGTCAACACATGCAATTCACAATCAGTAAATGGTATTTTGATCAACTTAACAATAAAGGCAGAAAAATAAAAAATAGATTAAAAAAAAATAGTTTTTAGAAGATTTCAGCCAAGATGAGAGGGAACTAAAAATTAAAAAAAAAAAGTCTTCTATTTGTCCTTGGATTTTCAAGGTTTTTAACCCTTACAGCGCGTGGATCGACTTTAAACGTCACCATCTGAAGTTTGTAGACGTCAGATTCTGATGTCTAAAGTCAATCCTAGCACTGTAAGAGTAAAAACATTTATAATGGCCATATAGCCATAACATAGGTATTGAATTGAAGCAAAAAGAGCTAACTAAGACATTTTTGATGGTTTCAATTTGGCAAAAACCTTTGGTCTTCATGGTTTATATAAAAAAAGGGTAAACACCCTAATAACCATACATCTGCTGACGGCCAGATGTTTCAAATTGCACAAACAATTCCCACATCTTATTTTAGTGTTTTTTTCTAATTATTATGAAATCTTACAAACCCAGTTTATCTTTTTGTGTGACTTGTTTTTTCTTTTTCTTATTCATGAATCTCTGGGGTCCGCCGTGTACCATGGTTAAAGTCGCAGAGAAAACAAATGTCTGCCGCTTCTTCTTCTGTTTCTCCTTCCTGTCAATAGAGAGAGCAATGTACAATCCTCTTTTTAATTCACATCACATTTTAATTCACATTTTATTTTTTAATCAGTCGATTAAGCAAGCCAAATTTTCATATAAAAAGATCTTGTATATATGTTGGACAATTTCTAAGTGAAACTAAAAGTACTATAACATTCGAAGATTGGAATCACATTTAAATGCAACATAAACAAATAATTAGGGATATTTATAGGCAAACAGTACTGCTTTGTTTATCACATGTTCTGATTAGAGCCTGCATTACCAAATTCACAGAAAGATGTCTATTGGATTGAAGAAAAATGTTTTTTTTGTATATAAACTAACATATTAGTATTTAACATATAAATTTTACTAGAAAAAAGTATGTAGATTTCTCTGCACACAAAACATGTGTATTGTTTGTAATTTATTATAGAAGCTATCTGATCCTCAAATCAGTGTATAAAACACTGGTATTTTATCAATTTCAGTTGTCTTTTAATTAGTTGGGAACTTGGTTGACAATGTATATATATACATGTATAGGCTATAAAACAAAAATACAAACCCTAGTACATACAAATTGTGGACTCAACCTACACGACATGATTAAATCAAAAGCATAAATACAAAATGCTCACTCACGCATTTATCATCTCAAACAAACTGGTCAATTCTTCAAAATGTCCTTTTTCAATCATCCGATCAGCTTCGTCAATCACAAGATGGTGAATGTACTCTACACCCAGTAAATGAGTCTGACCCTGTATGCAAATTAATGACTTGTTCAAAATTATGAGTAAATGAGTCTGACCCTGTGTGCAAATTAATGAGTTGTTCAAAATTATATTCCCAAGCGGCATCATTATCATGTCATCACTGTGACATTCACTACACAGAGCGGGCACAACACACAGGACACTCTTGAAATGACCATTCCTTTATCAACATCAGCCTTATGATAGATGTAGCTTTATGTAAGATCATACCTGACGGGTTGCTTCAGCTGATGTTTCAAAAAGATTAATTATTTTTATTTATAACTATGCCAGCACAGGCATCTGATAGCTGTTTGTCAATAACTTTCACCTTCCGATGGAGCTGAAGATGTAATTACTGCCAAGAGTTGAAGAAATAGTTGCAACACTCATAAATTGCTCTCACATCAATGAAGTATCCAGAATTTTGAGAAAGATTCAGAGTGAAAAAGGTTCCTGATTTAGAAATTCAAGGGTTAACCCTTACAGCGCGGGGATCGACTTTAGTCGTCAGAATCTGACGTCTGAAGACGTCAGATTCTGATGACTAAAGTCAATCCCCGCGCTGTAGAAGTAAAAAATTTTTAATGCCTGTAAACCTATAACATAGATATCCAAATGAATCGGAAAGAGCTAACTAAGACATTCATGATAATTTCAAATTGAAAAAAACCATTAGGTTCCCATAATTTCCATTAAAAAATTTAGCGCTTGAAGGGTTAAGGACACATCACTAAAATTAGACAATTTAATAAATCCATAATAAATTGAATAAATCCTTCATAATGACTTAAATAAATCCTTTCAGTTATGACGATGTTATCATAGATTATCTCAGCTCACATGAAAAAAAATTATTTTTTCAAATTGTTTTACTTTACCTCTTGCATTAGCTCCCACTGACTGCCAAGAGTTGAAGAAATAGTTGCAACACTCATGTATTCATGTGAATTGCTTCCACATCAATGACGTATCCACAATTTTGTAAAAGAGTCAGGGTAAAAAAGGTCTCTAATTTAGAAATTCAAGGGTTAAGCCTTACAGAACGACTTTGGTCAGCAGAATCTGACTTCTGTAGACATCAGATTCTGATGACTAAAGTCGATCCCCGTTTTACTTTACCTCTTGCATTAGCTCCCATAATCTTCCAGGGGTAGCTACCACAATCTCGGGTCCTTTCTTCAAAACACGTTCTTGCTTCTGAGCTGACATACCTCCCACAACCACTGCCACCTGGATTGTATAAAACCACAAATTATATATGGATGTTTTTTATTATTTAATCTACCATAAATTCCGGATTTCTTTTTTCGGACATGCATGTTCAAAATAAGAAATACGGTAATTTTGTCTCTATATTTCACTTAACTGTTAAATGTGCAGCACAAACAATAAAAAAACTTTTGCAGTTCTAGTCTATGGACATTTTACATCATATAGTCATATTCAAAAGCCAAAATAAAATCACCAATTTTTTACTGATTTCAGCCTGATTGTGTCGCTTTAACGAGTTAATGAAAAAAATGAAAAGTCATTATTGTTATTGCACTGACCTTGATATCTGTGTGTATAGCCGACGCCTCCAGATGGTTCTTCACTTGTATCGCCAGCTCTCTAGTCGGCTCCAATATCAATGCATACAGCGGTAACCTGGTATTAACACCCGGTTTGAATTTTCGACCTTCCAGACTCTGAAATCAAAAATTGAATTTTTTTAAAGCATACAAAAGATATCATTGTATTATAGATCACAAAATAAAAACTAATGTGCAATCATTAGCAAGTGCCTAGCAAAGAGAAATTTGTTGAAACTTTAGCGATTAAATCAGACTGGTACTACCCTTGTCATTGATATAACTGGATTTTTTGATTTTTTTCTTGAACAGATGTTTTCACTTGCTAATAAAAAAACAATCTCTGCAAAAAATTATAGAATATTTATTCATGATCAATTGAGAACTGATAATAAATACAAAGGTTAGGTAAACCCTCATTATTATCGGTGGACAAATATAAGTTTTATTGACTGATGGAAAATTATCACAATTTCACTATCTGGTTATCACAACACTGTAATTTAACCTTAACTTCTGAAGATTCTGACATCTAAAGTCGGTCCCCGCATTGGAAGGGTTAAATAAAACAATTACTGATTTGAAAAACTCCATCAACCTAGAACTCTTAAGAGTTGGGAATGATAATCTCAAAATGGCAGGATGAAATATGCAAACAAATAAGATATGATGACTCAATGTAACAATGGTCCGCGACACTTACTCAAACAACCAGCCATGCTAGCAGAGATAACAGTCAATCATGACTTAACCCTTTGAGCCCTAACGATGCATTAAAGCATCATTTTACATCCCTGAAAACAGACCTAATTTTCTTACAACTAGGCGTTTTAGAATGACAATTTCCATGAAACTGGCTTACCAATACATGGCAATTTTCTTCAATTTTTAAACCACATCAAGTCATCTTCATCCACTACAAGTCGAGAATTGCGGCAGCAATTCGCGGCTTGTAGTGGATGAGGAAGACAATGGTAATTTCAGGCTTGAAAGGGTTAAAAAGTAAAGGTAAAGGAGCAGGTTTATAGTCTAATATCACTTGGGACTCATCAGCCTACTTTACATTTTACCCACTGGTCACTGGACCTGTTCATTTGTGTGAATTTTCAAATCTACTGAGAGTATACAGTCCTGCAGCCATTTCGGAGCATTAAACTTATCGTACACATTGGCATCTGTCCTGTCAGGTACTCATTTTGTACCTAAGTCAAGTAAAGCATGTCAGAGTGAAATGCATTGTACATGGACACAACACTGTAACAATGTCCCAACATTAAGAGAAAAAAAAAAACTCTCTGAAAATCGTACACCAAGCAAGGTTTAAAAATGTACTGCAGCAACAATGGCAAATAGCACCACACCATACCATTAAGATAATAAAACAAACAAAAGAAATAAAACCAATAAAGCGAATAAAATGAAAAAGAGCTATAACTTAAATGTGCATATCACAGCCATGCGACTACCCGTGTCAACGGGATATGTCTGTCATATGAACTGCATAGGGCTACACCTGCCACACTTAGGTTAGGTAATACCAGCACTAATCCGATTGCCATTATGTGGTGTCGGTGAATAAAAAAAACAGACATGGGGTTTTCAGTGGGTCACATTTACACATATCCTGCGACTTTCTTACCTGTTTTCCAGAAATTGAAGGCGTCAACCAGTCAAAGTCCACGTCTTTTATAACCTTCACACAACCAATGCCCTGAATCAAATAATAAAAAGACCATGACATCGCATTAAGGTAATCGTAATCGTGTTAAATATATACAATCCAATTATAAAATTTATTTAAAGATTTTCATTTCAGATGTTGGAATTGCCAAATTGTTCGTACAAAATTTAATTCCATCTGTGAATTGTACAATAGTTATTAATAAATACAAACATCAGTATAAGGCTCTTCTTCAGGCTCGCTTTCCTCAAGGTCATCTTCACTTTCATCAAGGTCACCCTCACCAAGGTCATCACCATCTTCTTCAAGATCATCACTACCTCCTTCAAAGCCACCATCAAAATCATCATTATTTTCACTGTCGTTTCCGTTGCCTTCTTCATTTTCATCTTCATCTGTTGCTGATTCCGCCGGGGAATCTAACTCACCATCTAGGTCCATCACATCTTCACCAAGGTCAGATATATCTGTGTCACTGCCGTCTTCTTCTGGCGAGCTTTGTGTACTTGCATCTGTGTCACTCCCTCCATCTGAATCCGTGTCTAGTTCCGCAACTATAAGAAAACATGCCCTTGTAATTTAAAGCTGATTAGGAAAAAAATGTTCAATTAAACCTTAAAAATAAATTAGAAGAAGTATGATTCCGGTTAATGATACATTGCTCATACATATTATTATATTATCCACTAGCATTCTCAGGATCACCAGACATGACACATTTTGGAAACAGGCAATGCCCGGCAAATCCCAAGTAGTTGTTGCTAAATATCCCATACTTGAAGGCTCCTTGAATATTGTTCACAAAAAATTCAAGAACATTCGAGGTTTTTAAGCACATCTACAACCATGTGGTTGGGTTGATATCATTAATATCATTAACCACATCTGAATCTTAAGTCAACGAGAAAGAACAAAATTCATTAAATTAGTAGATCCAAATGTACGAGGCGTGAAGCGCCAAGTATATTCGGATCTACGAATCTATTGTAATTGAGTTCTTTCTTCGACTTAAAATACACAGAATATGTGCAAGTGTTCCAAGATTTGATATAGGAAACCTCAATTTCATTGTCGGCATGGCTAAAGTAAACCATGAAATATTAGACATGCAGTTTCATGGTTAAACCTGTATATTCTGTCCGACCTGAACAGTACGAAAATAACACTAGATTTGTTTTAACAATAGACTGAAGTCACGGGTGAATTTTAAAGCTATATACTAGAGTCCTGCAATCAATTTCAAACAATAATGTTAAGGATGCTTTGTAGATTCAGCTTACAATTAAAAATAATGATAATTTACTTTCAAGCTAAGTGTATTTTGAATAGCTAAATAGGTCTAGCTGGTTTTCATTATATTGTAACCCATTTTTGGTACTTTACTATATTTTTCATAGTATATGGCGAGAAGGTTTTCGAAAGATTTTCGTGTGAATTACAATTTAACACACAACCGGGAAGAAAAGCTCCCACAATAATTTTAATAATTTGTCAGTTTACTATATAAATAAAACTGCTTTGTATTTAAACAAAAAATCAATAAACTACATGATTTACTGGAATTGGATATACAAATGAAAATATATCTTTACCATCTTCTTCCATCTGATCTACCTCTTCAATGCCATCCTCATTCTCTTCAGCATCATTCTCAGCCGGAATCCTGGCTGTTTCTTTTTGCTCCAAGATGTAGTTCAGGATAGGAATACCAAACGCTAAAGTCTTACCGCTACCCTATATCACGAAGTGGTGGTGAATATTAACAGACAAACGAAACAATCAATGCCAAAAACTTGGCATATATTACTATATATTACTATATATTACTATTTTATATTGAAAAAATTGTTTGTCTCAGTGGCGAAAAAGTTAAACAGTGCTACAGAAAAGCTTTTGATGTCACTTGAGTATTACCCCAATAATTGAGAAAATTGTGCAATTTTTGCTAGTCATTAATTTGAATTCAATTCAGTTTCATTTAGCTCTTAATAAAATGTTCAGAAAACGTGGTTAAATTTTTATCAAAATATTGCACATAAATGCATAATTCACAATGAGGAGCTTTAATTTTATGGAATATACTTTACGATAAGGCCTGTTAGGAACAGAAATGTCCACCACAAAATATGTCAGCAAAAAAGATATGGTGGACATTTCTTTTTGCGTTTCTTTGCGGACATATATATCTTGTAGCATATATTTCTGTACATGCGGACTGGCCCCAACAAGGCCTCCATGCAGTAGGCTGTGGTTATTGACCTAAATTCAGTATGGTATGCAGACATTTAGAGTGAATTGAGTACTGGTAATCAATATTTCAATCGAGTGTCATTGTACAATGCATTGAATTTAACTAAGTTTTGTAATTTTTAAATTGAGTCAATACACTTAAATCACTGTTATAATATAAAACAAAAATATATCTAAAGTATTCAATGTAAGTGTCAGATGATTCTTACAGTCTCTGCAGCAGCCACAATGTCCAGGCGATCTCTCACAGCATGAGGTAAGACTTGTGATTGTATGGGGGTCGGGTCAGTGAATCCTTGATCAGATAAAGCGTCCAAAACTTCAGGTCTCACAAACAAGTTCAGCCATTTACTCATGTCTGAAAAAAAAAAGAAAACACAACATATTATATCATGTCATATGTCATCAATCAAGATTTTTAATTGTTTTGAAAAAACAAACTGATTTTCACTCACTTGTCATCACAAATTCAAGTAGTAAAACCTTAAATTATTCAATTTTCAGCTTAAAAGCTGTGACTACATTCCACCAGAAATGACATTATCGCCTACCAGTATTTTATCTTTCCTTATCCTTTACAACGCCGAAATATTTTTCTATAAACCATGGATACCAAAGGGTTTTTTTCAATTTGAGATCATCATAAATATCTTAGTTAGTTCTTTCTGTTTCATTTGAATACATATGCCATGGGTCTACGGCCATTAGAAATATTTTAATTCTTTCAGTGTGTGGATCATCTATATAGATGTACTAGTATAGACAGGCCCAGCTGACAGGGTTAAGGACAGAACATTAAAAGATAAATAGATTCTCTGTGCAGCTTACCAGGTTTTTCTGTCTTTTCCTCCTGTTGAATGTTTTCTGGTAATGTCTGCTTATTCTCCTTCTGTTTTGATTGTTTTTGATCTTTTTTAGATTTGCTTTTCTTTGATGGAGGAGATTCCGCATCAGCATCTGATAATAAAATCTATATATAAAACGGGAGCACTATGGCTGAAAGATATATAGGCAGACAGGCATGGAAGCGGACAGGCAGCCAGGCTTGCTTAGCTAGAAAATAATTTGAATTAGGAAATAATTTGACCCTTTAAACCCTCACGATGCATCCAAGCATCTCTGAATAATGAGTTAATTTCCTAAACCTAGAGGTTTTAGAACCAAAATTTTCGTGGAACTGTTCTAATAAATAACACTATTTTTTTTTCATTCACCATCCACTTCAAGGCATCTTCATCCACTAGAAGTCGAGAATTGCGAAAGCAATTCGAGGCTTGTAGTGGATGAAGATGACAATGGTAAATTCAGGCTTGAAAGGGTTAAAGAGACACAAGAACACCCAGACCGTGCCCACCCCCTTTGGACACCCCCCCCCCCCCCAATCAAACATTTCTGGTGGAAACCCTGGCAGGGGTTCATGTAAGGCAAACTTCACAGACATTAACCCATCATTTAACCCTTGGAGTGCTGAAATACTTTTGTATAAACCATGGCTATCATCTAACCCTTATGCTGCCGGAACCGTATAAATGCGTTTTCAAGCAAATTTCAGACCAAATAAATTCAACTTATATTGCTGAAATGTTTTGTGGTAGATGCTTTTTTAATAATTACATTTTGAAGACGTATATTTTTGCATAAATATAATTATTTTTTGTCACTTGGAGCTTGAAATTGTGTTAGGAATTTCAGCTTATGCTTGGTAGGAATTCTAACCCAGGGCATTTATAGAATTGTGAAGTCCTAAACAATTGTGTGCACAAAAATAACCAACAAGTGCATCACCTAATAGGGTGTAGCAAAAAAAAAAAAAAAAAAAAATAAGAAATCAGACCTACCTACCCTATTTCGAAGAAGTCGGTTACCAGAAACATACAATTAATTTTTTTAGGCCTTAGCTCTTTCTGATTCATTTGAATACCTGTGTTATCGGTATAAGATCATTATAAATATGTTTACACTTACAGTGCGGGGATCAGCTTTAGTCGTCAGAATCTGACGTCTACAGACTAAAGTCGATCCCCGCGCTGTAAGTGCTAATAGATATCAGTACTAAATTTTGGTCAAAATTTCAAAGTGCCATCCATATTGTAAAAATGAGCGAGTCATACCCAAAGTCAACGAGTCCATTACTTTTTACAGACACAGTTATTGAGAAAGAAATGTGTGTTTAAAAATCAACATTTGCAAATATTTGGTGTCTGAATAAACACATATATTATTATTTGACCCACTTCAGGTTGTGTGTCTTGATAGGGAGACACAACAAGTTAGTAAAAATTTAAATTATGTTTACAAGTCAGCGAGTTAAAGGTGGATATATGAATAGGGTACCTTGCTTTCTTTTCTTGGTTACGTTTTTTTTTTGTACGTCTTTAGAGGGGGCTTCTTCTGTCTCATTTTCCTCCTCGCTTTTTGCCTCGTCGTCTTCTTTCTGAATATCAGCAAAGTCTACAATATCCACAGCTTCTATGACCCGGCCCGAAGGCTTCTCAAGTTTCTTCTTTTTCCAAAATGGTTTTTCATTACCTTTTTTCTTTTTCTTTTTATTATTGGTTTCGTTGGATATATCATCAACACGATGTTTTTGTGATTTATCATTAGATTTAATGGATCCATCCTGGAATTTTTTTACTTTTTTGTTTTTTCTTTTGGAAACTTTATTATCTCCTTCAGGAGAAGTTTCTCCCCTTTCTTTTTCCTTTTTCTTTGCACTGCCACTTACGTTAGATTTTCTCTTCTTCTTCTTTTTTGCCTTTTTATAAATATAGACAATAATTTTAAATTGTTAAAGTGTTAAAATATTTTGACTACCAATAAACAATTATTCATCATGTTTATTGCTATATTCGTTTAAATACCATGTTAACCTGGGAAAATCAGCATCTTTCAACATTATTATTTAAACTGCACATTTTTCTATTCCATTGTAACCTCCTGGTTTTTTTTTAATTTAGGGGTTATATATTATCACACCTAGCACCAGTCTTCAAAAACGCATCATTCGCAAACACAACACGACGTACAATAATGCAATTGATGAGTGATCGCTGTTTTCACTAAGTGACCAAGAAGAAAAACACCATGTAGCCTATACTGGTCAAATTAAAAATGATTAACCAGGATCGCATGATTTTCGGCAATTTCACCGTCAATTTTGAGACGATTTCCTTGAAGTTTTGCAAAGCCTATTTTCTTTTCAAATCCTAATAGCCCTGAAAATTTCGTGAAATTATATAGCGTATTTCAAATGTTAGACCATTTGACATGTAGTAAATCGAAATTATGACATCCCTTAATAACCACATTAAACTAATTTTAGAATTTTATTACATGTCAAATGTAAGGGGGTCATGGAAGAAGAAAAATTTTGTTGGATTTTCATCCTTATGGCTTTGAAACTGCCATTTTTACCCTCGGTGCGCCCCATGAGGAAGCGTAGGGCCAGCAAACAAAACCTCAACCAGGTTTTACCCTAGGCAAACTAGTGCAGCCTTCCCCGGGTATCTCAATTCTTAAGAGATTCTCAAATTGTTCTGTCCAAACGGCTTTAATGATGTCCTCAAGAACTTCTTCATAGGGAAGTGGACATAGTCTATTTTCATTATTTTACAAAAATTAAAAAAATGGCACCATATAAATCGTTTGTTATGATTAATTTTAATTATTATTTTTTAAGCAGCTGAAGAAAACTATTGAGATGATGCCGCTGTTGAGAGGTTCAGTTTTTAGATACATCAGGGCACCCAACGAGTGCCCGCAATACAGTAACAGTAGCAAATATACTACATATGCACATAACGATCAAAAATTTGGGCATAGCCTCCGGCCCCTGTTTTTTTCCTCGAGGGGGTCATGGAAGAAGAAAAATTTTGATGGATTTTCATCTTTATGGCTATGAAACTGCCATTTTTACCCTCGGTGCGCCGCATGAGGAAGCGTAAGGCAGGCAAACAAAACTTTACCCAGGTTTTACCCTGGGCAAACTAGTGCAGCCTTCCCCAGGTATCTCAATTCCTAGAGATTGCCACATTGTTCTGTCCAAACTGTCTTTATGATGTCCTCCAATCTTTATTTTTTGCATTTTTTTTTAATTTAAAAAAAAAGGCACGTGGGTAAAAAAAATTATCAGAAAGGGCCACAACATGCCTATTCCACTTACCTCTACAAGCATTTGTTGCAACAATTATGGAACTGAAGGAGAGAGTTGGCAAGCACCATTTTTCATAAAATTTGGGAGAAATCTAATGATGGGAACCCCCGGAAAAGGTGATAAAAGTGCCATTCAAAACAAATAATGCTTTAAATTCTACAATGATGACTTCATTTCTACCAGTAATAACTTGAGCGAGAAGAACAAACAAACAGAAAAAAATATGTCTTTTATTGCATTGTCTCACAAATTAACATAAATCCTGAAAAAAAACATGGAAAAACTTAAAAATATTTTTTTGTAATGTACAGTAAATCCTGTCCATACCGGAATGCCTTGGGGACAAACTTTTATTCCGGTTTGGACAAGTTCCGGTTTGGAGAGGGTTTTTTGCTTTCAGAGAGGAACAAACAACAATTATGTGTACAATTGACATGAGGGTTATAATTCAGGATGTGTCGTCAGTAGGTCTACATAGGATAGGTGGATGTATGCAAATAAATTGATATAATAAGACACAATTTTTTTAAGTTGTTTTATTATATAGAAATTAATTGCGTCTCACATATCTCACACATCGCATGGAGTGTATTTGCCATTTTATAAACGTTGATTATTTAGCGCCTAATCTAATATAACATTACATTCTTGTAATCGTCCGTCACACATTTCAAACAGGAGCAAATTTTTTAACACCGACTTTCAGTCCGTTTATTTATCAAAGCGGTAGTCATGGTAGTAGAAGAAGTTGTGCTTTCGCTACGGAGTTAATCATATTCCAGCGGTTTTATTTTTTTAACTGTCTTATGACGACAACACTCGTTTTCTTAGTAATATTTAGTAAAATTATAGTTTAACATCTTTTCTCATTTTTGGGCGGACAACTTAAAATTGTGTCGGACAACCAAAGTATTCATTATTTCTAGCCCTGATGGCCTATATCTGAAAGATGCATACACATCTGACCCCCCTTCCCTACTACCACTATAGGCACATTCAAATTAAATTCATCAACCAGGATTATTGAATTTCGCGGATTACTTAGTCAATTCTCAATCAATTTTCATGAAATTTCACACAAACTATTTTCCATTCATCATGTCGTGACTACCCTGAAAGTTCCGCGAAGTATTGATAAGTATTGTAGAATTGGACCATTTGACATGTTGTTGTAAACACCTAATATAGCTATTGGCAATTAATGAGGCGTTGTCCGTGTCTAATGTACGCTGCTGCTGGAGAGCAAAACAGGCACAACTTGGCACGACAGCGGCTGGACATCGACTGAATGGGAATCATTCACCAGATCTGAACCCTGGTGACCAGCTTTCCAGACATCTGGCATTATTGCCACTTCGCCCCTTTTCACCAAAGGACGCTTCGCCGTCGCATTTGAATGAGACGTCTCGCATCATAGTCATTTCGCATCATAGTCATTTGAAGAAGACATCTCGCATCATAGTCATTTCGCATCATAGTAATTTCGCCCCCATCGCATTGTGGCAGTATTAACCTTCTCACAGCTACAGGCCTATGAACATAGTAATTAGACTGCCCTTTGCCGTCGCATCATAGTCATCTCGCATTAGAGTCTTTCCCCGTCGCATTATCACATGTTAAGTCTTCGCACAGGTATATTAAATGTAGTACAGTGGTACCCCTGTTATGCGACCCCAGTTACTGCCACATAAAAACGGTCATATGAGAGGGGTGGTCGTTTGTCAGGGGCTTGAATTATTTTGAACACCAGAAAAAAATTAGCAAAACACATTCGCTGTGTAAAAAAACGTTTTTATTTAGTAAGTGACTTTTCATTGACTTAGCTCAAATTATTTATTGCACTTAGGTTTAGAGGCAAAATGTCTTTTTGTTTACTTCTGGAGAATGAATGGTGGCCCCCTTACAAACCGCCTCCCTACTTTGGGTACAACAGGCAGCCGTAATTCTTCTCGGTAACTCCCGCAGTTTAGCCAGACAGCTTAGCTCTAGAGCGGTATTTCATCATTATCGCAGTCAACGCCATGCGGCATTAGTACAGTCAGCGTGTTTCTCACGGGAGACTCAATATATGCCGGGGCATCGCTGTGGATGGTGTGCCAGCATTAAGAAAGTGTTGGCTTAATGTTGGGCCATTGGTGCAGTCGGCTGTTACAACATTGCTGTGAGCAGGCGACATATTCCCGCCAAACCTGATTACACAGCAAAAAACGATAGGATGATCCTGTGTCAGATTAATGTTAGGCCAGCGTCGTTGCAGCAGACAAACAAGCACTGGGTCGATGTGTCGTGTTTGATGGGCACTTCCTGGCAAATACACGAGTCGTCTGCTTCCTGTTATTTTAATGTTGGTCCAGCGTCGCAGACGTAGACCAACATTAAACCAGTATTGGCGAAATGCTGTTGGTCTGATTGTTAAATCGCTGCAAGTCCCTTTGTTCTTCTCTTGACGGTAATTAGGCTGACACTTTTAGTTCTACAGGGGATCAAAATATCGTCATATATATTATTCCCGTGACATCGAAAATCTGTTTTAATCGTTATAATTCAACACTCAATTAGCATGATTAATAAATGTATTAGTATATTTGAGTTTGGCTTTCATGCATCTGGTTTAGATGCGCATAAACAAGGCTAGCCCAAAGCAATTAATCTAACATTAAATCAATACCGGCCGGCTGTGTCTACCGAGAGGACAACACCTGGTAGAAAACTGTAATATAACGTCTTACAAAGCCAAGAGGCAGTAACTACAAGTAATTACAAGTGAACAGTTAATGCCTATTAGCTTTCCACGGCACCATTACTGCTCTTCGCTCTGAACTCCTACTGCTCTAGTTAAGACTGTTATGACGACAATCTCAGCCCTACAGACAATAACAATACGGTGATATACAGTGATGTTTAAAATCATCTACCATCGTGAAATTTCATCAACATAACTAATTCTTTCTGCTTTCAGCCGACAAAGATGTTGCAATTTACATGAGCTTTAATTTAGCTCACATTATTATTCACATTGGGACGCAGATTGTTAATTGACCTCATAATCGGGCGACAAAGCTCACACCAACGCAGGTGACGATACCCGGTCTGTCAGTTGGTTGCCAGTCCCGGCAAACACTCCTATTTCAACCAGAAATCGTCATGGCTCACTCAGAATGCCTGGTTATAAACCGCCTCTTAAAAGTATCAATTTTTTTTAGATATTTTACCAAACATTTTTCAAGTTATAAATCGCGGTTACTAACTGGCAATATAGGGTAATACCATTTTTGAATTAAGTGCTGTGATTATAGCACCCGCTGGCTCACAAGGGTGTCAATTTTGCGATAATCATTCTATCAACACCCTCGTTCCCCTCGTGTCTCAGCAGTTCGAATGCATCTCGGCGTGACTTCTCAGTGAATTCCAGATGCTGATCCAACGTTGTTTTAGTGCAGGTTGATCGTCTCGTGTTTGCTGTGTTGTAATAGCAAAATGTAGGCTTTTACAGCCAACACTGGTCCTGGATCATTGCCGAACCAACATCGCATACACAATGGCCAGATATATGGGAGCTCATTTATACACACACAGCCGAAAACGGATCGTCTCACAATAATATTGTATCAAGCGTCTAAGATCGCACGTCATTGTTTATATAACACAGCCTACTTGCCAGTTGAGTGACGTCTCGTATGCTAATTTTTCAGTCTTTTTTTTTATAGTAATAACACCCAACGGTCGTTTCTGGGGAGGTAAGTGACGGCCGTCAGCCAAATTTTTGCCGTCGTATAACGTGTTAGAGGGGTCGTCGTTCTTCAGGGGTCCTTAACAGTGTAAAAGGCATACGTGCAAAGAAAAACAGTCGTTTAAGGGGAGCAGTCGTTCTTGAGGGGCAACGCTGGACAGGGGTACCACTGTAATAGCAGAGATATTGTATACTGGTAATAGGCCTAATGTTGACTAAGGACTCTAATGTGGCAATATAAAGAATGCATTAACCAGAAGCACCAGATATAATTATAACGTTTATAGCTATGGAATAAGCCTAAGAAGGCATCTTTTGCAAAAAGAAAACGTAAGAATGGTAGGCTACTAATGTCCACATGTATGTCTGTATGTCTGTCTATCTGTATGTATGTCTGTCTGCTGGTCTGTGATAATTTGTTATTTACATCTCAGGATAACACAGCATTACTGAAGCGAAACAATATTCAGTCATTAAAAAGAATACAAGATACAATATATGACTACAGCTTATGTAGGCCTACAGTAGGCCCATGCATAGTGACAAAGGCAAATGGTGGTTACAAGCACTAGTAATGTGAATAAAACATGTAAAAATGTCTATAATGTGTATACATATCAAATCCATATCACCCAGTTCATTATCACCTACGTACCCAGCCAACACATGTACAAGACGTTTAACCAATGTTGGTTGAATGTTGGTCCACCGTCAGCGCCGCTGGCCCAACATCTCGTGTTTGCTGTGTATTACCTAGTGGGGCGTGCACAAACAACAGAATAAAGTAACTGGAATAATAACTACATTAATAAACACATTTTCCCACAGGGTAGCTGGACGAGCATTGTTTGTTTCCAACTATTGCCTATATAACTCCCAACAAATCGTCATTGCTGACTTATTGATTAGGTCATTGCTAAAAGATGTTATAATCACTAACTGTAAACATTCGCTTAAACGGTACAGTTGATCCTCAAAGGTGTGCACAATTACTACGAAAACACTGCCACTGATCGACGACGGCTACTTTAGGCGCAATGTACAACAGAGTACTTTAGCAATATAATGATATTAACATGATCGATATTATCCACAATATTATTCGGCCAAATATTACTGTAACATTTATTGCTGCAGGTAGCTACTTGAGCGCTGTTCATCTGCGACCATTATAGCCTCTTAACTTGCTAATTAGGCGTTTTTAATTCAGATCATATCGCTGTTATTGAGAATGAAACGAGAATTAACTTGTATTTTTTTAAATTGAACTGCCATGACATTGAACCCCTCACAAATAAATAATGGATATAGGCCTATCTAAATACAGTAGTCCCTCCAGATGCGACCCCCTTCAGATGCGACTTCTCCTATTATGCGACTTTTTTTCGTAGCACCGACGTGCTTTACACTGTTAAGCACCCCTTAAATGCGACTTCCCCTCTCCCACGACATGCGACCTTCAAATCATGGCACTACCTAGCGACCTCCCTCTAAAGATAAGATTTTTTGAAATTAGCTGCTAAGCGGCACTGTCAGCCTGGCAGGAGCTGCCCGTCTGAAGATACTGCTTGTGTGTACATACCGTCAAATACAGCACAGCAGATACGTATGTTAAGCCACTGTTGGACTAAGGCTGGTACAGCGTGGTATGAAGTGGGTATGATGTGTACTGGTAGCTTCAAATCACCGTACTAGATAGAAATATCCTTCTAAAGATACGACTTTTTGAAATTAGCTGCTCACAGACTGTGTCACGTCTGCAGGTGTCTGCCAGCCCTGCACTGACAAGATATGACTTTTTAATGTCTCCAGCCGACTAAATGTATAACTACTTTAGTATTTTAGTAACAGCGTTGAGACGCATATCACATTATAGTGGCTGAAAAATGCTTTCCGGTGATATAACTATGTTTACTATATCTTAAATACATTTTCTGTTATTGATTTAAAACCATGTTTAAATGGGGTTTGCAATGTATATATTTATTGATATGGGTGCAGTTAACATACAACGCGCCCTTGGCGTTACAAGGTGCATTACACCCCTTATTAGCAGCCGACGTCAAGGGTGTCAGTGTGTCAGTGGGGCGTGATAAACATCCTACTTCAAATACCTAACTTTTCCAATTATGATCGTACGGACATGTCATAAATATCACCAGAAAGCTTATTTAATGCTGAAAATAATGATATAAATTAGATAATGATAGCTCCTAAACTCGCAGAGTTATTGATTTTGAAAATGAGGCAGGGTTTAGCAGTCTATCAACCCGGGGAATAAACGTAAACGGGGTAAGCTCCACGAGACGCAAACCGATGCCGCCATTGATGACGATGGCCCAGCATTAAAAGAACACTGCAACAACGTCTCGCGCCGTCCATATTCACAGTCACGTGCATTACAGTCTCTCAGAGTATACACGTGAAGATAATATATGTGCTAGTGCGTGCGTAGTCGGTATTGTCTTCAATTCTGGTCAACATAGAAGACGCCGACCTCGCCTGTCTGCCATTGACTATTTTAATGAGAATACAGTGTACATCCATAATATTTGTTTTAAAATTTTTATTTGGCAATCCAATGTATTATTGATCAATCCTAGTGTTTCGGGTTGAGTTAGAGTATGATGTGTGTGACGCATTAACAGATCAAGCCATAGCGTGCACAGTGTCAGCCTTCATCTATCACAGCTTTTTTTCACACCTGATGTCGGCACCTTGATTAAGTTGGCTCTACTAGGCTGTACAATTAGTTGTGTCAGGCCGCGGAGTGTCAGTTTAGCACAGCAAAAGTAATGACTACATATGGTCATTGCCCTGACTCAGTGATCATTGACTCAGACAGATTGATTAGTGTTTCAGCCATAAATATCGCGGCGCTGTTAAATATCACCCAAGCGCTTTACGTCAGTGCACATATATAATAAACGAGCCTCAACTGCGTCTGCCTACATGGCACGTTTACGGTTTATTAGCGGCACTGTACAGTACATTGTTTTAATGCTGGGCCAGAATGGAGTCAGTGTCACATGTTTTGTAGTGTAAAGCATAGGGCTATATTGAAATGTGGAGAAAAACACAGCCTCAATGCTTATGAAAACACAAGCCACTTCCAGTACTTCTAAATTACGTGTTACCGTTAGAACAGGCAATTAACACAGGCTGTCAACTGCGCTGATCGTGTCACAACGAGAATGGAGGTGTTTAAAGGGGCTGTCTTAAACATCAAATTCGGCCCATTTTACGTTTTTTCTAGAGTTTTTTCACCCCTCTGAGATACGACTACCCCTCTGATGTGACTTTGGTTCTTTGGCAGTATGGAAGTCGTATCAGAGGGGGACTACTGTACTAATTATTCAATAATTGTACAGTGAGATTCATGAATATTGGTTTATTATGTGATTATATCATAATAACGTCTGTTGTGTCACCATAGGCCCACACCTTACTATAGAGAGCAGCAAAATAAAAAAATAAAATAAGATTAAAAGAACTATATCCTGGTTATGTGTTTGTTTTCTTATAGTAGCGGATTCAATATATAATCAAAATGTTTTAATGGAGTAGGCCTACAGCGAATATGATCCCTGCTAAATATATATCTATGATGCGATAGGGCCTAACTAGGCCTATAGAATGATAGGATTTGGAATAAAATAGTGATGCATGAGTGTATTAATAGAATAACGACGGCGAAATGACTATGATGCGAAATGACTATGATGCGAAACGTCCTATGACGGGGGCGAAAAAATAGATCCCATAATGTGAATTAATGACGGCAAAAAAACTATGATGCGAAATGACTATAATGCGAAACGTCTAACGACGGGGGCGAAATGACTATGATGCGAAGTGGCAATGATGTGAGATACCCGGAAACCGGTGATCAGGGCCAAAACCGCGACGATGCGGACTTGAACACTTTTTCCTAAATTTCTGAGACGAAGCTAATAGGTTTATAAAAGGCAACATTTTAATTTATTTTTTACATGTCAAATGGTCCACCTTCTTAAATATTTATCAAAACTCCGCGAAACTTTTGGGGTAGTCACGACATGAATGGAGAATAGTGTATGTAAAATTTCATGAAAATCGGTTGAGAATTGACTGAGAAATCGGCGAAAATCATTCACCACAGTTATTGTGAATCCGACTGAAGAGCTTACATATAGGGTAACTAGGATAACCTGTCCATTCACTGGCTACAGTTGAGGTTTTTGCATCAGTGCAATTCCAGATACAGGTTGACTCCACAGTTACCTGTTTCCGTTGCTAGATCATAGATGTATTAATCTCACATTTTAGACAGTGATGTGTACCGAACTCCCAGTCATGGCGGCCAGTAATCATTAGGCCTATAGTGTACAGGGAGTTCGGTACAAAAAGACATCAGCGTGAGATTCCGAGCTTTCTATATCTATAATATCGACAACGGAAACAAGCAAGCTTTGGTTGACTCCGGAGTCACGTTTTTTTAATTGAGCGATAATAGACGAAATTGAGGTAAACGCACTTTTTTGCCATCACCGTCAGGTGACTTTTCTCCAGCTCTGATGACCTCGTAATCATCGAGTTCTTGCAAACTAATAAGACCATCTGTTTTTGCTCCAAAGAACAGATTAGAGTCTATATCTACGAGTTTCCACTTCGATTTCGTTTTCACTGTGACAGCAGACATCGTGAAAGTTCATTTCCGGTCCCTTCATAGGGAGGTAATTTGGTGAGGCTGTGGATTCCCTAAAAGAACCTGTATCAGACCTGAAACTTTGTTTAAACACAGGCGCGTTCGTCAAAAAATTCCTAATGCGGTTTCTTCAGGGAATATGTTAATATATCTATGCATTCCCACTATGGTACCACTATGGTAGGTCAATTGTGCATGGATATTCCTACAAGGAAACTGATCTTTATTCATCATGTAGTAACATGTAGTTTATTTCAATTCTAGGAACCTCATGAGGAACCTCATTAATCCTCTGGTGTTTTTATAGACCTCCTGACTCAAAAATTAGAACTTCTGAAGAATTTGTGAAATCCTTAAACCTGATGCCAAGAAATTCAAATCAGACCATTGTCCTGGGAGGTGATTTCAACCTACCTGGTATTGACTGGGACAAAGCGTATAAATTAAACTAACCCTTGGGCAAAATATAAAATTTGTAAACGGTAGACCCAGCGATCCATCAGGTCTGCCAGGTAACATTTTTTGAAAAACAAACTTTCTGAATCTTTAGAACAAAAAATTTTCAAAACCCCCAGCTCTGGCGATATATTAAATCTAAACGTCAGGATGGAAATGGTGTCTCTCCTTTGAAGGAAAACGGCCAGCTGCATTCAGATAGCAGACGTAAGGCCGAAATACTAAAAAAACAATTTTGCTCAGTTTTTACCTCGGAAGAAACCACAAATATACCTAAATTACCAGGACCACTGAATACTGAAATGCTTTAATTCAAAATTATTTTGTTCAAGGTGTAACTAACTTACTTGAGGGTTTAATCGGCAGAAAGGCATCCGGCCGGACCAGCTCCCAAACTTGATTCTGAAGAATGCTGCCAACAAAATATCTCCCTTTCTTAAAATTATTTTAGATCAATCTCTACCCAGTCAACAATTAGATCGCACAGTGAGCTCACTGTAAGATCAAATTAAGCTTACTGTGAGATCACATTGTGAGATCACAATAATGTAAAAGTGTAACCGCACAGAGAGCCTATAGTGAGCTCACATAGTGAGCTCACATCGAGATCACTGTGACACCACTGTGAGCTCATACAACGAGGCCACAGTGAGATCACAGTCAGTTCATACAATGAGCTCACATTGTGAGATCACAATGATCTAAAAGTGTAACCTCACAGTGAGCCCATAGTGAGCTCACATAGTGAACTCACATCGAGATCACTGTGACACCACTGTGAACTCATACCACGAGGCTACAGTGAGATCAAAGTAAGGTCACACAATGAGCTCACATCATGAGATCACAATGATCTAAAAGTGTAAACTCACAGTGAGACCACTGTGAGCTCATACCACTAGGCCACAGTGAGATCACAGTATGCTCACACAATGAACTCACATTGTTAGATCACAATAATCTAAAAGTGTGCCTGTCTGCTGCATCTTGCTTCCACAGTGGTATCGTTACCTCTCTTCCCCTCTTCACTCCAACCTTCATGAGTGTCCATGAAGTTGTTTACTGCATTATTTAAAGGTGAAAAAATAATAAATCAGGAATCAAATAAATAATGATACATTTATAGGTGTTTTCAACTGATTACATGGAATTCAAATAAATAATTCATTTTCACTCTTTTTCAGGAATGGCATTTTAAAAATTATAGGTTTTCCAGGATGCATAAAATCAAACCCTAAATTTTTTATGACAAAACATACTAAATTGGCTTTGAGACAAATTCAGTCAGCTGGCACCATAATCCGACGCACCGCCTGTGTGATAGATATACCACGAGGCTACAGTGAGATCAAAGTAGGGTCAGACAATGAGCTCACATCGTGGGATCACAATGATCTAAAATATAACGTCACAGTGAGCCCAGACTGGAACTCATTATAGCTCACACCGAGATCACTGTGAGACCACTGTGAGCTCATATCACGAGGCCACAGTGAGATCAAAGTAAGCACACACAATGAGCTCACATTGTGAGATCACAATGATCTAAAAGTGTGCCTGTCTGCTGCATCTTGCTTCCAAAGTGGTTTAGTTACCTCTCTTCCCCTCTTCACCTCAACCTTCATGAGGCTCCATGAAGTTGTTTACAGCATTCTTTAAAGGTGAGAAAATAATAAATCAGGAATAAAATAAATAATGATACATGTATAGGTGTTTTCAACTGCATACACGGAATTCAAATTAATAATTTATTTTCACCCTTTTCCAGGAATGGCATTTTAAAAATTCCAGGTTTTCTAGGATGCATAAAATCAAACCCTAATTTTTTTATGACAAAACTTAGTAAAGTTGCTTTGAGATTTAAAAAAAAATATCCAGTAGCCTACCACCATAATCCGACGCACCGCCCGTATGATAGATATTTTTTAGGGTGTATCCTTTCCTGGACTCTTACATTTTCTTTTACATGAATAGTCTAGCAATCTACAGCTGGCCACGTACATTACAGATATTAAAGTCAATGATAGCCGCAATTAAGTTTATATTGCATTTGATCAAGTTGAAATTTTGCAGAGTCTCTGAAACCTCACATTTTGTTTCATACTTAATGGTCTTTAGCTATCTGGCATTGTTATTACGCATATTGATTTCAATAATTTCAATAATGCTTGCAAGTCAGCCATCTTGAAATTGATCTGAGTTGAAAATTTTCAAGGCATTTTCCCTCCCTGAAATCAGCAATATTAAAATTTAAAAATACCGTGCAAGCACTCAAACACCCCTCGGCTGATGCAGTGACTCAAAATGGCTGTACCATAGGTAGTAGGGCCTACAGTACACGCGCATTTAATAACTTCAAGAACGGTATATATATAGCCAGGCACAATTATTGAGCAAGAAAACATTGTAGGACATTCTGTTGCAATTTGTGTGAGGTTATGCCATTATTTGGCACAACGAGACCGTACTACAACTAAATCCCAAAGAAAAGCAGCTGACTCAATCAGGATTTGAATCCAGTGCACTATCAAACATTACAAACAATTTCATTTAGCTATTGAAAGCAGATATTTTTCATTCTAATTCAAAACATAATATAAAGTATATTCAAGAATGTAGAAAAAATAAATTGGATGACGCAGCAAACGTGAGACATCATACCAATGCTTGATCAATGTTGTGTCACTGTCGTAGACTATAAACCAGTGTTGAGCCAGCATTGGGTTGATGTATTTTGTTTGCTGGAGATATACCTATTGATCTGGTCCTCTCTGTCGGTATGGGATATCTCTTTAAAATCCTTTCTGTGGGTTTTGTGGACAGCAATTTATGCTCCTGAAATTGAAAAACATCAGTTATTATCAAGTATCATTGGCTATATACTACTACTACAGAACATGAATTACAGAATAAATATAAAAAATACTAAATAAATGTAGCTTTATTGCTTATCATAATCCATATAAATCATATAGCCTACAAGTCTCAGAATTTGCATGAAATTATGTGCGGCTAATTAATTTAACATATATATGTCGATAAAATTGCAATGTAGTTTCTAACAATCAGTAAATCAGCCCCCCAAAAACAATTTTGCAAAGTGAATTAGGAATACACTTAAATTACGTATCACGACAGAACATTATAAAGTGGTTATCTGCCAGTGCATCCTACCCTCTTTCAGTTTTTTTTTCTATGTGACCCTATGTGCGCCATCATCCTTCCTTAATACCGAATGTCCCATATCATTAAATGGCATGCAAGCTCTTGTTGATAGATCATCTAAACCTTTAGATTGATTTCAAGTTTCTGTGTACTTTCACAGATTAAAAAATCGTGTTTCTGTAAAATGGCTCTGTCATCTATAAATACAAGTCTATAATTGTTTTCTTCTCCTGTAAGTAGATACGAATAGCTTCATTACTATGCTCAGCTGCCTGATACAACTCACTTTTTCTTCTCAGTAAATTACAAAAAGAGTTGCAGTTTCAGGTGATTCAGCTGAAGCGCAGGCAGGGATGACTGCACCCTTTCGCCATCACAGTAATGTAAAAGTGCCTGCCAAAAAGGCACAGCTTTGATGTGTAACAAAACATGTTTCTAAAAGATGTCCAAATGTACAACCACATATTCTCGGATTGCTGAGGATATAGGCACTATAGCAGTTTTATTAATTGATTGATTGATTGCTTGATTGATTAATTGATTGATTGCTTGATTGATTGATTGATTGATTGATTGATTGAATAATTGATTGATTGATTGATTGATTGATTGATTGATTGATTGATTGATTGATTGATTGATTGATTGATTGATTGATTGATTGATTGATTGATTGATTGATTGATTGATTGATTGATTGATTGATTGATCTATGTTTGATTGATTGATTGATTGATTGATTGATTGATTGATTGATTGATTGATTGATTGATTGATTGATTGATTGATTGATTGATTGATTAATTGATTGATTGATTGATTGATTGATTGATTGATTGATTGATTGATTGATTGATTGATTGATTGATTGATTGATTGATTGATTGATTGATTGATTGATTGATTGATTGATTAATTGATTGATTGATTGATTGATTGATTGATTGATTGATCTATGATTGATTGATTGATTGATTGATTGATTGATTGATTGATTGATTGATTGATTGATTGATTGATTGATTGATTGATTGATTGATTGATTGATTGATTGATTGATTGATTGATTGATTGATTGATTGATTGATTGATTGATTGATTGATTGATTGATTGATTGATTGATTGATCTATGTTTGATTGATTGATTGATTGATTGATTGATTGATTGATTGATTGATTGATTGATTGATTGATTGATTGATTGATTGATTGATTAATTGATTGATTGATTGATTGATTGATTGATTGATTGATTGATTGATTGATTGATCGATTGATTGATTGATTGATTGATTGATTGATTGATTGATTGATTGATTGATTGATTGATTGATTGATTGATTAATTGATTGATTGATTGATTGATTGATTGATTGACTGATTGATTGATTGATTGATTGATCTATGATTGATTGATTAATTGATTGATTGATTGATTGATTGATTGATTGATTGATTGATTGATTGATTGATTGATTGATTGATTGATTGATTGATTGATTGATTGATTGATTGATTGATTGATTGATTGATTGATTGATTGATTGATTGATTGATTGATTGATTGATTGATTGATTGATTGATTGATTGATTGATTGATTGATTGATTGATTGATTGATTGATTGATTGATTGATTGATTGATTGATTGATTGATTGATTGATTGATTGATTGATTGATTGATTAAAGAATTATTCAACTGCAAAACGTGCATGCCTGGTACGGTCTAGTGTAGGCTAACAGTAGCCTATTGAGTACAGATTGACGGCATTAATATAGCCACTGAACTGATTACAAGATACTACTTAAACGAGACATTGATCCAATGCTGTTTTAATGCTAGGCCAACGTCTGCGACGCTGGCCCAACATTGAACCAACATTGACTAAATGTACAATGTTTGAGAGAAAGTTTCCTGCCCCAGCAAACACAAGACATTTGTATACCATTTATACAACGTCGGCCCAACGTCTTCGACGTTGATCCAACATTGCATAAAGTCATACAAATGTTTTTTGTTTAATGGGATGTCAATACAAGCTTGGGTCAAGCAGTTTCAACATGCCCGCAGTAATACAGTCAGTTTGTTTGCAAGCCAGCGACCAAGTAGGGGCAAGGGCAAAGAGTTTTGAATTATGAACTCATAGATGTCGCTCAAGTATATATGAACTTGCTGTGATTTGAGAACTTGCTCTTAATGAGGCTTTGGGTATGAAACGCATATTTAGTATTATTACGGAATAGGGCTTTGGCCCACCCACTGGCACTATTGCCTTCTGGGGGACCCTTGTCCCGCGAATTTTGACAGTTGACCACACCTTTAATTGATTGATCTATTGGTTTATTGATTTATTGAGTTATTGAGTTATTGATTGTTTCAGTGATTCATTGACTCATTGATTCATTGATACTCAGATCACATTGAGACACCACAGCTTCAGGCCCTTTCGCACCATATATTTCGCTCTCGTCTTTGAGATGTTTTACCCTAGTGTAAGACGTTTCTGCCATGTGTAAGACGTTTCTCACCCACTGAATACATTATACCACACTTATGGTCATGTGAGCTCACCATGATCATCTCATTGTGAAATCAGGTACGTAATGATCTCATACTGTCAGTCCAATGTGATATATCTCGTGAACTCACCATGATCTCACTGTGAGGTCAGATAATGATCTCATATCATGAGACCAATGTGATAAAGCTATGAGTTCATGTTAGCTCACCATGTCCTCACAGTGAGTTCAGATAATGCAGTGTGATAAAACTGTGAGTTCTTTTGATCTCACCATGATCTCACAGTGAGGTCAGCTAATAATCTCATACTGTGAGCCTAGTGTGATAAAACTATGAGCTCATGTGACCTCGCCATGATCTCACAGTGAGATAACATAATGATCTCATACTGTGAGTCTAGTGTGATAAAACTATGCGCTTAGATGAGCTGACTATGATTTCACACTGAGATCAGATAATAATCTCATATCACAAGTCTAGTGTGATAAAACTGTGAGTTTGTGTGAGCTGATCATGATCTCACAGTGTGATCAGTTAATGACCTCATACTGTGAATCTAGTGTGATAAAACTATGAGTTTAGATGAGCTCACCATGATTTTACAGTGAGATCAGATAATGATCTCATATCACCAATCTAGTGTGATAAAAGTGTGAATTAATGTGAGCTGACCATGATCTCACAGTGAGATCAGATAATGATCTCATACCGTGAGCCTAGTGTGATAAAATTATGAGTTCATGTGACCTCGCCATGATTCTCACAGTGAGATAACATAATGATCTCATACTCTGAGTATAGTGTGATAAAACTGTGAGTGCATGTGAGCTGACCATGATCTCACAGTGGGATCAGATAATGATATCATGCTGTGGGTCGTGTGTGATAAAAACTGTGAGTTCATGTGAGCTCACCATGATCTCACAATGAGATCAGATAATGATCTTATATTGTGAGCCTAGTGTGATAAAATTGTGAGTTCATGTGAGCTGACCATGATCTCACAGTGAGATCAGATAGTGATCTTATACGATGAACCTATATAGAGTGTGATAAAAGTGTGAGTTCATATGAGCTGACAATGATCTCACAGTGAGAACAGATCATGATCTCATACCTGTGTCTAGTGTGATAAAACTGTGAGTAGGCCTACAGCATAAAACATTGAGTTTGTGGGGACCGCTTCAGTTTCATTCGCCAGGGGTCAGCACCTGACGAAGAGCTGCATCCCCTGGCGGGCTGCATATCAATTGCAGTAATTAAATATAAATAAGGTTTGACGACACACGTCGCAGCAGCATAATTTCAGAACACTGGTGTTAAGAGGATGGTAAAGGACTTTCAAATATTTTTTATGTTGCGCACGTGATGTTTTTGCCAGCCACCCACCCTGTATTTTTCGCACTCAGTTATTGTTGTAATAATGTTGTTTTTGGTGCACTGCTCGTATAGGTCCGACAAAACCTCCGCTTTACCCACAAGTTAGCTAGGTTCAACGTTGTCACTCAGCCCAGGGGTAATGTAAGGACCGTTTCGGTTTCATTCGCCAGGGGTCAGCACCTGACGAGAAGCTGCACCCCCTGGCGGGCGCTACCGACGACGCTGAGCCACGAGGCTAATCATACTCACACTTTCACTTGCAACTCAACCAGCGGGCTAGACGGACGTCCCGTTCCAGCCCCGCTCGGCTCAAGCCACGTTGCTGCCGCCGCGTTCAACATTCCAATATTTCATCACCATCCTGTGATCCATCTGAGACAGTGCACAGCAAAGTTTAAGTTGTAATCAATAAATCATCAATAACCATCATTGAGTTAATCACAAGTTATTTATGTACTGTCGCCCAGACGGGAGTTAGAATAGGCTAGGAACTTCAACCCAAGTTACTTCGTCCTATCATTGGATCGTCCTATAAGTTCCTACGTCCTATCAAGTTCATGCCATCTCACTATGATCTTGCAGTGAGATCAGATAATGATCTCATGTAGTGAGTTCAGTGTGATAAAACTGTGAGTTCATGTGAGTAGGCCTACAGAATGATCTCACAGTGAGATCAGGTAATGACCAGATAATGATCTCATGCCGTGAGTCTAGCCTTCTTCTTCTTCTTTGCTTAACAGAGTATAACTTCCAGTTGGAAGGCTGGTTACTCTGGGTGTTAGCGAGCGCTTGCAAATTTTGTTTAAAAGTTTGGTACCCGTAGGCTTGGTTATAGATAGTTTGTCTGGTGTGAGTACTGGTGCATAAACGGTTTATGGGCAGCGCTACTAACGATAATAAACAGAGGGGAAAGAGTAGCTTGCCAACAAGGTGCATGTTAAAAACAGTTTAAGTTAAAAAGATTGTGAGGGGAAACTGCAGACATATTTAGCAACTGCAGCTTTGAAGGCATTTTGAGATGGTGATAAGACTATTGTGTCTGGTAAAGTGTTACAGATTGGTATTGTTCTTGGGAAATATGCATGTTTAAATGATTCAGGGAGGAAAGACAGTGAATTTGTTCTGGTTGTGGTGCGTATTGGCTCCAGATAGGGAGAAGGATCTATTGTGAAAATACTGTTCCTAATTTTATATAACATAGTAAAGCGGAGGCTACACCGTCGCTGGGCTGATGTAGGCCACTGTAGCTGTTCTAGCATATCTGAGACGCTACTGGTGTTGTGGTACCGTCTCAGGACATATCTGGCCGTCCGCCTCTGCACCATCTCTATCTTTTGTATTGCACTTTGCGTATGTGTATCACACACGCTAGCACAGTACTCTAGGCGGGGATGAACAAGTGATTTATATGCTTTCGTCTTGATGTTATGTGACCTTGTTTTGATGTTTCTCTTTACAAAGCCCAGCATCTGGTTTGCCTTGCCCGCTGTCTGATTAATATGCTTGTTCCAATTCAGGTCCAAAGTTATTGTCACTCCAAGATATTTTGTACTTTTCACTCTGTTTAAAATTTGGTCATGCATGATGTAGGTAAATAAGGTAGGTTGCTTCTTGCGGGTGACTGTCAGCACTTCACATTTGCTTGGGTTAAAACTCATCAGCCACTTTTCTTCCCATTCTGTCAGCTTGTTCAAGTCACTCTGCAGCATCCGACAGTCATCCGCAGAAGCCACCTCAAAACATAAAATCGCATCATCAGCAAAAAGTCTGACTTTCGAAGAGAGAGATTGGGGCAGGTCATTTATAAAAATCGAGAACAGTATTGGTCCAAGGACGGACCCTTGTGGTACGCCTGATGTGCCATCAACGGTTCCAGAAGCAATCCCCTCAAGAACAACCTGCTGTGTGCGATTTGTCAGGAAAGAATTTATCCATGCCAAAGTGCTACCTCTGATACTGGGTAAGAGCTCGTTTGTTTCCTATATGATAAAACGGGGCCCTGAGCACACTGGCTGAGAACCGGTTCCTTTAAGGCATCAACAGCCTCACCAAACGGAGTTCAGATCCTGAGAGCGCGGAAGCTGTAGGATCCGATCAAAACTTATATTTAAACAATTTTCACATCAGGTATATCTAACGATGTAAAAAGATGATTGCCACATATAATGATATATAGATCTATGTTTAAAAACTAAAATGATTATATTGCGGTTCTCTCATCTTCTTAAGTTTGTTGTGCCTATAAAAAAATTGCGTTTAAAATAATAAATGTGAGGATAGGGCGATAATCAGTGATAATAATTCACGGAGTGGCTGGCTATTCATACGGGAAAGTTTTAATGGGAGTCAATGGGAGCCCGTCATTTCGTAAACAAGACTGCCCATTAAGTTACATTATGTGTTTATTCATTCATTTAGCATAGACCATTGGTCTGTGTGCTACATAAATGTGAAAATATACAATAGGTATGATGCGTGCAAGCGAGGGTGAGCAGTACAAATGTCAAATAGACTATATGATGATTAAACATTTTCTCTTTGTAATCCGATATGTACAAAAGCAGCAAGCTTGATGATTACCACTTTACGCTGGGATGACATTAACTCAACAAATTTGTGCATTGATGGTCTTTCCCAATAATACCGTGCAATAAATTTTGAGCGTAAATCTTGGTGCTTAGTGCATAAGCCATTGGAGAAGAAAACGATGTTCGTCTCCCAAAACTTCACATGTGCTACATAGAGTAGAAGTTCATTATAAGGTTTAGGTTGAAACATTTACCACGTACAACGGGTAGATTGTGATTTTTTGTGACAAATTTTAAAAAGGAATATCGATAGCAAGGCTTAGTTATACTATTTATGAATTGGATATAAAATTAGGTACTTTCAATAAATTTTAAAATTGTCCAATAAAATTATGCTGAGCCTTTTTTCTTAACTGCCCACATGCTAGAATAAATAATTGACCACATTCCACAGTTTTCACTGAGCGAGAAAAATGCTGTGCCAGATCAAAATCTGAGCTAATGATAAAAACATCCAAAAGCTGTGACCTTAATTTTGCTAATTCATGCAGGGATACAGAAGCCAAAACATCACCCAGACACTTGAACTTTTTGAAGCAGCTGAATAAAACTACTGAGATGTTGTATCCGTATATATCAGGTTTTAAGATACATCAGGGCACCCAATGAGTGCCCCGCAATACTGTAACAGAGCAAATAGGTCACACAACAATCAGAAATTTGGGCATAGCCTCCGGCCCCAGTTTTTTTTTTTTTTTCAAGTCCACGAAGGGGTCATGGGAGAAGAAAAATTTTGATGGATTCTCATCCTTATAGCCATGAAACTTCCATTTTTATCCTCGGTGCGCCCCATGAGGAAGTGCAGGGTAGGCAAACAAAACTTCACCCAGGTTTTACCATGGGCAAACTAGTGCAGCCTTCCCCAGGCATCTCAATTCTTCGAGATGCCCACATTGTTCTGTGCATTCGGTCTTATTGATGTCCTCCAGAACTTCCTCATAGGGCAGTGGACATAGTCTATTTTCATTTTTTGCAGTTTTTTACAAAAAATTTTAAATGGCACCTGCATAAAAAAATTATCAGAAGGGACCACAGCATGCCTGTTCCACTTACCTCTTCAAGCACTTGTTGCAACAATTATGGAATTAAAGGCGAGAGCTGGCACCATTTTTCATAATTGCGAGAAATCTAATGATGGGAACCCTCAGAAAAGGTGATAAAAGTGTCATTCAAAGAAAATTACTTTTTTAATTCTACAATAATGGCTTCATTTCTACCAGTAATAGTGAGCAAGAAGAACAAACAAACAGAGAAAAATATGTCTTTTATTGCAGTGTATCACAAATTCACATAAATCCTGAAAAAACACGAAAAACCCCATCATAATGACTGTTTGAATGTACCTAATAAAATGGCTTGCGTTTATATGTTCTGTACAAAATTCCATCATTGATGTTCGAAACTGCTCTATCCCACTCTGTAATATGGTTATCTTTCAATCTTTGTTTCAATACATGTACAAATAATTTCACATTTACAACACCTTGGTCATACCATACAAAATTTAGGCCAAGACTGAACAGTAGATATTTAATTGTAGCTGTCCAACCATTCAATGAAATGCCATTTTCACAATGTCGGTAAGTAATTTGGTACATAATCTACACTAGCGTATTATGCTTGCCCATAATTGTCTTCAACCAATATCTAATAATTCTCAATTTACAATTAACATTCAGTGGGTATCTTCCCAATTCACCATATATAAAATAATTAGCCGTATTTCTTTTTAAGTGCAAAATTTTCTTACAAAACAATAAATGAACCTTTTCAATATCAAGAGCTTGATGAAATCCCCCGATTTCACTTCCATACAATAAAACGGGCATCACCAATTTATCAAATAGGGTACAAAGGAAACTTGGTTCTGGTGCATATAATTAATTAACAGAGCGGAACAGTTTAAACATAGCTCTTAAACCGCGATCTGCTAAATTAGACTGTGTTCGGGCAAATTTACCTCTACTGCTCAATGTAAGGCCCAAATAGGAAATTTTATTTAATAAATTCAATCTTTTGTCACCGAAAAATAAATGGTCATGTTGTGTTACAGTCCCTCCCTTCCTGAAAATAATTAAGGCTCCACCCACTATGTGGTGGTAGAGACTTATTGTTTTTGCTGAGTCCGCCCGACGCCGCCACTTGTTTCTGCTCTCACTCGAAAACCCCTACTCTGATTATTTCCAAATATTTGCAGTATGCATACTGGCCCTGGGGAATTTGTCTGGTATTTTTTTTTTTGCGTTTTTCAGTTTTTTCAACAAAATCCAAGATGGCCGCCAAAATCCTATGGCGCACGCTAGAGCTCGAACCGCTTCATCGATTTGTTTCATGTTTGGTTTAAATGAAAGACCTTACTCTGGCCTTCAGCTGAAAAGCTTTTGGTGTGATTCTGATAATAAAAACTTTTTTACGTTTTAGTATTTTAGCGGATATTTCTGTTTTGCTCATTTTGGCCATCATCAAAATTTGGTAATATAGCCATACAACCCTACTCGGATTATTTCTAAATATTTGCAGTATGAATATTGACCCTAGGAAATTTGCCCTGTAATTTTTTTTCGGCCATTTTCAGCTTCTTCAACAGAATCCAAGATGGCCACCAAAATCCTATGTCATTCTCGTGAACCGCTTTATGGATTTGTTTCAAGTTTGGTTTAAAGGAAAGACCCTACTCTGCACATGTGCTGATTAGTTTTTTGTGTGATTCTGATAATAAAAACTATGATTTTTTTACGTTTCAGAATTTTAGCGGATTTTTCAGTTTTGCTCATTTCGGTTATCATCAAAATTTGTTAATTAGCTATACACCCCTGCTTAGAGTATTTCTAAATATTTGCAGTATGCATATTGGCCCTAAGGAATTTGCCCGATAAACTTTTTTGCGTTTTTCAGCTTGTTCAGCAAATCCAAGATGGCCGCTAAAATCCTATGTTGCTCTCTAGAGATTAAACCGCTACCTGAAATTGTTTTATGTTTTGTTTAACGGAAAGACCTTACCCTGCACATGTACTGATTTGTTTTTGGTGTGATTCCGATAATAAAAACTTCGCTTTTTTTAAGTTTCAGAATTCTAGCGGATATTTCAGTTTTGTTCATTTTGGCTATCATCAAAATTTGGTAATATAGCTATACACCCCTGATCGGATTATTTTTAAATATTTGCAGTATGCATATTTGCCCTAGGGAATTTGCCCGGTAATTTTTTTTGGTGTTTTTCAGCTTCTTCAACAAAATCCAAGATGGCAGCCAAAATCCTATATCACTCTCTAGAGCTTGAACTGCTTCATGGATTTGTTTCATATTTGGTTCAAAGGAATAACCCTACCCTGGATGTGTGCTGATTCACTTTTTGTGTGTTATGATAATAAAAACTTATATTTTTTCAACTTTTCAGGATTTTAGCTGATATTTCAGTTTTGCTCATTTTGGCTATTATCAAAATTTGGTAATATGGTTATACAGCTCAAATTTGATCTTTTGTGTATGCTCAGTGGCGCTGAGAAAAAGTCAGGAGAATTGTTTTTCTTTTTTTCAACGAAATTCAAGATGGCCGACGAATCACATGTTACTCTAAAGAGCTTGAACTGCTTCACTGATTTGTTTCAAGGAAGCAACTTACCCTGGTCATATGCTGATTAGATTTTGGTGTGATTCTGAAATCACATTTTCACGTGGTTTACATGAAAATTTGGTGACAGTACTGTATTTCTATATAATTAATGTACTATGTGGGGCGGGTGGAGTCGCAAGCTTTGCCCCTCAGGCAAATCTACTTATTGATGTTTTTTCTGTGTTTAAGGGTAATTTCCATCTATGACAATAATCATACAAAATATCTAGCCCAACCTGTAAATCCTCTCTAGTTTCTGATAAAAGTGCAAAATCATCTGCATATAATAATGTTTTTATATTAATGTCACCAATATTGATTCCTTGAAATTGATTCCTTCAAAAGGGCTTCGTCCAAGTCGTTCAAGAATAAGTTAAAGAGAAAAGGTGAAATACTTTCACCTTGACGTACTTCGAGATTACATTCAAATATATCACTTAATTATGAAGAATCACGTAAGATTACTGACTGCCATACGGAATATTTCTGGGTTAATCGTTCATTATTTGAGGAATCAAATTGTAAAAAATGATTATTTCAGGCCATATTTACATCCTTTGGACAGGCTTCCAACATATCTTCAGGATAGCAAAATGGATATCAATGTTGGTATAGACTGGTGCTACACTAATGACGGCACAGTATCTTAAGGTCCTCCCAAGGTCAAATCACACGGAAATTCACACAATTTCTCACATTTTGTAATTTTTATGGCATTCTATTGAAGATCTAAACGTTGGTGCATTCCTTTATTTAGCAACCAGAGGTGGGCAGGCGAAATGAGTCATGTCGCCACAATTGGCTACTTTTAGGTGCTCTGAATGGTCATTTTTTAATATTTACATTACAGGAATTTTGCTTCTGTCGCCACATGTGGCGATGTGGCGACCACTTGCCCACCTCTGAGCAACGTTAATGAATTTAATAACGTTGTTAAATTTAACCTCGCAGGTGTTGTTAAAATTAACAACGTAGTTAAATTTAACTTCGGATGACGTTATGCCGTCTCGCATGGCCCATTCCACATATTTATATTGTTTAATTGATGTAATTCACAACGATTTTAAATTGGCTGATCAAAAAACAAGTTTTTTTTATGGTCATGAATTTATGAACGTTGTTATATTTAACAACACCCCCCGAGGTTAAATTTAAACACGATATTGAATACATTAACATTGCTAAATAAAGGTATGCGCCCCGGCCTGTATACTGTTTAATTTCAGCAGAGCACTCTCCCCATACATGTTAGGGTAAGTTATTGACATACCGGGGTCAAATGGGGGAGGGGGTAGTAGTAACCTTCTGTGAACTTTCTAAGGTCATCTCACAAAAAAACTAAATTATTTTATCTATCTAGTCATTTATCTTAGATGCCTATAATATCATTGGGTAGGAAGAGTGACATGGTCTGGAGTTGCGCTTTACCTGTTTATAAGTGTGCCGCGACAAGGTCACGCCAAGGTCATTTCAAGGTCATTTAAAATGAGCTCACAAATGACAAAAATTCTTCTCGTTTCAAATTTTTGCCAATTTGACCTTGAAATGACCTTGATATTACCTTGGCATGACCTTGAGAAGATACCTAGTTAAAGAACAATCCCAGAGCATGTTATTATTTGCAACTAGACACGAGACATGCTTGTAAAGAATATTGAGGTACTACAATATTCAGGTACTACAATAAACAGGCTGTGACGAGATTACAGCGTTTAGGGGGTTAGTACCCCCCCCCCCCCCTCCCCCCCATAGTAAGACAGTACAGTAGTCCCTCTCTTATGCATGGACCCGTCATGCCATCTCTGAACGCATGCATATGAGAGGTGCATGCATAAATGGGGGATGCAAAATTAATGATGACCAGATAGTTTGATGTTTGATACTAATGTATCATAAATATTTTCAGCGTATATTAATGCACCATAATTCAGACATTTTATTCTAATTTTTCATTCTTCATCCTCTATTTTGGCTTGTGAATTATTTTTAATCTTATGATAGGAATTCTTATGATTTACCTTCAGTTGCTTCAATATTTTTTGGGAATAATTGTTGTAACTTTGCATGAGCAGCTAGCTGTGAGGCTATGTTTAACAGCAAGTTTAACCACAGCGTTCACTGAAAAAGAGCAAAGGCATTGTCATTGTCAAAAAATTGTCTATCACTCTACCTGGGCATATCAATCTAATTGTAACACTAAGATATGTTAGACCAGCTTATTGTTTGGGGCTAACCATGTAAGTAACATACATGACTTTAGCGATGACATAGCGTCGTCTGTATAACAACTAACTCACAGTGAGGAGCTATAATGTATAAGATAGTCATTATCAGTTTCACGGCATTGTCTAAACTATGTCCAAGGCATAGATAATACGGTAAACATGACCAATATCGACTTAATCGGCCAACTTTAAATGAACATTGTTTCAAGGTCAGTGTATCACATGCACTTGGAAGGATCAATGGGTGAGGGAGGAGAGGGGGGGGGGGGCAGTTAATCCAGCCACAGTTTGTAGAGGGTTACATACATGGGTTACAAAATGACAGCTGAATGCTCCACAACACAAATTGGTGGCAATTCACACACATGGCATCCAACAGTCACAGGGACAGTCACTGACAGCATGGACAGTGAGCTGTAACTACTACTAGACTAGTCTAGTCAGGTCCAACCAAATTTTGTCCATCATTTTTTGGACTGCCAAACATAGTTAATAATTGTGGTCGTGATCAAACTTATAGTTTAACTTCTGTTCTAATTTTTGGATGGACAATTTGATTTTGCGGAGGACAACCAAAATATTCATGTTGATTGTCCGCTGGACAACCAACATTTTGAACCTTATTTCCAGCCCTGGGGACCCACAAATAAGGGACGTTTTCGGATCCCGGCTGGGGTTCGAAGCCGCATAGAAAGGGTTAATAGGTAGTAGCCGCGCGCCGTGTGCGGAGGCAGCCCACAGTCGATGATAGGGCTAGTAGTCCCTTAGGCCTAGCTGCAAAAAAAGTCTGTTTCACCAGATCCTGGGAGTAGCCTTTTTCCAATTTGCTCTGTAGCTCTTTTAAAAAAATTCACAATTTTTTTTCTCGGATCATTTTCTCATCTTCCCCTAACATCTCTGAAAATTTGGTGCAATTTTGTTGTGTATTTTGGAAGTTCGACCATTTGGCATGTAATGGAATTCTTGTTTCACGGTAATGGTGTTAGAGAGAACTGTATTTTCGAAAATTTATTACATGCCAAATGGTCTAACTTCGCTAATACACAAAAAAATCCACCAAATTTTCAGGGATGTTTGGGGAAGATGATAAAATGATCGGAGAAGAATTTTGTTGACAAATTTTAAAGAGCGACAGAGCAAATTGGAAATAAGCTACTCCCAGGATCCGGTGAAACAAACTGTTGGTAGAGTCTAGAGCAAAGCTGCCTAAATCTGACCCCTCCCTCAATCTGATCCTTTTGTTTAATCAGCCTGTTTCCCATATAAGGGCATGCTAATTTGCATATTTCACCTTCACATATTATATTACTAGACCTACGCCTGAGTGAGTGTCGTCTGCTAGAGACTAGAATCAAAATTGGGAGTTTGAGCAATCGGCAGTGGCTACAATACATCACAAAAAAATTAAGTTTGTCCTTTTAAATTATGCTAACCCTTTTTTTATAACTGACAGAGAAATCGGCGAAAAACATGTCATATAGCATGTTTTTCACCGATTTCTCCAGATGTCAATTCTCAACCGATTTTGATGAAATTCAGGAAAGAACTATTTTCGAGTCACGCAGCGATTTTAAGCTTTAGCTTTAATAATGTGACCCCACAGTCCTCCTCAATGGAGTATTGGGTGGAGGAATGGTGCTGAGTGGCCGACCAGACTAACGCTCAGTTGGCTCTTGAAAGCTGCTATTGATCTGGATTTAATAGCAGCTAGTGGAAGATGATTCCAATCGGGTATGGTTTTGTACAAAAAGGAATTTCGTCCCAGTATTGTGTTATCTCCAATTTGCTTGAATGATTTTTTATTCCCACCACGAGTTCTTTCGTCTGCTGGGGTTAAAAGGTCACTGACAGGTACAGCGATTAATCCGTTTAAATTTTTTTACAGGCTTGTCAGCCTGAAGTTCTTTCTTCTAGCTTGTAAGTCAGTCCAGCCTAGATCTTTGATTAGAGCTGTTACACTTGATTTACGCTGGTTGTTGTTTGTTACGAGACGTGCAGCAGCTCTTTGAATTTTTGTTTAATTTATCAATATCACCTTGTCTGTACGGATCCCATACAGGACAAGGGTATTCCAAAAGTGACCGAACCATTGAAGAATATGCAATCTCTTAATTTTAGAGGGACATCCCTTTAAATTGCTCCTCAGAAAACCCAGTGTGGAATTAGCCTTACTCGCAATTTTGGAGATGTGATCCCCCCATTCCAGGTTCTCACTGATGCTGACTCCCAAGTAAGGTGAATTTGATACTTTCCTTAGTGTGACCCCTTTGAGCTGATGGTCCGAAGCTATCTCTTTAGCCTGGGGTCTCTTCACTTGGAGGACAGAACATTTGGATAGTTTGAATTTCATCCCCCAAATGTCTGCCCAGCGCTCCAACTTTGTTAGGTCCTCCTGCAGTTTTTTTTTGCTATGTAATTTCCATCAACAAATATTATATAGTTAAAAGTTAGACCATTTGACATGTAGTGAATTTGTAATTACGACGTCCCTCTATAAACCCATCAAACTGGTTAAATGAAAGTTTGTTTTTAGCCCTGAATTGCATTACATGCCATATGGTCTAACTTTTTTCATGTGTAGTCGCCGTGTGACACGAAAATAGTCCTTGCAAGATGGCATGACAAACGATTGAGAATTGACTGAGAAATCGACGGGAAACATGCGATACAAGTTATTCTGATGGCGGGTATAGTTATTTTAAAAATCTATGCATTTTTATTCATAGTGAAGTTGCCAGGTAGGTCAGCAAAATACCTCAAGTTGAATTCATGAAAACCACTGGTAACAGATGTTCAACATTTGGTTCACAAAAGCTACATTTAGGTTTAGAAAGCAACATTTTTCTGTTTCCAGGTGTTGCTATGGCGATGAACGACAGCCACCGTTTGTTTCTTCAGTCAATCATGGCGCATGGCATCTTTAACAGCAATCAAGTTTTGGAATTCTATAGCTTAGCATGTAACAGAATTGGAGGTGAGTATGTCGAGATGTATATACCCTGATAGCATACTAAAATGTATATTCTTGATATCCCCTGATACTGATAGCATACTGAGGTGTATATTCTCTGATATTAAAATACACCCGTGACGTCAGTCTATTGGTAAAACAGTAGATTCCGATCTACGAATCTACTGTTACTTTGTACTGGTCAGGTAGGCCACAATATAGGGCCTATGGGTTTACCCATGAAACTGCATGTCTAAGATGTTATGGTTTAGCCATACTAGCTGACAGTGAAATTGAGGTTTTCTATATCAAATTCTGCAAATTCTGCACATATTCTGTGTATTTTAAGCCGTAGAAAGAACTCAATTACAATAAATTCGTAGATCCGAATATACTCGAATTATTTTGTTTTTTCTCCTAGGTTAACGTATGCTGAGATGTAGCCCTCAACCTCTACAGTGCTGTAATAGTTTGATAATGTTCATTAACCCTTACAATGCTGAGATATTTTACGTAAACCATGGAGACCAAAGGTTTTTTTTAATTTGAAATCTCCATAAACATTATAAATAGTTAGCTTTTTCTGCGTCATTTGAATACCTATGTTATAGGTCTAAGATCATTAGAAATATTTTAATTCTTTCAGTCTTTATACGTCAGAATATCTGACTATCTGACATCTACATGCGGTCCTTGCGCTAAAAGGGTTAAGTACTATAGAACCAACAGTTTATCCACTTTATAAACATCATAAACTTTCTAGTTAGCTCTTTCTTCTTCATTTGAATACCTATTTCGTAGTTCTACCAGTGCAAAATTTTGAGGTGAGGCTGTGTAGCCTTCCATAGTTTGTAATATGCAGTACAATCTGATTTATCACCTGGAGCCACGTTGCCTTTTCTGACTGAAAAATAAGTTTTTTTTTATTTATGAATGTTCAATGAATTTGACTTGTCATGCAATGAGTTCTCAGACTACTACTAGAGAACCAAATGTTTATTTTTGCTGACAATAATGGTGACATGATATTTCTCCCCTCTCAACATTGTGACATTGGCGCAAAGGTGTATCCTGTTACCCCTACGTGCTTCATTTCACTCATGAATATATAATAGATAGCAAGTTTCAAGCACCAAGATGGCTGCTGGGCTGTATGTTTAGTCTGAGCCAGGTGGGGTCATCGGTACCACAAAAAGATACAAAATGTGATTCATACCATCTTATTCTACATGTCGGATTAAACATTATTTGGTATGATAGCAATCTCAATGTGCTAGCTTAAGGTCTCATACAGCTATTTTAAGTTTCTCAGCATAACACATATGTCCACTTTTAGAGGTGGAGTTTTGTAGTTTAGGCTGATTAAAAACACAATAAAATATATACCATTTTTTAGTAAACGTCTCACCATGCCAATAATTGAATAAAAATGAGAGGTTTAACACGTGGATTTCGCATGAAATTCAAGATAACATATGTGAACGTGAGTAATTTTATTCTCTCCAGAACGACCTGATGAGCTTATTGTATGTGGTGAGGTGTGTGCCATGTGAGACAATGTTCCTAGCTTATTTTTTCGATGCTTTCCCGGACATATTGTTGACATAAATAACTAGACGAGATTCGGTTTGATTGCGAACCATAATAACCATAAAACAGCCAATGGTTGCAATTTTACAGACAAATTGCAGCATGCTAAGAATATAAAATATAATCAAATAATGTAATCAGGATATAAATATTGTGTAAAGATGAAAAATATTTAAATGTGTTATGTTTGACCCCTCACGTATATCGGACATAGTCAACAGTGATCTGGTATATTAAGGCTAAGGGGGGAAGCATATAAACAAGTAAAAATAACTATTTATAATTTTTTGATATATTTCAAGTTATAAACAATTTAAATTTGATCACCTCCTTTTGACCAGTTGATCACTAAAGGTCACCCGAAGTTAAATGTTATGCTATTGTATGCCGATATTTTTGTACGATGAAGTCACATTACTACACAGCTGTCTAAAAGTCCATCCATGTTGTATTTCCAAGAGAAGAGCGGAATCTTAACTGAATGTTTCTTCTGACATCTGACACATGCAAATTTGTTTTTCCAAAGTGTTTATTTAGTGTTTTCCATTCAATGGACAGCTCCTTGAGTATTACATGTATGAAGTGACACTATCAGTATGCAGGTCTTTCAGATACTCGAATTAAATTAGTATTTTTACAGAAATTATTGCAGACGTTTTTATAGCAGACATGTAATAGAACATTTAATGTTTATTTTGTATTTAAATACTGATGGCAGTGGCTCCGCTTATGGGATTTATCAAGAATATATGTAGGCATAGTGTATATATATTGGTAGTTGACATCGAGAAATATTGGATAAGCCTAAAAATAAACAGTGATTCCAGCCACTAATTCATATTTCGCCTTGGAGATTTTTGAACACAGCCCATCTCAGCAACGAGAATGGACCCCTGTCCTTTCGGATATTTTACATCAGCAAAGCTGTACTAGAGATGTATTGTGAGAGCCATCACAAACCTAGAAATACAATCATGTGACATCTAATATTTTGATTTTTGTCTATTATTTACATTATATCTCAATTTATTCTGCTGACACTTCACACCTACCATATACATATACCCAGAAGTTTATACCTACTATGAGTCTGGATGCTTCTGTATATACACCCAATTATTGAATGTATAATTATTTAGGGTATTAATTTTGCACATGGTACGACAAAACTCGGTTTTAAGGCATATGAAGTAACGTGCCACTATATTTTCCCAAAATAATATACCTGTGTTGCACTATGTATTACGTTATTGGCGTGCTAAGTAAGGAAGAAGATTCGGATATAGGCTAATTATATACACAAAAATTCGTTAATACGCTGCCAAATTTACATCTAGATATACAGTAGGTACACGACTGCCAAATTTGCATACTCGTTTGTTGTTGCTGATTATGGGAGAAGTTTGAAGACATTATGTGATGCACCATACTTATTTGTTTTTGCAATTAATGATTTGGATTTTTTTGTCATTTTTGAAAACTAAGCATTATCTTGGATGGAGAATGTGGTAAATTTTATTGTTTTTCAAATAATTTTAAAATATCTAGAAAATGTATATTTCAAATTAGATTTCAGTACAATAACATTTCACAATTTTGGTCATGGTGATTTCTTGAAACACGACCAGTTTCATTATGTTCTGCATACAATTTAGTGCTGTTTGCAACAGTAATACAAAACAGAAATCAAAATCAGGTTAACCATCCCACTAACATCATAATTGTCATGACAATGTTATAAATCCAGAAAATGAAAAGTAGGCCTATATATCCGGAGATGCAGGGACTGACATCAACCGAAAAAATGTTTTCACATGATCGTTTTCCATGCAGCACACATAATACATTCTGGTTCAAGTTTATGTGTAAATGTTATCACGTATTGTTTGACGAAATATTTTCAGATACCTTATAATTCAAGCTGTTCTAACCGTTTCAAGTTACTAGGACACATGTTTCTTGCATGCATTCATGCGGTCTACTCAGAACAAGCACTGTGGCCACTAAAAGTGTGACTGAAAATGTGCCCTACATTATACTGTATGCAAATATTTGGTTAGATATTGTTCAGTATCGTGGCTCTTTCATTTGCATCAAATTTAGCATTAAAATGTTGCATATTTATATATCAGCTAATTACATTAAAAAAATGGAGCTTTCAATAAGCATGACAATAACGTTGTATGTTGCACGGGGTTGGGTGGATTATTTTGTATGTGATAACATACATTAAGCTACTACATACGAACTGTTATCATGCAACAATATTTAGTATTTACCATATACATTGTCAAATGCTCAATAATAATAATTTGTATTTCTTGCGTGCTTGAGTTTCAACTCAAAACAAGCACTGTTTCAATGTAGCAAACGAGTGAAAACGTGTACATATACACCTATTTACCTCCATATTTTTTCATGTTTTGGCCATCTTTTTTGCATCAGACGTAAGTTTAAAATATGTCAGATATATTTATCCGCATAAAAATAGAGCTATAATGCCTAGTAGTTTTTAAATTGTGGTCAATAACGTACGTTGAATAGGAAAATAAAATGGTTAAATCATTCACACAGTGGGTTTGATTTTTACGTGAAAACACATATTATTCTACTACCTAGAAACTGCTATCATACCAATATATTTAGTACATACATATACCTTGCTAAAAACACAATAACAAGTTTGTGCGTCTTGCGTGATTCGGCTACCACTCAAAACAATCTCTGTAACTATGTAGCAAAAGCGTGGAAAATTGTACATAACAACCTATTTAGTTACATAATTTGTTATGATGTGACCATTTCATTTACATCAAATGTAACAATAAAATAGTACAGATATATATCAGCCTACATACAGAACATTCAACTATAATATCTAGTAGTTTTAAAACTATGACGAATAACATATGTTGCAATGGAAAATAAAATGGTCATGTAATTCCTATGTTAGGTTTATTTGTGAGGTGATACCATACAATAAGCTACTACATACAAACTGCTATCATGTAAATATATTCACCACAGACATACACCTTGTCGAAAATCGAAATGCCTAATTTGTGTTTCTTACATAATTGAGCCACGCAAAACAATAACTATTACTACATTGTAAAAATAATAATAAATATAATATAAAATTTCTAGTTACATATTTTTATATTTTATCACCTTTTTTCTGGCATCAAATTTAGTATCAACATGTGTTAAATATATATGAGTCTATAAGCAAAAAATAGAGCTCTAATATCGAGTGGTTTTAAAATTAGTGTCAATAATGTATGCATGATTGCTAAAATGAAACTATAAATCATTGAGAGGGTGGGTTGATTTGTGACGTGATAACACCCGTTAAGCTACTACATAGAAACTGCTATCATGCAAAAATATGTAGTGCAGACATATACCTTGTCGAAAATCACAATAATAATTTGTACCTTTTTATGGTACCAATGACCCCCTTTTCAGGGTCCCGGCTCATGGACTAGTTGTGATAGCACATGTATGGAAGAATGTCCGGGGTGAGATGTAAAGTTGGATGATAAGTCTTCTTCATATCAGACAATAAACGTTGGCTCCACCTTAACCCTTGTCCTGCTATACCCAGATATATACGGGGTTAGGGATGTTTTAGATCAATAAAAATATCACCTAATTTTGATAAAATTGTTTTTAGTAGATGCTTAGTTGATCCAATAATTTAATTTTAGACATGTCAGTTTTTCATAAATAGTAATATTTTTCGTCATTTAAAGCTGGAAATTCCAGCAATTCCAGCTTCAAATGACGAAAAATACAATTGAAGCAATTCAGCAGGACAAGAGTTAACATTTCATAAAAATAAATATTTTTTGTCATAGTCTTGATTTTTTTTAGCAAATCCAAATTTAAAAGAATGAAATATGGAATAAAAAATTTAACAGAGACCCTCATATTTTAAGCCGTATTAATTACTCTAGCAAACAAACAATTTAGAAGGACAAATTAATGGAATTCTGAGACCCTCAAATTGTAACCTGTAGTACTATATTAAACAAACAATTTAGCAGGACAAACAGGAGTTTTTGAGACCTTTAAATTGTAAGCTGTAGTATTATAATAGCCTTCTTTCCATGTTTGTTTCAGAAACACCTGACAAAGATAAACTGGGCGATTTCGTCCACACTATAAACAGCCACATCAAACCATTGTCACTTGACATCAAGAAAGGCATAGGAGAACATAATGGAAAAAGCTACTATGCATTGGTAAGTTTCCGGTGTTAATTTGAATACAATAACATGTGCCACTTAATCGAAACACAATTTCACGCCTTTGACTGCTAATCATTTTAATTTGTCTGTTTAGCCTATCATATTACAATTATTGAGTGTTTAAACATAAAGATTTCAAAAAGTTTGCTCTTAAATTAAACAAATTCGACAATGAGTTATTTTACACACTTGAAGTAGTGGGTAAATAAGATAACTTTATGTGGTTGGGTTCAGTAGGCCTTGTAAATCATTGATTTGTGATTTTCTCCTTCTGTGATTCACACTACGTAAGAAAACATTATTCTCGTTGATGTATAAAATATCCCACTACCGTAATTACATTTGATTTAAATAACAAATGCGGCAAGAAATTTAGGCAACTCCTGCTTGATTTCATGATAATAAACTAACCCAATGTTTACCCATCATTTTACAATCTTTAGGCCAAGAAATTTATTAAATGTTTTATTAACTCCTTGAGTGCTAAGTTGTTTTTTAACCCTTAAAGCGATAAATTTCTTTATGTAAACCATGGAGACAAAGTGTTTTTTTTCAATTTGAAATCATCACAGTGTCGGAATCTGACGTCTACAGATGTCAGATTCTGACGACTAAAGTCTATCCCCGTGCTTTAAGACATTGCGGGGATTGACTTTAGACGTCTGACGACTAAAGTCTATCCCAGCACTGTAAGGGCTAATTTGTTTTTTAGCAGGTTGAATCACTGGGAATTAATCAGTGTTTAAACATAAGGATTTGCAACTATTTGGTTTCAAATTAAATAAATATGAGTAATTTTTACTCTCTTGTAAAGTAGTGGGTCACAGTACTGAGTAGAGATACAACTTCAAGTGGGGAAACATTTAAATCTTATAACTTAACACATTAAGAGTTAGTATATAAGGTAAAATATAAAGCAGAAAAGGCATTTATCATTGACACCTTTGGCAAAGCACGTTTCGAGCTTGCTGTAAAGTTTAAATGATCATTAGACATGTTAGATTACTAGATATTTTATTCAATGTGGGCTCAAGTATGTTACATACCACACTAGGTGTACCTGTGATCAAACTATGATGTCAAGATATCAAGATATGTCAATCATTATGTGAAAAATTGTCTGGCTACATTCAATGATAACATGGTACGAAATGGACCTTTCACTTAACCCTTCCAAGCCTGAATTTACCGTTGTCATCTTCATCCACTACAAGCCGCGAATTGCTGTCGCAATTCTCGACTAGTAGTGGATGAAGATGATTTGATGTGTGTGGAAAATTAAAGGAAATTGCCATGTATTGATAAATCAGGGAAAAATTTGTTTGAAAATTATTGAATTACAATTTTCTCTTCAAATTAGTAATTTGCAAGACATCATTATCATTGATGTATAAATATTTTGCTAATCAATTACAAAATTGATTAGGAAATGGGCAGAATTGCATAGCATTTTGCTATGAGATACTGAACAATTTTTTCCCTGATAAACTAGTTTTATAGAAATTTTCCTTCTAAAACCATTAGATGTGGGAAAATTAAGTCTGTTTTTAAGGATGTAAAATTATGCTTTAACTCTTACAGTGCGGGGATAGACTTTAGTCGTCAGAATCTGACGTCTGTAGAGACTTTAATCGTCAGAATCTGACGTCTGTAGATGTCAGATTCTGACAACTAAAGTCTATCTCCACACTGTAAGAGTAGACATATTTCTAATGGCCGTAGACCCCTAACATAGGTATTCAAATGAATCGGAAAGAGCTAACTGAGACATTTATGATGATTCCAAGGTGGAAAAAACCCTTACGTTGCGATGTTTTTTCACAAATTCATTCAGCGCTTTAACCCTTTAAGCCTTCACGATGCAATGAAGCATCATTTCACATCCCTGACAGCACACTTAATTTTCCTATAACTGAGGGTTTTAAGACAAAAAATTCCATGAAACTGGTTTACCAACACATGGCAATTTTCTGTATTTTTTAAACCACATCAAATCATCTTCATCCACTACAAGTCGAGAATTGCGACAGCAATTCGCGGCTTGTAGTGGATGAAGATGACGATGTAAAGTCAGGCTTGAAAGGGTTAAGGGTTAATGCATAGTGAGGGCTTAAAGGGTTAAGTGTATGTGTGGGGAGCGCCATGTATGTCTTTTGGTGAAAGCCAGCAGCATGAGTGAAATAATTGCTGACCTCTGATAATATATACATCTTACTGGAATGTTTTGTTGTTTTTAGGTTAACACCACTGCCGAGGACATTACAAAGTTAGCATCGCATTACACGCCTAATGAACTGGAATACTTCAAAAAACTGGTTAGAAAGTATTTTCTATTTCTCAAACTATTATTGTGTAAATTCTAAAACACATTGTGCTTTTAATTTATATTTTTATTTTTTCGATGTAGTTTGTATCAAATGTATTATGCCTTGTGAAGATTATGGCATATATTAAACCATAAACTAAATCCTTACCAATTTGTATTCATCGATATATTATGAACTGTGAAGACATAAACAGTGACAATTGATATATTAGAATCACTTCAACTAGCGTTTCAGTGACTCTTGTGGAGGTAATTCTATTTTAAATGAATATTTATTAGTTGTTAATCTGCATCGCCACAAAAGGTTATATTGATCTGAAATATCAAATTATAGCTGAATTTTTTTTTTTAATGGATTCTCATTTTGTTTTTAATTTTGGTGAAATTAATCATTATGACATAATGTGCCTAATCTTAACCTTAACCAGCTAAGCATGACTATGCTGTTAAATATGGAGGATAACGCACACTTTTTTCTGCTAATATTCTGACTGAGCGTTATAGACCAGAGTGTGTTATATTCCGCATATATGTGAGATCAGTGGGCTTAGTTAATTTTGAACATGGTGTTAATCTCACTGCTGGGAGTGTATTGTCAGTATAGCTACTGTGCACGTACAGTATGGGCCAGGGACAATGTTAACTACTGTATGGCATGCTGTTTGTGCTTGTCAGTATAAAGTATGGCATTCTGTATTGCATGTATAGTACATGTCTGCTGAAAGTCTATTGTCACTAACGTTATAGCTTTGTAACGTGTATAGTCCACCGCTGTAAAGCCGTCTTTTTACGTCAGAATCTGACATGTGTAGATGATTTTTAGGCGGCCATCTTTTTTTAAATGGCAGCAGCAGCCATTTTGTTTTTAACGGATTCATCCCAAAATTTAATCAGATCATCAGAAATACCTTCACAACAACCATACCAAATTTGAATGCAACGGTTCATATGTTTTCGTGCCCACAAGCCTTTTAGGCAGCCATCTTTTTAAATGGCTGTGGCACCCATTTTGTTTTTAATGGATTCATCCCAAAAGGTAATCAGATCATCAGAAATACCTAGAGAACAACCATACCAAATTTGAATGCAATCCAAGCAGCGGTTCATAAGTTATAGTGCCCACAAGCTTTCCAGGCGGCCATCTTTTTTAAAATAGCTGCGGCAGCCATTTTGTTTTTAATGGATTCATCCCAAAAGCTAATCAGATCATCAGAAATACCTAGAGGACAACCATACCAGCCATTTTGTTTTTAATGAATTCATCCCAAAAGTTAATCAGATCATCAGAGAACAACCATGCCAAATTCGAATGCAATCCAACCAACAGTTCATAAGTTATCGTGCCCACAAGATTTTTAGGCGGCCATCTTTTTTTAAATGGCTGCGACAGCCATTTTGTTTTTAACGGATTCATCCTAAAATTTAATCAGATCATCAGAAATACCTAGAGAACAACCATGCCATATCTAAATGCAATCCAACCAACAGTTCATAGTTATGGTGCCCACAAACTTTTTAGGTGGCCATCTTGAAAATGGCCGCTTATGGCTTGGTGCCAAAAAAAATATATATGGGATAAATTGCCCAGGTCATGTCTGTAAAAGAAGCAAAATTTATCAGTTAGCTTTTTAGTAAGAGCTGAATTTCTGACTGCCCGCCCGACCGCCCAACTCATAGACTCATAAAATAGGTATTGAAATGAAGTGCAAAGAAATAACTAAGGCATTTATGATGATTTCAAATTAAAAAAAAACCCTTCGGGCTCATGGTTTATAAAAGTAGATTATTTAGCAGCACAATGTTTCAAGTGTGAATGTATTTTTTCAGATTGAAGTAATCATTGAGAGTGACACAGGCACTATATCCTCCATGAAGGCTGTAAACCTCGGTAGTCTACTCACCACTAAAATTGACGTCCAGGAAGGACAGAACCTGATAGACTGCTTCATGAAACAGCACTGGGTGGATGAACCTGAAACTGTAAGTAATCGATGACTGACACATGTCAAAGTAAATGGTCTTGTGTGATGTGTTGAGCCTTAAAGCACTGATGTCGACTACAGTAGACATTCTGTGTTTTTGTTAACACCCGTATGACCAGTGGTTGAAAATTAAATAGTTGCTTCCAATCTTGAAACACTGATATATGTTGGGACTTAAATTTCGCAAATAACACAAATTAGTCACTTGAAGGTGTGGATCGCGGTAGCGAGAGACAACTTCAAGTGAATCAAAATTAAAGTTTCTTAGCTCAGTGTTCTAATGGCTCAGAAGCTCCCACAAACATTACACTAATATGCATGTAAATTAAAGTTCAACTAGTTCAATATCATTTAGTGAAAAAAGCTACTCAATTTTGACCAATTTATACTCACAATAGTCACATAATCTAGAACTTAGTTGGACATTGCTGCACAAAATAAGCCCTGTGCATGCAACCTATAATTTCAAAACTGCTAATAGGGTCTCTTGTACTGTTTTTTGGAAAAATGTCTTTATTTTGATGAAAACTGACCACAGATTTTATGCAAAATTAGGATGTCCTCTGTGACATCTCATACTTTTTCTACCTTGAACAGCAAATTGATGGGTTTTTTATCTTTTGTGTTTAAATTTTAAAATAATGTATTGTTTTTTTACACTCTCCAATAAGTATCTGAATCATCATACTTCACATTAAATCACAACATATTTACTATCACACATTTTGTAAAGAATTATTCTATTTTATCCATTATGGCACAGCAAACATTAGAAGAGTTGAAGCATCATGTATTGATTTGTCAAGAAATGTAGGCCTACACTATCACCTCTGACATCCTTTTTCTGATTTGTCATTTTATTTTTGCAGAAAAAAGGTCATGTTTGTTTATCAACCCGATCCATCCTGGAGCTCACACACTATATGGAGACACAGTACCCGGGTCAGGTCGTCAAATGTGAACTCTGCCACAAACTATGCTTACAGGTTTGCCCCCATTTCCTTAACCTTTTAAGCCCTCACAATGCATTAAAGCATCATTTTATATCCCTGAAAACAGACTCAATTTTCCTACAACTAGGAGTTTTAGAATGAAAATTGCCATGAAACTGATTTACCAATACATGGCAATTTTCTTTAATTTTTCGCCCACTTCAAATCATCTTCATCCACTACAAGTCGAGAATTGTGACAGCAATTCACGGCTTGTAGTGGATGAAGATGACAATGGTAAATTCAGGCTTGAAAGGGTTAACCCTTGGAACACTGATTTCACCTACAGTTGACATTCTGTGTTTTTGTTAGCACCTGCATAACCAGTTGTTAAAAATAAAATATGCTTTCAATCTTAAAACACTGATATATGTTGGGACTTAAATTTCACAAATAACACAAATTTTCAGTCATTTGGAAGTTGTGGATCGCGGTAGCGAGACACAACTTCAAGTGGCTGAAAATTTAAAATTTCTTTCCTCTGTGCTCTAAAGGTTACCTCTTGTCCTGTTGGGCAGGTAGAATATAAGTCTTACAGGTTTGCCCCCATTCTCTTACCTCTTCTTCATTTTTGCCTCTATAAGTAGTATATGTTTTTAGGTGAGTTTAAAAGAAAGCAACCATGAAATTAATTAAATAGCATGACTAATTGTTTGTAACTTGTTGTGGTTTCGCTATAGTCAGATTAACATTAAATTCATCAACCAGGATTATTGAATTTCGCGAATTTCTCAGTCAATTCTCAACCAATTTTCACGAAATTTTACACAAACTATTTTCCATTCATGTCGTGACTACTTTTAAAGTTTCGTGAAGTTTTGAAAAGTATTGTAAAAGTTAGACTATTTGACATGTAATAAAATTCTGAGACGAAGCTAATGGGTTTATAGAGGGCAACATTTTTATTTATTTATTACATGTCAAATGGTCTAACTTCTAAATATTTATCAAAACTTCGCGAAACTTTCAGGGTAATCACGACATGAATGGAAAATAGTGTGTGTAAGATTTCATGAAAATTGGCTGAGAATTGACTGAGAAATCTGTGAAAATCATTCACCACGGTTAATGTGAATCCGACTGTAGCGAGAAAAAACTTCAAGTGTGTCAACATTTAGATTAGATTAAATAAAATTTTTCCTCAAATATTTTTTATTCCTTTTCACTTATTTTCGTTTTTTTCCAATGATAAACTTGAAGAAAAACTATGAGTGTTTTGTTCATTCATTTAAAGCAGGAATTGCGAATGCAATTTCCAGCTTCAAATTACGAGAAATAGATCAGTTTAGACATACACCCAGGGTTCTGCCCACGGTGGAAGGAGCTGGGCAGCCGCACCCAGCACTCTGACACGGCGCCCACCACAACAGTTGGGGGAAAAATGGTGAATTGAGTATAAAAACATTGCTGTAGTATAAAAATTGATATTTAGGTGTCAAGACCGCCCACCACTAACCAATCTCTGGGCGGGACCCTGTACATCCAATTAACCCTTACAGCGCCGGGATCGACTTTAGTCGTCAGAATTTAGTCATCTGACGTCTAAAGGTAATCTCCCACTGTAAGAGTAAAAATATTTATAATGGCCGCAGACCCATAACATAGGTATTGAAATGAAGCGGAAAGAGCAAACTAAGACATTTACTGGTATGATGATTTCAAATTGAATAAAACCCTTTGTTCTCCATGGTTTATATGAAAATATTTAGCGCTTTACATACATTTAGTTAACTGAGCATCTACAACAACTTAATTTTATTTGGTCTGAATTTTCAATATGTATGTTATCCCCGAACGGCTGATGCATGGCGCTATATCAAATGCCTTATATTATATTATTTATTTTTATTATATTATCCCCCTGAGGTTTTAAAATTGTTCTTTTTAAAATAAAGTCGTATCATCCCTTTAATGTTTGCAGATGCTTAACTGCCACTTTACAAAGCGGCAGTTTAGCACCTTCTCACTTTAAGGGGATATTATATATATATATATATATATACGGTCCCAACGGTTTAAGGGTTGACATTAACATGCTGAATTATCAGTCTGATTTCACACCCACTGGATAGTATCTATCCACTTTAACCAGACAGCTATTTTATTGACAGAAAGAAAGTCATTACAGACTTGTTTGTCATAGAAATGAAACAGATATATGTACATTTATATACAAGATTGTCAATATGTTAAAATCATATGACAATATACATTGTACGACAGTGTTTTCCCCAGGATTTGGGGAAAACACTGGTACGACATACATAACTAAAATCATGTTAATTGACATTGCCATTAACCAGTGTGCTGATGAATTGTCATTTAGAATTTTTCATTCTCTTGAAGCTGACACAGTTTTTCAGCTCCATATTTTTATCATACAATCGAAGGCGATCATGAATATTGCGTAGTAATAATCACACTTGATATAGCTTGTTTATTATGTATGTACCTGCACAATTGTAAGGTATAAAATTGCCAAAGAATCTCATTTTCGCATAGTATATATCCAGATATACCTAGACATAGCTGGAGGTTAAATTAAATTAAAATGACTTTTGTAGGGACAGAATTGTGCGCGATGTGATGCGCGTGTTCACCTGTTCTGTGGTTCACGCTATTTCAAAGAACAGAAAGAGCCACGATGTCCCATGCCTAATTGTGGAGCAGTGTGGAATCATGGAATGCCAGAGATAGTACCCGGATCAGGTGATTTTCAGGGAAATAATTGTTCAGTATCGCACAAAGCTATGTAATTCTGCCAAATTGAAAGCTGAGGATGTGATGCTGGTCAAGTTTTCAGATAGCCTTACAGAGGCCGATAAAAATTTAATTGTATCCAATCTAAAAGGCAAAAGATTGGAGCTGCAATTTATTTTAGCTATTACAAATTGGACTACTTATTTCTAAGGCATACACCAAAATTAGGCTTCAGACTGAGAATATTAATTTGACATTTTTATGTTATGGCTTAAAGAATCTTCTATGTGTTGCAAAGCACTATTTTTATTATTATTAAATCCGTTACGTCTTGCAGTGTATGATGTAATTTGTTGTAATAGCTGCAGATAAGCTTCTAAATGTTGTATCACAAAGTAAAGGTCTTGTGTGTGGACATAACAACAGACACCTGGTGAATGCTCCGGGAACTTTCTAACCTTACCTTATCCTGCTGATCATGACTATTGTCGTTTTTAGCCCGCCTTTTAATTTTAATTAAAAAAGGTGGGCTATTGCAATTGAAGTTCGGCGTCGTCGGCGTCGGCATCGGCGTCGGCGTCGGCGTTAACATTTACTTGTGGGCGCGATAACTTGAAAAGTTTTTCATGTTTCCTTCCCAAATTTGTTTTGCATGTTACTAATGACCACTTCTCGGACAAGTTCAATAATGGCTGAAAATTTTTTTTAAATGGCCGACTTATTGCGATTTTTCACCTTTTACGTCAATAATTTGACCTTGTGGGCGCGATAACTTGAAAAGTTTTCCACGTATCCTTTTCAAATTTGTTATGCATGTTACTAATGACCAGTTCTCGGACAAGTTCAATAATGGCCGGGAAAAAAAAATGGCTGATTTATTGCGATTTTTCACATTTTACGTCAATAATTTGACCTTGTGGGCGCGATAACTTGAAAAGTTTTTCACATATCCTTTTCAAATTTGTTATGCATGTTACTAATGACCAGTTCTCGGACAAGTGCAATAATGGCCGAAAAAAAAAAAAATGGCCGATTTATTGCGATTTTTCACATTTTACGTCAATAATTTGACCTTGTGGGTGCGATAAGTTGAAAAGTTTTTCACATATCCTCTTCAAACTGGTTATGCATATTACTAATAAGTAGTTCTTGGAGAAGTTCAATAATAGCCGAAAAAAAAAAAAAAATGGCCGATTTATTGCGATTTTTCTCATTTTACGTCAATAATTTGACCCTGTGGGCGCGATAACTTGAAAAGTTTTTCACATATTCTCTTCAAATTTGTTATGCATGTTACTAATAAGTAGTTCTTGGACAAGTTTAATAATGGCTGAAAAAAAATTCAAAATGGCCGATTTATTGCGATTTTTCTCATTTTACGTCAATAATTTGACCTTGTGGGCGCGATAACTTGAAAAGTTTTTCACATATCCTCTTCAAATTTGTTATGCATGTTACTAATAAGTAGTTCTTGGACAAGTTCAATAATGGCTGAAAAAAATTCAAAATGGCCGATTTATTGCGATTTTTCTCACTTTACGTCAATAATTTGACCTTGTAGGCGCGATAACACAACATTTTCACAAGTATCCTCTTCAAGTTTGTTAGCATGTTACTAATAAGCAGTTCTTGGACAAGCTCAATAATGGCCGGTAAAAAAATCAAAATGGTTGACTTATTGCGATTTTTCACATTTATTTTACGTCCATAATTTGACCTTGTGGGCGCGATAACTTGAAAAGCGGCTGGTTTTTTATAGATCTGCTTGTAGTCTCTGCAAGTATTATATAGTATATCATATTATACATGTATCTATCTTATTTAACATACCATTTATATCTTGGGTTGTTATTTACGTGATGACATTCGTCTTTACTTTCTTTATCATAATTCGGCGGCGGGCTATTATCGAGTGTGCTCTTGTTAATATGTATTATTAGTCCACCAATCACTGTTATCGGGAATGAAATGTGTGTGTTAACATCAAGATTTGCAAATATTTGTGATCAAATTAAACAATTAAACAACGAGTAATTTTCAGCGACTTGAAGTGTGGGTAGCGGTAGCGAGACACAACTTCAAGTGGGTGAAAATTTGAATAAATTAGCAGGATAAGGGCTGAGCGGAAGATCCCTTATCTATATTTTCAAACAAATGTTCCCTGCTTGTTACTTTTATATGCATTTCACTAATTAAATAATTAATATTTAATACCTTTTTTTCAGAGGCTCCTAGGGGCAGTAGACGTAGTCCAAACAAAGCGGGAGCACTGAGTGGAGCCAGAGGAGCAATGTCTAAAGCAGAACCCGGAGACTCTCAGCAGGGCACTTCACATACCAGACGAAGATCAATGAGAAAGCAATAACTGCAGTACACCCACCGGCAACCTCTCACACACTGTGAGAAAACAATAAACAGGACTCGCAGCCTCAACCTCTCCTACCACCCAGCAAACACGATGTGTTAACCCAATGTTGTTTCAATGTTGGGCCGATGTCTAAGATGGTGGGCAAGCATTAAAATAACATTAAAACAACATTGGGTCAACTTCTGTGTTTCCTGTGCAGACTAAGATCACTGAGAAATCAATCAACAGGACCGCAACCTCTCACACGACGTGGATCACTACAAATCACCTCAGGACTTCCATGCTACTTAAATCAATAAAATCAGTGCTTCCACTCGTTACCTCTTACACTCAACGTGAGAACGAGAAATCAATAATGTCATAATTCCCACCTGCAACTTCTCACACTCAACATAGACGTAGGTATCAATGTCACCCAGACTCCCACTGCTCAATTTAGTTCAGTGAAGTCAGGACTCCCACCACAACCTCTGACACCCAATCACTGAAACACATCACAGCACACAAAAGATGTTGACGAATCAATGACATCAGGACTCCCACAGCTACTTTTGATACTCAATTTAGATCACTGACAAATCAGTGACGCAATGACTGCCGCCAACATCTGACACACAATCACTGAGAAATTAATAATATCATGACTTCACCACAACCTGTCTAAGTTGGACAGTGGAACACACAAAAGATGTTGACCAAAGATTGTATTATTGTTGGACAAGCATGCCAGACTGTGGGCCAACATTGAACTGACACTGATTCAAAGTCTCTTTGTTTGTTGTGATCAATATGATTCACACTCGTTTCATCATTGACCGCATGACATATTTTGAATTAGTTTAATTTGAAAAAATGCATAAATAGAAATATTTTTCGTCATTTGGAGCTGGAATGCGTTAGCAATTCCAGCTTCGAATGAATGAAAAATAGTCCAGAACAATTCAGCAGCATATGGGTTAGGCTTATTGGTGGAGCACCTTTGTTATCCCTTGTCCTGCTGAATTGCTTCAATTGTATTTTTCGTCATTTGAAGCTGGAATTGCTAACGCAATTTCCAGCTTCAAATGACGAAAAATATTACTATTTATGAAAAATAGGCATGTCCAATGTTAAATTATTGGATTAACTAAGCATCTACAAAAAAATATTTTATCAAATTAAGTGATATTTTTATTAATGTAAAACATCCTTAACCCTGTATATATCCGGGCATAGCAGGACAAGGGTTAAAACATTGGCCCTATGTTGGCTCAATGTTGGACCAGTGTTGCAGACAGTAGTCCACTATTGGGCCAACATAAGGTCACCATTTTATGTCATTAGGTCACCATAAGGTCACCATGTTATTGGGCCAACATAAGGTTACCATGTTATGTCCGCTAGGAAACTTGTCTCACAACACTTCTGAATGACATTTGCATTCATGTGCCAACAGTTTGTGACAATGAACACATCATATCAATCTTTGTATTGTTAGTTTACAGTTGTATATGCATTTATTTTTCTAACTGCATTCTGTTATTATGTATTAGAAGTAAATGTGAAAGTTAGATAATTATTCACCCCTGGGTGGTAAAAGGTTGTATGTGCAACCTTACAAAGTGGTAGATACACTGTACACCCTTTTACACCTAAGGGATGATGCATTGTTTGACATGGGAATAGGGAATTATATTTTTGTAATGGTTATTTTTGCATGTCAACCTCATTTGCTCACGTTGTTCTATGGATTCATTTTTGGCTAAAATTTATTCTCCGCTTGGATATGAAAGGGCCTATCTGCCGCTTTGTGAAGTGGCAGATACACCCTTTCATATCCCAGCAGAGAATTTGTGTTAATTAGTGTTTATTAACTTGAAAGCTAATATCCCACCCGTTTTTTGAAACAAAGAAGCTGAGTAATGGCAGTAATCTGTCCTAAGGTGCCGTCGCTAAAGTTTGCAATGTTCCAAAATGCGAGCACAGTTTGTATTGGATTTGACCATCCACCCACCCCCCTGATAGGAAAGGACGGGGCATGATAAATTTGGTAGCAAACTGATTCCATTTCCAGGCATCAAAGTAAAACCTATAAAAACCTATAAAAACCTTTAAAAACCTATATTTAAAAAAGTAACCTATATTTTTCTGAAAATAGCCTATATAACCTATAAAAACCTATATTTTGATTTTGCTTGAACAAAAACATTATGTTGAACTATATTTTAATTGTGGGAATGTGTTTGTGTCAAATAACTGCCTATGTTTCAGAAAGAAATGCTTTAAATATAATTTAATTATTCAAATTAGTCTGAAATAAATAATTATTTAAGCTTTTCAGCTACATAATTCCTTAAATAATTCCATCCTCGCTTCGCTCAGCATAAATTTTGCTACACCTTGTCTGATATTGGTTCAACCTATGTGGACAATTTTTTTTTCTTTAAATAATATATATTCACCCCCATTGTGTGAAGAATTTAATAAGTGCAATAAAGAATTTGTCCAATGTAAACGTGCTCCAGCCCTCCTCTGATTGAACATGGCTCCATTAAGGCGAGCAGTTCGTCTTGTTGCCTATGGGAGTTTGAAAGACCATACTGCATGTATTTATCCATAAGCTGATCACCCGATAAATTACGATGGACAGACCAGTATAAAAAATTATGCATTTTTGGCACTATGTATTATACTGTATATTCAGAGGTGTGAGTGTACTATACGGTATACTTCCTGAAATACGGTAGATATGACTTTGGAATAGTAAAAAAGTATGAATTTTCACATGGTGGGTACATTAGTGTCACTGGAAAACCTATAAAAACCTATAATTTTATGTCAAATAAACCTATAAAAACCTATATTTTTATGAAATAAACCTATAAAAAAACCTATATTTTGACCTAAATGGACTTTGAAGCTTGCATTTCTGATACAAAATTGGACATCTATATAGATATATCTGGCTGATGTTTTGTATAAATTTACAAAGAAAAATATAACATAAGCAGGATTTTTCATATATATTTTATATATATATCTTTTATATATAAAAAATCGCAAAACATTGATACAAAAGGGGCTTGAAGTTTGAAGCTAATCAAGTCCATCGCCATTTTAAGCTTTTTACTTGTTCGTCAAACCAAGGAGTTCTTGGTCTTGGCAACGAGACACAACTTCAAGTGAGTAAAGAATATATTCTATGACTTAGCGCTGTAAGGATTAAACAGTATCAACTGTTTACTGCTGTTGTTATTTAAATTTCGTTGATCCAATCTAATAATTTTAAATTACTTAAAATGATGGGTCGCTGTTTAATTGATTAGTTCAATGAATTAAGGCTGATGTTAATTCTCCATGTTATTACTCCTTAACTATCTGATTCATCATGCCATGACTCGGATCGCCCCATTTAATTTTTTTTTTGAGCTCTGACCCGGTTTAGATTGCAGGAAAACGCTATCAATCCCAAAATTATCTTGCGCAAAACGCAAGTTTTAACACTACTGGAATTCAGGTAGGTCTACCCAGTAAACACAAAACATTTGTACAATGTTCGACCAATGTCAAAGATGTTGGGCCAATAAACACAAAACATTTGTATAACGTTTGCACAATGTTGGACCAACGTCTAAGACGGTGGCAGACAATGTACAAATGTTATACAAATGTTTTGTGCTTACTGGGTACCCCTTACACATTTCTGCTTTTAAACAACTATAGACTGTTGTTAAAAGCTGTGTTATACATTACTGGTATAACTGCTGTCACAGCATAAATCAGTATATTTAATACATGTACTGTACATTGTAAACCTGGAAATAGTGGTGTCTGTTTTATCTTGGCGGTTTGTTAAACCTTTCAGCGCGGGGAACGTCTTTGACGTCAGAATCTGATGTCTGTAGATGTCAGATTGTCATGTATGAAGACGGTTCCCACACTGAAAGAATTAAAATATTTATACTGTATTTATACGTAGGTTTTCAAATGAATCAGAAAGAGCTAGCTAATGGGTCTTGTCAAGTTAAAAAGAAATTCGAGAAAAACTCGAATTGGACAGACCCAACCCACCCACCCCCTATCAATATTTTTTTTTTTTTGGAAATACATATATGTGACCCATCTGCATGAAATGAGTCGCATATCTAATACATATATGTGACCCATCTGCATGAAATGAGTTGCATATCTGCTCCGTACAAGTTGAGAAAATGGGCAATATACCTGATATGGGCTAATAATAGCGAATTTTGTTTTCTGTCAAATTTTGATACTTTAAAGCCTAGAATTATCATTTTAAGGCCAGGAATGGGCTTTACGCCCTAATATTAGTCAGAAATGACATAACACATGATTGTGATTATCAGATTTTTTGTTAATTTGTTTTCAAAATGGCCGCTGGTGGCCATCTTGGACATAACTTCAAGTGGGTTAAAATTTAAATAAATTAAATTAGCAGGGTATTAGGGTAAATAAGTACACATCCACTGTCAGACAAATGCTTCAAAAATGCCCATAGACAGCGAGCACTGATTTCAAGTGTAGCTTGGAGAAATACATTTAGCTGATGTATTTAAACACATAGATCTTAGAACTATTTTTTCACGTTCATCAATTATCATGTTAATGTTGTAGCTTGTATTACATCTAGTCATTTTTTATGTTATGTATATAAATAAAACATATTTCTAGTTTCATAGTGTCATTCTTCCGAAAAAAAAAACTAGAAAGAGTTGTTCGAAGATGAACACGATAGCAGCCGTCCGTTACCGCCAGTCGGCCATGGTAAATTTGATATAGATCAGCAAACTTTGTCAAGGGTTAACACATGGCAAGGATTCTGAGATAATGAACGACATTTTAAAAAATGGCTGATAGTCTGCCATTTTGGATTTTTTATCTGCAAAATTTGTCATGTGTTGTCTTTGTACCTGAATAAGCATTCATTTCTCTATATTTAGCTCATCCGGCCGTTAGGCCTAAGATGAGCTTATGCCATCTTGTGTCGTCTGTCATCTCTCCACAATTCAAATGAAATGCTTCTCCGCCCTCACTTCTTATCCGATTTCAATTCTGTTTAGTTTGTTGGAAAGAGCTTGTACCTGTGCATTAAACTTGCTCACGGATTTGAGAAATGTTTATTATTAATCACCTTGTGACCTAATTAAAACCGAATTAGGTCACTTTGTCCACCATTCAGAAGAAATGCTTTTTCTCCCTCAATTCTTATCCGATTTCAATTCTGTTCAGTTTGTTTGAAAGAGCTTGTGCCTGTGCATGTGCCTGTGCCTGTGTTCTCAAGGATTTGAATTTTTTTAATTAACTGATGACCTAATTAATACCTAATTAGGGCACTCTGTCCACAATTCACAAGAAATACTTCTCTCTCTATTCTTATCCGATTTCAATTCTGTTTGTTTGCTTGAAAGAGCTTGTGCCTGTGCAATAGACTTCCTCACAGATTTCAGAAATTTTGATTATTAATTAACTAATGAACTAATTAGGGCACTCTGTCCACAATGCACAAGAAATACTTCTCCCTCAATTCTTATCCGATAGCAATTCTGTTTGGTTTGTTTAAAAGAGCTTGTGCCTGTGCATTAAACTGCCTCACGGATTTGAGAAATTTTAATTATTATTGAACTTATGACCTAATTAAGACCTCATTAGGGAACTCTGTCCACAATTCACAATAAATGTTTCTCCTTTCTCAATTCTTATCCGATTTCACTTTTGTTTCGTTTATTTGAAAGAGCTCGTGCATGTGCATATAACAGCCATACGGATTTCAGAAATTTTAATTCGTAATTGATTTGCCCTAATTAAGGATGAGCTTCTGTATCATTGACACTCTGGTTTCAGTTAGTACGCTTTTTCTCACATATTTTGCGACAGCTATTGTTTCTGGCAATTGAGCTGTGGGTCGATTGATTGGCTAACCCCTGTAGATAGCACGTTCTCAGCCCCCAAGGCTGTGGTGTATAGTGATCTCCAGCGGCGGGCGGTGCAGATGCTTGTAAGCGCGATAACTTCATAAAGCCTTGACCTGGGGCCTTCATTTTTTTACCGCATGTGCATGACTCGTCATTCATTGACCTTGACCTAATTTCAAGGTCACGATAACTTCACAACGCGTTGACTTGAGGCCTTTATATTTTAATGCATGTGCATGGAACTATTAATCTGAAAGCTCAAGTTCGACATTCAGTGACGTTGACACTAATCTGAAAGTCAAATTCAATGCCCTCGACCTAATTTCATGTCACTAGGTCATGGAAACTAAAATGGCCTGTAAGCGCAATAATTTAATACGCCTTGACTTTATATGTAGGCCCACATGTGCATAAATTTCTAATTCTTGACGATGGACAGAACCTATACGGCTGAGGGGTCCTGCCATGACTAATTTTCTTCATATAAATGTCACTGAGAACAATGGATACTTGAGATCAAACTGTGCCGATGTACCTGTAATTTAAACAATTGAACACATTAAGAGTTGGAAACTGTTGGAAGCTAGCAGATGTTTTACTTTCGACATCAAATCTATTATGATATCGATGCAATATTTCGCAATAAGATATATTGCCTTTGAAAACATTACCTCCAATATAAGGACCATCTGACGCTATGGCTATCGTGTATGTTTTCTATATATACCAATCTTGACCCTTACAGCGCGGGGATCGACTTTAGTTGTCAGAATCTGACGTCTGCAGACGTCAGATTCTGACCACTAAAGTCGATCACTGCGCTGTAAAAGTAAAAATATTTCTAATGGTCGTAGGCCTGAACCCATAACATACGTATTCAAATGAATCGGAAAAAGCTAACTAAGACATTTTTGATGATTTCAAATCGAAAAAAACTTCGGTCTCCATGATTTCTAAAAAAACAATTCAGCGCTTTAAGGGTTAAAGAAGTTGACCTAGATCTCAGGCATGCCATTGGCTCAGATAGTCATCTCGACCAATCACATAAAGAATATCTGGGTCAGTCACTGTGGTCACAAGATTGTTGGCGACATGCCGGATATGGTCTAATTGCTCTAAATAACTTTAATTTGAGAACTGAGATCGATTTGGGCTCTGCCCGTTTCGATAGCCTACATCTCAGTTCTCACTCACAATTCATAAGTTATTCAGAGGAAAGTGAAAGAAACACAATATTTGTGAAAAATGACGGCAGCACATTCAAATCTGAGTTAATGAAGCAAAAAGTATGCATTTATGACCAATCTAAAGTCATGAATATGATTTAAAAAGTAGCGCATCTCATTAATGATTCAGGTCTGGCTAGAGGTAGTCTGTGATTTGCTCAAAGCTGCTCAAAGCAAGGATTCTGATTGGTGGATTTCGAACCCACCTCAGTACCATGAGCCCTCTATAAAAGGACCAGCCTTTCTCATTCTCACTGTCAATTAATTTACAGGCCCGTACCCAGGAAGTTGATTGGGGAGGTGCGTTTCAGTATATTGTGAACCTTATAATGACCATGGCACGGCCGCCGAAGGCAGCCGTTTTTCTAGCCCCCGGATTTTTGTTGAAAAAATACACACTAAATAACGCATTTTGGCGACATACATGTATTTACACAGAATTAAAGAATAAGCAATCTCACGAGTGATCATTAGGCTAGTAGAGATTAAGGTTACCGGTATCTAAAAAAAAAGTTAACCCGAGAATGTGGACCTTTCTGTCTGTTGCCAGTATGGGGGGTGCGAACGCACCCCCCCCCCCCCGGTACGGGCCTGATCTAAGCGAGATTATTTTAAATAACAACGTGACGATTCTTTCGACAGGCAAATAGTTACTATTTCGGCACAGCCTTTTTTAAAACATCAATTTCAAGTACCGGTACGCTTAGCTTCAAAGTTGATCTATTTTAATGAATGGTGCTGTGCCGAAATTGTAGATGGGATGTGTTGCAACGTCGAAGAATACCAAACAATCGGTAATGTCCATCTTTCGTTATGTGTTTTTTGTTTGTTTTTTATAATTATTAGTCCTATCATCTCAATAGAAATAAATAATAATAAAATATTATTATCATCTCCATTTATTGTCGTTACTATTAGGCACGGCCTTTATTGAAACATCAATTTTAAGAATCAGCTAGGGCCGTAGCCACAGGATACTGATTACACCGGTGTGTATGGGGCGGGGAGGGTGTGGGGAGCATGCCCCCACGAAAATTTCGAAATTTGACATTTTAAATGTTGCATTCTGGCGTGTTTTTAGTCCGGTGAATAGGGCCTACCGGACCAACCGGACCGGTGGCTACGGCCCTGAGAATGCTTCGCGTTAAAATTGATCTATTCTCGTACATATATAGTTATTATAAATTGTGCTTTGACGGTGATATAATATATCATATTTTATAGCAATTGTGATCAACCTCATTAAAAACAACAACCATGATATCCCAGCAAACACGAGGCGTTGGCCCAACGGTGGTTTGCTGTTGACCCACCGTCTACGACGTTGGCCCAACAGCAAACCAACGTTGGGCCAACATCTCATATATGGATATGTCGCTTGAAAACCACAACAAAACAGATTGGGTGTAAACGGCCGTTAGCACGACACTTATTTATTATATCAAATTTTACAAGAATGTAAAAACAATCTCTTTGAGATGTTTATGAAAATGCAATATCTTATGATGCTTTATTTATAATGTAAAAAGATCAAAATATATTATTATGCTTGTGACAAACCATATCTTGTGATGGTTTTCAAAAAGGTAACCGAAAGAAACAAGCAGGAAATAGGACAACATCTGTAACATGAAGCATTCAAGAATAATAAGATATTGACATATAGTTTTTTTTCTGAGTAAAGTACTACATTATTTTAACGAAGTGATATGTTTTGCCTTGCGGAAAAGCCACATATCCCGGATATATACTTTCATTCAGATAGCTGAGAAAATAATTTAAAGCAATTTATCCTGCACTGGAGGATAATGTAGAAATATAATGAATCTGACCCACGTAAGGCATATTATATCAAAATATAATATGATATACTTGTTTTCTGAGTAAAGTATTACATTTGCATTAATTATTCATCACATTGATGGGACATATTTTGCCTTACATTAAATTAAGTCATGACGTGTATTTTATATACAGTTTTGCCTTCATTTAAATATCACAGAAATTGTGGCTTAATAATAAACGTTGGGTTGCTGTTGTACTGTAGTACTGTTATTAGGCTACGTTGTTTAAGTTTGCACCACTAGTCAATATCAGGGAATCTCCGAGCTCATAGCGACTGTGCTTGCATGGTCACATGGATCGGAGCTACCTGTTTCGCGGATTGCCACATTGATTGTACTTGCATGATATAATATTTGATTTTTAAAATATCGTGCATAGCCTACTCCAATTACTGTAGCATAATTATACACTGTATATATTCTTAGTTTCTACGCTTTCCAGAGTGTCTTTTTTGCTACTATATATAATTAGCATGCCATGCATAGTAGCTATTTTATCTCTGGTTTTGGTGCGGGAAACAAAATGATAGACCCTATGATATCCTGGCAATGCCTTTCAATTTTATTTTAAGTAGCAGTCATCTATATTATCGTAATACCCAGTGTTTTTTATGGAAATGCCAGTTAACATGTTTTAGTTATGTATGTCATACTATGTATATTGTCACATGATTTTAACAAATTAGCAATGTTGTATATACATGTACATATCTCTCTCTTATTTCTATGACAAATAAGTCTGGATTGACTTTCTTTCTGTCAATAAAATATCTGTCTGTCTGTCTGTTGGTCACTTCTGTTGTCTGTTGGTCACTTCACTTGTGGTTTCCACATTTCACTCACGATGCCGAATGCATTCGTATTCATTGTTTATCTGGGATTGTTAAACAGACTTTCAGACAATATCCTCCCAATCAAAGATTCATACACTACTTCAACTTCACACATATATTCTGAAATTAATGCACTCAACTCAGACACTTACAAATGGTACACAAATAGGCACCAACTGCCTACAACATTCTCAGATAAATGGCATTAACTGATATTATATTGGAACTTGGCGGTATAGAAAATAAATCGCTGCACAAAGTTATTGACGATGGGAACGATAATAACATTGAAAACATACCACCATCATCGTATATCAACATCAATAACCTAAACGCAATATTACAAAATAATAAAGATAATTTTACAATACCTAGTCTAAATGTGCAATCCTTGAACGCAAAATTTGATCAAATAAAAATATTTCTTCATAACCTAAATGACCATGGCCACAAAATTAGTGCTATATGTATACAAGAAACTTGGCTTTCAGACCAGCACGATCAATTATTTTTTCAACTAGAAGGTTACAATTTTATATCGCAACCAAAAACAAGTTCTAATCACGGGGGTGTTGGCATCTACTTAAGCGAGTCATACGACTACAGCGAATTACAATTATATACAGGTTCGCAAGTCTGGGATGGTATGTTCATCGAAGTTAAAGCCCCATCTATATCTAAAAAACTGATAATTGGAAATATATATAGACCACCCAGAAATAACAATCAAAACTATGACATTTTTATCAGCGAACTGCAACCCATTTTTGAATATCTAAACACCAAAAAATGTGAAATAGTAATATCAGGTGACTTTAATATAGACTTGCTGAAACTTAAAGAGAAGCCTAAATTTAATCAATTTTATGATTCGCTTTACACCCTTAATTTCATACCTAAAATTACCCTACCCACACGCCTCGGCACGCATACAGCTACACTAATTGATAATTTTTATTGTAACCTTTCAATAGAGTGTTTTACATCACCAACATATAATATTACTACACAAATATCTGATGATTTGCCGTATATAATGATTATCAATGCCCCTAAAGATAATATATCCCCACCTAAATATATACAGATAAATAATATTAATACCAAAACAATGTTAAATTTCAAAGAAAAAATTGCTTCTGCAAATATCTACGAAAAACTAGACAAGCAGATAGCATCAGACCCTAACAGCAACTGCGATATCATTAAACACATCATGGAGATTAAAAATGAGACCATGCCTACGAGACAAGTCAAATTTAATAAACACAAACATAAAAACTCACAATGGATAACACAAGGCATTATCCGATCAATAGCTTATAAAGACAAACTATACATTACACTGAAGAAAACACCAACTAACAATCCCGACTATGATACAATAAAATTAAATTTGCACACCTACACCAAATTGTTAAAATCTAATATCAGACAAGCAAAACAAATTTACTATAACAATTGTTTCTTAAAATACAAACAAAACATTAGAAATACATGGGCAACTATAAAAGAAATAATGGGTAAAAAATCAAAACCAAAAAAATACCCTGACTCCTTCACATACAAAGACAAATCCGTGACAAAAAAAATATTTTTTTCATAAGCTTAGGCCCTACCCTCGCATCTAAAATAAAAAAAGACTAACATTAAATCATTCACAGACTATTTATGTGATAAACATGAACACATTTTAAATTTTAAAACTGTATCGGAGGCAAATGTTTCAAAAATAATTTCTGAAATGAAATCCAAAAACAGTTCTGGCCACGACGAAATATCATCAAAAATCCTAAAAACAATATCAAATTCACTAGCAAAACCACTCACCTTATTAATTAATCAATGCCTGTACACAGGAATATTCCCCGACAATATGAAACTAGCCAAAGTTATCCCAATTCATAAGAAAGGAGATATATCAGACATGACCAACTACAGACCGATATCTCTCCTCCCTTCCATCTCAAAAATTATAGAAAAAGTAGCTTATAATCAGCTGAGTAATTATTTTTTTGAACACAACTTAATATACAAACACCAGTACGGCTTTAGACCAAACCACGCAACAGAATTAGCAGCGCTACATACAGTAGACAAAATTATAACCGATTTAGATTTAGGACTGATTCCATTGAATATATTCTTAGACCTCACAAAGGCATTCGACACATTAGACCACAACATTTTAATCCACAAACTACAATATTACGGTATACTCAACACCGAATTAAACTTCTTCAAAAATTATTTACAAAATAGAGAACAATTTGTACAACTAGACCATATGAAATCAACTTCACAAAAGACTTTAACTGGTGTACCCCAAGGTTCAATAATAGGCCCATTGTTATTTATTATTTACATAAATGATATAAAACACACATCTAAATACTTTAAAATACTGACATACGCAGACGACACAACATTAATTAAAGAATATTGGTGAACTCACAAAAAAGATAAACTTGGAATTAGATAAAATAATGAAATGGCTACAACTTAATAAATTATCTCTAAATATAGCAAAATCTAAATTCATGATCTTTCACATGGCACAATATCAGGTTCATCCACCAACATTAAAAATAAATACCATACAAATCGAACACATAACCTCCTTCAACTTTTTAGGCATAATTTTACATGAGAACCTAAAATGGGAAGAGCACGTAAATCACGTTTCAAACAAAATTTTAAAAGTAATCGGCACAATCAGCAAATTAAAACAATATATTCCTTCTGACGTTCTTCTAACACTCTACAATAGTCTTATTCTTCCACACTTGTACTATGGGATCACACTTTGGGGATACAATAACTTAGATAGGATACTTAGAATTCAAAAAAAGGCAGTAAGAATCATTACGAATATTACCTATTATGCACACAGTGAACCGCTATTCAAAATGCTGGACATATTAAAAATTCAAGACATACACACATTGCAACAATTCAAATTTATTTACAAATTACTACACGATAATCTACCTCACTATTTTAAATCAATAAAAGTCACTCACAATCGCGATATACACCAATACAACACACGCCAAAAAAACAACGTACTAGTTCCCAACATACAACACGAATTCGCCAGAAAATGTATACGCAACCAAATCTATGTTTTTCTCAATAATTCCCCCGAAACAATAGTTGATAAAATTAATACCCATAGTCTGAAAGGATTTTCCACTTACAATAACAAATATTTGATCGATGGGTATAAATTATCGTGCACGGTGTACAATTGCTATACATGTAATCGACCTTAAGTCATTGTCTATAATCTATAATCTGTTTTTACATTATTTAGTCATGGTTTAATATTCGTAAAGTCATTGCAATGTTAACGTTCTCACTTTCTACCGCTCGTCTTCTATTATACGTTCTGTCATTTTCAAAATCGCCTAACCATTGCTATCTTTGTCCTTATATATATTTTTCTTTTTTACTCCTGAACTGTTGAGATGAGTGCGATCTACATCAAAGGTGGCCCTTACGCCAGCGGCACAAGTATGCCATAGTAAGGGTCTCCTGACTGTTGCTTTATAGTTATAAATCATTATCATGCACATGTCCATGTCAAATATATAATTCTGAGTCTGAATCTTAGTCTTCAGCCATAAGTCAGGTATTTGTGCTGAAACCGTTAGGTTCTGCTCCACATTATGTATGTTAATGTCTTATTTTCATTCAAATAATTATTATAACATATACATTAATGTTGCTTATAAATACCAATTCTCATATATAGGCTACTTCTTTCTTGAGTAAATAATTTCATTAATTTTTTATCATTCGTTATATCCCGGCCATGGAATGTATTTTGCCTTAAAGTAATCTTCTTTTAATGTCTGACGTCTAAAGTCAATCTTCGCACGGGAAGAGTAAAATATTTATAGTGGCCGTTGTCTCATAACATAGGTATTGAAATGAAGCAGAACTACAGTCTGTCCAACGGTGGAGGATAGTACAAAATAAAAGTTAGCTTCTCGGTATCCAGTCAGTCAATTCTCAAGCGATTTTCATGAAATTTTGTAAACTTGATTTTCTAGTCATTTGGCATTGATCCTGAAAATTTCGTAAAAAAATATTGTATAGTTCAAAAGTTAGACCATTTGAAATGTAGTAAATGTCTATTTATGACGCTCCTCTATAACATGTATAAGCCCAATAAGTTCATTCCGGTTTATTCTCAGGATTGTGTTACATGCCTAATGGTCTAATTTTTGAAATACTGAATGGAATTTTCAGGGTTGTTGCCAAATGAATAGATTATAAAAACTCTTTACCCTTTAAGCCCTCACGATGCATTAAAGCATCATTTTACATCATTGAAAACAGACTTAATTTTCCTACAACTAGGGGTTTAAGAATGAAAATTCCCATTGAACTGTTTTACCTATAAATGCTCATTTTCTTTAATTTTCCACCCACTTCTAATCATCTTCATCCACTACAAGTCGAGAATTGCGACAGCAATTCGCGGCTTGTAGTGGATGAAGATGACAATGTTAAATTCAGGCTTGAAAGGGTTAAAACGTTACGAAAACATGTTATTTGTGGAGTTTCAAAAAACATCATATTAAAACGTTTTAAAAATGTTTTCGGAAAAACAAAAAAAACTTTTAAAGTTATGAAAACATTTTTAAAAAACGTTTAGAAATATTTTTATAACGGTATAAATACGTGTTTTTTCCGGAAATATTTTTGGAACATTTTAATAATGTCTGAAAAAAATATTTCACATGAACGTTTTAAAAATAGTTTTAAAACTCCACAAAAAATGTTTTTTTAAACGTTTCACACAATGTCTTAACACGTTTTTAAAATGTATTGTGTCAGCTGGGCGGCGAGTTAACTGGAGTAGAGTGTATATAAAGTAGGCCTATAGGGTGTCAGTAGGCCTGTGTGCATCAATCAGAAGCAGCATTCAATATCGCGGTTCTTATTTCACTCCAACTGCGCAATGCTGTGAGTTTAATTAAGAGTCCATAGACGATGATGGCACCATGTGTTTTGGTTGACCACTCCAGGTCCGAATCAAGAAACAGAGGGTCCACGTCCTTGGCATTGATTGTGCTGCCACTGACTTCATAAGATCCAGGTTTGATGCAAACATTTAAAACTGTCTTGGCTGAATATCTGTCACCAGTGGAAGGACTGACAAAACTGAAAACAAAAAATGTGTGTGTGAATAACTCGTGAATCCTAGCAAACACAATACTTTTACCCAATGCTGGTTCAATGTTGGTCCAGCGTAGTAGATTGTGGGACAGTATTGAACCAGCAATAGTTCAACGTCCTGTGTTTGCAGATTTAACAGGAAATATAAAAAATAATGTATGCACTTTCTACATAAATATCATTGAATTCTCTAAAACCTCGTTACAGCGCGTGCATCACGTGGACTGGAGCGAAATTAACGTTGACACACTGGTTTCAACCTTTACTCACCGAGGCCGCCATTAGCGTTATCGCCAAGTCACATTGAGAAGGGAGAAGAATCACACGAATGTTTGTGATTGTTTTAGAGTAGACTACTGGTAGGAGCATAATTACTGTCCCTGATGGAATAAATTATCCGGCATGTCCGGGCTGCTAACTCATTTACTTCGCCTTAGGCCCGGTCACACTGACCACCATTTTATTTACACAGCCAGCTGTGTAAAAACGACACTAACGAAAAACTCGGATGCCATGAAAGTGACACGAATACTTCAAGTGCTTATGAAAACTAGGCCATTTTCATGAGGTTTAAACTTGTGATGGTATTATAACTATTACATTTTACAATCAAGGTCACTGTGTCAGAGCCTTGCAATGTCATCAGGGTAGGAATAAATAGGGATAAATAATTATAGGTAAGTACATATTGTACCTGGTTTATTAGGTCTAGATATATCATGTATCTGATTGACCCTTTCAATCCTGAATTTGCCACTTCATCCATCTTCATCCACTACAAGCCGACATGTAGTGAATAAAGATGACCTGACGTGGGTGGCAAATGCAAAAAAGATATCGTTATTATTTAACTGTTCCATGAAAATTTTCGTTCTAAATCCCATTGGTTTAAAGTAAATTGAATCATTCTTCAGAGATGCAAAATGATGCTTCAACCCTTACAGCGCGGGGATCGACTTTAGACGTCTTAATCTGACGTCTGTAGACGTCAGATTCTGACGTCTAAAGTCGATCCCAGCACTGTAATAAATAAAATATTGATAACATAGGTATTCAAATGAAGCAGAAGGAGCCAACTAAGGAATTTATTATTATTTTAAATTGAAAAAAACCTTTGGTCTCCATGGTTTATACAAAAATATCTCAGCGCTTTAAGGGTTAATGCAACATGAGGGTTCAAAGGGTTAACATAAACTCATAAACCTACAGTACCTGGTTGAGGGTTCAAAGGGTTAACATAAAATCATAAGCTACAGTACCTGGTTGATTTGGCGTAGACATCGCAGCCTGAATAAACTACGCTGGGAGAGACAAACACTCTCTTTGTATCAAAACCTCCAGGCTTATAATCATCATTATAATGGCCAGGTCTCTCCCTCAGTTGTGAACAGTCAAGCACATCAGTCCCTGCAACAAAACAAACGTAACATAGCACAATCGTTTCTTAGCGCTGGCACCGATAAGCGTGACTACAGTTGTTTTTAATCCGTTTTATTCGTAGATTGATTCACAGTTAGTGGGAAAAAATGTTTGTTTAAACATACAAATTTTGCAAATGTTTGTTCTCAAATTAGACAAATATGAATAATTTTCGCCCCCCTTTAAGTTGTGGGTCACGGTAGCGAGACACAAATTTAAGTGGGCGCGAATTATTTGAAAACAATAAAACAATATTTAAATATTAAAGAAAATTATTTAAAAACTTTTGTATAATTTTTCAAATCCATTTTTTGTTCGACATAATACGTAAATTTCATAGAAATGTTTTAAAAACGTTTTTAGGATGTTTTGCATATTTTTTGAGTTAATGGTTTTTAACATTTTGTTGACCCGACGCTTTCAAATATAAAAAATGATGTTTACTAACAGTGTGGAACATTTAATCTAACTTTTAATCTAACTTAGCATTAAAATGTTTTTGTGTTTTTTAAAAGGCAAATAATCAAATAAGGATTAAAACATGATAAAAAGAATAAGGCATACCTGCGGAAAAAATATTTCCTGCTCTCAATATAGATGCCACCGATTCCGCAAATGTCCCATGGTAAGCTGTGTGCCATTTTGTGAAAACATCCAAATCTTTTGCTCGAGCTCCCGTTCTGATTTCCATGTATGGAGAGTACACACATTACGAATGTTGAAATTTACAAGAAAAAAACTCAGCACTACTAATATTATGACGTGTCTAGCAGAAAGTAAGAATAATAAAATGAAATAAAGCCCCCGAAAACCATTCATGGATTGACATAAAAAACAATGTATAATGTAGTAGGGTGAACAATATCGCTTTCACGACCACTTAATTTTGTCTTTCCGCCTCAGATGTTAAAATATACTTGCACAAATAACTTTGAAATAATAAAGCTGTAAATTTGAAAACATAGTTGTTTCTAATTCAGTTTGCCATTACGACATTTATTTCAACTGATGACCTCCAATATTAGACGCAAAACCAGATTATTTAAATGTAACATAATTTTTAGTTTCTGAAGAAGTAGTATCTGATGTAGTCACATTTGATAAATCTATTGCTACTAATCACAATCATCATTAGTAAGAAGAAACATGCTAGCCTACTTCAAAATAAAATAAATAAAAAGTTTTACTCCAGCCCTTAGGACTAATATTTTCCTATCACTTTTTTTCAAGGAAATGAAAATTTCTGGGATTTGAGAAATTTATATCACAATGGATATCTGTCTCTCAAATCTAGAAAAAAATCATTTTCAAAAAATCAATAAGTGCTAACAAAAAAAAAAAGATTTGAATTGGTTAAATTATGTTAGCCATAAATATTGCTACCTGATAGCGAATCTGCACCAGCCTACTGGTACGCTATATATCTTGGGAGGATTTCCTCTGGTATAAAACTTCTCATCTCCACTCTTAGCATGACATGTCGTACAATAACATTTGTCAAATGTGAAATCAAAGTAATCACCTGCAAAAAATACATTATAATGTGTTGTTTGTAAGTGAGTGACTACAAACTTCATATGTTTTTTTTTAATAATGATTTTTATTTGGTAAAATTATTTTACTGACAATAATCGATGATAAACTTTGTGAACAGAAATTAACAGCTTTTTATATTATCTTGCACAAAGTTATAATATATCATCCTGCTAAGAACAATTTCAAGCATTGCATTTGTTGAGTTATAAAAGTGTCACCATAACAGCGCGGGGATCGACTTTACACGTCAGAATCTGAAGTCTGTAGACGTTAGATTCTGACGTCTAAAGTCGATCCCCACACTGAAACTGTAAACATATTTATAATGGTCATACACCCATAACATAGGTATTAAAAAAACAAATAAGACATTCATGATAATTTCAAATTGAAAACAACCTTTCGATCGCCATGGTTTATACAAAAATAATTCAACGTCATAAGAGTTACATAGGCCTATTCAAATCTAACCTGATATGTTTAATGATTCTTTGAACTCAGAACACATCATTTTATATGCACACACTCCTGAAAAATATACCAGACACAATTGTATTGTATTCAATGTATGAATAATTTTGTGTGATGTGTGTGGCTCAAATAAATTGATCTTTGTACACAGAGAATGTTTTCCTATGTGTAAGTAGATCGGTATAATGAGGAAATGGTTGTGTCAGCTGCTGCTATCTGTAACTTAAAATAGCCACTTCTCAGAATTAATTTTGATTTATGAAAGTTAGTCTGAAGCAGTTTATTTCTATTTTAAAACACAGTTTAACCCTTTCGGCGCGGGGATAAACTTTAAACATGCGAATCTGATGTCTGTAGACTTCAGATTCTGAAGTCCATCCTCCCACTATAAAAGTAAAAATATTTATATTGGTCGTAGACATATAACATAGGTATTCGATTGAACCTAAACGAGCTAACTAAGACATTTCTGGTGATTTCAAATTGAAATAAACCCTTTGGTCTCCATGATTCATACAAAATTGATTCAGCGTTGAAAGGGTTAATTTAAACAATTGGTTACACCGGTGCACAGAATATGATCGCTCACCAGAAATTAGTGAAGTGGCTATTCCTTCACTTGTATCAGGGCAGTAGGTCGTCACTACATTAGACATATCTCCTCTCACTGTAATGTTACGCTCCTTATAGTAAGCAACAGCTGCAGCATCCAACATCAGCAACCAGACAGAATCTGACTTCTTCAGTATTTTATGCACCACTTTTAGATTACTTTCTCCCTCAACGTTATTGCCATTTACTTCAACAATCCTGTCCCCCAATTTCAAACCAGTTCGCCCGGCAGGGGAGTTATTTACAAGTCCACTGATAATGAGACTTGGCTCCTCTTTTGTGACATTCAAATCAAAGCCATATCCACTGAAATCTATCCATTTCTTAAGGAAGCATAGGCGAACCTTCAATTTATCTGTTGAGTAAATTAGGTGAATATTTATCTTTGTTAAGCGATACTGGCGCTATAGCAGTAATTATATTTACTTACTTAAAGTTGTGTATCTCAGTAGCAAAGGTGACCAAAAAGTTCAATTAAAGCTAGAGATTATCGATGCCAGCTACCCGAATAATTATCTGACATAGGATATTGCCATTCAGGAACTAAGAGGCTGTTCTGAGTATTTCTATTCTCAACCTGTTTTATTTGTTCAGGTTTATCAAGCCTTTATCAAGCTCGCATCACCTGTGTTGTATTATTTGGTGCAATCTTGTAGAGTGTCATTACTACATAACTCTTTCGTAAGGGGACCGTCTTTAAAGAATCATTCAACTGCAAAATGCACATCCCTGGGACGGTCAAGTGTAGGCCAACAGTAACATATTGAGTAAAGATTGACGGCATTAATATAGCCACTGAACTGATTACAAGATACTACTTAAACGAGACATTGATCCAATGCTGTTTTAATGCTAGGGCAATGTCTGAGACGCTGGCCCAACATTGAACCAACAGTGGATGAATGTACAATGTTTTAGAATAAGTCCTGCTCAGCAAACACAAGACATTTGTATAACATTTATACAACGTCGGCCCAACGTCTTCGACGTTGGTCCAACATTGCATAAAGTCATACAAATGTTTTGTGTTTACTGGGTGTCAATACAAGCTTGGGGTCAGGCCGTTTCCACATCCCTGCAGTAATACAGTCAGTTTGTTTGCAAGCCAGCGACCAAGAAGGGGCAAGGGCTGAGGGCTTTGAATAAATTTAATTTATTATTATGGAATAGGGCCTTGGCCTACCCACCGGCACTATTGCATTCTGGAGGACCCTTGTCCTGCAAATTTTAACAGTTTACCACACCTTTAAACGTCAGTATCTGAACATCAGAAAATGAAAATCAGACTCTAACGTCGAACGACAATCTCCGCACTGAAAGAATTAAAATATTTATAATGGCAGTAGACCCATAACATATGTATTCAAATGAAGCAGAAAGAGCTAGCTAAGACATTTATGATAATTTCAAATTAAAAAAACTCTTTGGTCTCCATGGTTTATAAAAAATATTTCAGCGTTGTAAGGGTTGATTAAGATAACTTGGCGGATAAATATGACTCACCAGAGCGTGTATTGGCTACTCCTGCACTGGTATCAGGACAGATCATCGACAGTACATTAGGCATATCTCCCCTCACTGTAATCTGACGCTCCTTATAATAAGCAACACAAGCAGGATCCAACACCAACAGCGAGACAGACTTTGACATCTTCATAATTCTCTTAAATTCTTTATGATAGCGTTCTCTGTCAATATTATGACCATTCACTTCCACAATTAAATCTCCTACTTTTAGACCGGCCCGCCCTGCGGGGGAGTTACTGTCAATTCCAATGACAATGTGATCACCATTTGCTACTTTAAAATGTAAGCCATATCCATTGAAATCTTCCCATATCTTAAGGCAGCACAAACGCACCTTCGGTGCATCTTTGGGGATCACTGGATTCATATTGTCGCAACTGAATGCGGGAATGTTTCATTAAATCCTCGTTTCTCTCAGCAAAGCTTCACGCAGTCCTCACTTTATTTTCACTCAATACATACAACGTCGCTCACTCACAGACACTGCCTAGTATGGGGTTTTCCTCCTCATTGTCCTTGGTCACTGTCCTCCGGTCAACTGTATCAGCTTCTGAGGGTTTTAACAATTTTCTCGTCTGTAATTGGGCGATACCTACTAGTTTATACTAGTGTCGTTTATTCACAAAGCCCGCCAAACTTATCAGTGCCTGGAGACAGCAGGCCTACGACATGCAATAACTACATACACACCGATGGATCAACCGTATTAACTTGAACCTCACTTCACACCAATGCTTGACTTAGTCCTAATTTCACTCAGCAACACTTGATCCGGTTCTTCCCTAAGCCAGGGGTGATCCAGTCCTTAAAATATATCAATTGCATGGAAGCCAAAAATAATTATTAACCCTTTCAAGCCTGAATATACCATTGTCATCCTTATCCACCACGAGCCGCGATTTGCTGTCGCAAATCTCGACTTATAGTGGATGAAGATGACTTGAAATGAAATGAAATGAATCGGGCTTTAGGCTACCTTTGTGCACATATAGGCTAAACTGGGCCAGGAGAACCTCCTGAGGATGGTGAGATGATTGAGATGACACTGTCTTCCAGACACAGGATTCGAAATTCGAGCCCTGGCGGTCTGAGGCCGAGCACGCTACCTCTCGGTCACGGAGGCTCCCCACAATACTGACTTTCACACGTGGATGGGAAAGAAACATTTTTGTTTCTTTCAAACCGCCGAGACCGGGAACCGAACCTGAAAACTGGCGTGAAAGGCAGCGGTGCTAACCACTACCCTAGGGCCCCCGCCCTGAAGCTGACTTGAAGTGGGTGACAAATAAAGAAACGAATAGGCTATATACCAGCCGGGCTGATGAATAACCCTCTGAAACCATTTTTGTTTCTTTCAAACCGCCGAGACCGGGAACCGAGCCACGAAGTCTGGCGTGAAAGGCAGCGGTGCTAACCACTACCCTAGGGCCCCTGCCCTGAAGATGACTTGAAGTGGGTGACAAATAAAAAAACGAATAAGCTATATACCAGCCGGGCTGATGAATAAGCCTCTGATTCCCATTGTACAGCAGCCCGCTGCAGCCAATCACAGACCACATAACATCACTATGATCAGAGTGATATTACACGGGAAGCATCGCAATGGCGCTGTTCATTGAAGGACGCGAGTTTATTGATTCTAAGGAATTTGTGACAGAAATAGAAGATTTATGAAAGGCAACTTCCTTTACATTCATCAAAAAAGGAGCTAAAACAATAGAAGCTGAGAAAAGAGAGCAGTCAACCGATAATATACAATATGCTGCAAAGTTTGTGCGAGTCTGGGGTTTGACTGCAAGCATGCTGGAGAGACAAGGTGGACGGGGAAAGGGGCTCGGCCGAGTCAGAGGTGAGTCTAAAGCGGGAATACACACAACACACAATAGACACATAATACTATACTTCTTGATCAGTGTTAATATGTTAATGTAGCGGAGGCTAATGTTACCAGCGTCATACCCACGAGCCCGTCGGTCAAGGCGCTGGGTTATCCTGTACTGACTGTGTTCTTGTGATTCTGACCGGCTAGATGACGACTGGACAATCCAGAGCCCCCTCTCTCTCTCCAACAAACACGGGGCAATGCTGTTTCAATGTTGGTCCATCGTCTTCGACGCTGGCCCAACATTGAAACAGCATTGGGCGAATGCCCCGTGTTTGCTGGGTCGTGCCGATAGGGAGCGACTGATCTGGTCACAGAATGAGGCTCATGGCACAGTGGTTAGCACTAGTGTCTGTGACGCTGGAGTTCGGGGTACCACAGACCAAACGCACCGGAATAAAACCAATATTAACAATCATACATAAAATATATGAAAAAGCCCTCAGAGGAATCTGAATCATGGTAGATTAAAGAGAATGTGAATCTGGAGCACAATCATGAGCTTTCAAGAGATATTTACATGCGATAAAATGTCATACGTAGCAGCCGGCTAGATAAAATACCCAATATTGTTCTAAGTGGTTTCATTCGATTTTTTGACCTTGAAAACATAGTTGTCTGACACCAAAGTTATGCTTCTCTGTCATTTAGAAGTGGAAATATTCCCCAAATTAGATATTTATGGCGGCCATTTAAAAAAAGTGGCCTAAACCCATATCGCGCCTCAAAGTTATTCCTCGTAACATCGCTAACAACATTCCCAGGAAGCTCCTGATCAAAATAGGGAGTGGTGGGGGGTGCATGGTGACCAATTCTGGTCCATGGAATACCTGTGTCAATTATAAATCAGCATGAATAAAAATATAATTTGCTCAAGTAAAAATTGCGGCCATTTTGAATTTCGCATGATCCTTACTTCAGGTCATATTAAAACCTTTTCCAATCGATTCAGCACCCTGAAAACCCCCCTACTGGACATTTTGATCATCCAAATTGGCCAACTGGTGCAAAAGATATAGACATATAGGTTTTTCAGAATGGCTTCTGGCGGCCATTTTGAAAATCGTTTTCCTGAGTTGCTACCATGATTCAGCATGTCTACCCAAGTTTTTATTACTCCTGGGGTGGTCCCCTAAACGAATTTTAATAGAAACTTAGGGGACCTAAAAATGCACACAGGACCCCCCTCAGCAAGAGGATTATAAGGACATTTTATACCTTAATTACACGGGAGTGGAAAAACTGATGAGGAAATGTCATACGGGACGTCTCATACCTTACACGTCAGCTGGCTGCCAGATAAGGACGTCTCATACCTTACACGTCAGCTAGCTGCCAGACAGGGACGTCTCATACCTTACACGTCAGCTGGCTGCCAGACAGGGACGTCTCATACCTTACACGTCAGCTGGCTGCCAGATAGGGACGTCTCATACCTTACACGTCAGCTGGCTGCCAGACAGGGACGTCTCATACCTTACACGTCAGTTGGCTGCCAGACAGGGACGTCTCATACCTTACACGTCAGCTGGCTGCCAGACAGGGACGTCTCATACCTTACACGTCAGCTGGCTGCCAGACAGGGACGTCTCATACCTTACACGTCAGCTGGCTGCCAGACAGGGACGTCTCATACCTTACACGTCAGCTGGCTGCCAGACAGGGACGTCTCATACCTTACACGTCAGCTGGCTTCCAGACAGGGACGTCTCATACCTTACACGTCAGCTGGCTGCCAGATAGGGACACCTCATACCTAACACGTCAGCTGGCTGCCAGATAGGGACACCTCATACTTTACACGTCAGCTGACTGCCAGATAGGGACATCTCATACCTTGCACGTCAGCTGGCTGCCAGATAGGGACATCTCATACCTAACACGTCAGCCGGCTGCCAGACATAGACATCTCATACCTTACACGTCAGCCGGCTGCCAGATAAGGACATCTCATACCCTACACGTCAGCTGGCTGCCAGATAGGGGCATGTCATACCTTACACGTCAGCTGGCTGCCAGACAGGGACGTCTCATACCTTACACGTCAGCTGGCTGCCAGATAGGGACGTCTCATACCTTACACGTCAGCTGGCTGCCAGACAGGGACGTCTCATACCTTACACGTCAGTTGGCCGCCAGACAGGGACGTCTCATACCTTACACGTCAGCTGGCTGCCAGACAGGGACGTCTCATACCTTACACGTCAGCTGGCTGCCAGATAGAGACGTCTCATACCTTACACGTCAGCTGGCTGCCAGATAGGGACGTCTCATACCTTACACGTCAGCTGGCTGCCAGACAGGGACGTCTCATACCTTACACGTCAGCTGGCTGCCAGACAGGGACGTCTCATACCTTACACGTCAGCTGGCTTCCAGACAGGGACGTCTCATACCTTACACGTCAGCTGGCTGCCAGATAGGGACATCTCATACCTAACACGTCAGCTGGCTGCCAGATAGGGACACCTCATACTTTACACGTCAGCTGACTGCCAGATAGGGACATCTCATACCTTGCACGTCAGCTGGCTGCCAGATAGGGACATCTCATACCTTGCACGTCAACTGGCTGCCAGACATGGACATCTCATACCTAACACGTCAGCTGGCTGCCAGATAGGGACATCTCATACCTTACACGTCAGCCGGCTGCCAGATAAGGACATCTCATACCCTACACGTCAGCTGGCTGCCAGATAGGGTCATCCCATACCTTAAGCGTCAGCCGGCTGCCAAATAGGGGCATGTCATGCCTTACACGTCAGCTGGCTGCCAGAAAGGGACATGTCATAACTTACATGTCAGCTAGCTGGCAGATAGGGACATATCATACCCTACACGTCAGCCGGCTGCCAGATAGGGACATCTTATACCTTACACGTCAGCTGGCTGCCAGATAGGGTCATCCCATACCTTAAGCGTCAGCCGGCTGCCAAATAGGGGCATGTCATGCCTTACACGTCAGCTGGCTGCCAGATAGGGACATCTTATACCTTACACGTCAGCTGGTTGCCTGATATGGACATGTCATACCTTACACGTCACCCGGCTGCCCGATAGGGATATGTCATACCTTACACGTCAGCCGGCTGCCAGATATGGCCATCTCATACCTTACACGTCAGCTGGCTGCCAGATAGGGACGTCTAATACCCTACTATACACGTCAGCTGGCTGCCAGATAGGGACATGTCATACCTTACACATCGGCCGGCTCCCATATATGGACATTATTTCTATTAGGCAATTACAATAATTCACAATACAAATATTGTTAATGTTTAGGACAACTACAAAATAAAATATATCTCTGCATTACTTTTGGGTGATCAGATGATACAAAAAAACTTATTATCATGTGGTTTTGTAACATGAGTGGTATTTTTTTTAGATCTTGGAAGCTAGGATGCAAGGTCCAAATTACAGCATCTGTTGATCGAAAACGAGATAAGATGATTGTGAACAGCGTGCATCTGGAGCACAATCATGAGCTTTCAAGAGATATTTACATGCGATATCCAGAATTAAGTCTAGGATGGAGATTTAAATATATTAATAAACCGAATTTGAGACACAAGTATAAAGTGTATTTAATTCAAGACAAATACAATTTTCTATTGAACCCTGTTGAAAATAATAGCAAAAGGAGTTTCAGTTATAACAACTCTCTAAGAAAATAAAAAAGGATTTAGTAACCTGAAATTTCATAAACTATTTGCGACCATGATAGTGATTTTTAATAGATCTGTAAAATTTCTTCTGGCTCTTAAATAACTCGCATTATTGCCTTGAAATCGCTTATTATCGGTTTTCATAGTTCTAAATGTATTGCAGACTATCTGTAGACAATGACTGATCAGTCATAAGTCACGAGATTCTGACTGAATCATAATCTAAAGCTGGCATTCGTGACGTAGACATAACAAATTATCGGTCTGATCGCGCGCAATCGGGGTTTTGCATTTATATATATGAAGGTTTTCTTTTCGAAGGAAACATACACCATTACTGTGCATTTGATGCGAAACTAAAATACCTTGGTGACTATGCAATAACCAAGATATTTCGGATTGCCTTTAATGTCAGATATAATTTTGCTCCTTAATATCGTTTTAGCGTAAGCTTAATCATCATATTAGTAGAATGAATCAAGAAGCATTTTTTTCAAATAGCTCACGATAAACAATTGACTCATTTTCTTCAACTGTAAATATATATTTTTTCAGAATCGGCAAATGAGCAGTGTTTGTTGAGATTACACGTACCTGCATCAAAAGTAAAAGAATACTTAGAAAAAATTGGCGAAAAATGTATCACTACAAAGAATATCCTCAATTTGAGGCAAAGTCTTCGCAGTATTGTTCTGAAGAAGGTACATTCAAATTTGAAATGCTTGCGTTTATTATGATCAGTGGTCGGTAAAATTTACTAATGTTAACAAAATCAAAATTGCCAAATTAAAGTGGTTTGCATAGCAAGCTAGAAACAAATAAGTTCGCTGATTTTAGTGGCTTTAGGCCCGTAATGAAGGTTTCGATAGGCCAGGACCTTTAATCAATTTTGGGGGCTGAGGGCTCGTGATTTTCATTTTATAAATGATCATAAAATTAGAGCAATCGTTAAATTTTGAAGAACGTATCTTGCTGACATTAAATTTTTGTGTTAAAAACAGCCGTGGTGACCCCACTTATTATGGGAAAACCCTCATTTTTCAATTTCTCGGAGCCATGGGGAAGTTTGCTTCGCGAAATAACTGTTGTTTGGATAGTTAAGTTTTTTCCTTGTAAGCATGGTAAGCGAGATTAAATCGCCAATTTTTATTTTGAAGTTTGTAATACTTGGCCTACGTGTCAATTACCTAACTTGCTCGCAATTATTGTGAATAAACATAAGAGGGTATTGTCGTCCCCAGTGCCGTCCGTCTGTGCTCGTCCACTGCCGCATCATCTTAAAATAGCTTCCCGGCCAACATGACCTTATTATTAACTTTATATTTTAAACTCGTACATATGTTTTCTACTGACCCCCAATTGACCTTGGGTCAATGTAAAGGTCACGGCATATCGACGCTAAAACTTCTTTGATGCGCCATATCTTCTGAACCGTTCGAAGTATGAAATATGAGTCTTCATATTTGGCATATAGATGCTTCTTAGGAAGACATAGGTCAAGCTCGAAGATGAGTGACCTTGACCTATTTTGAGGGTCAAGGTCACAGCAGTTTGTCACTCCCAATTAGTTTCATGAACATTATTAGTTGTTATAAGCTAGAATCTTAATATTTGAAACCCCATTGCATCTGAGGAAACTACATATCAAGTTCAAAGATCAGTGACCTTGACCTATTTTTATGATCAAAGTTATAGCCTATTATAGTTAAAACTATTTTGATGCGCAAAGTTTGTTAAAGGGGTTGATTAAGAGCCTTCATATTTGGTATCTAAATGTACCTCAGGAAAGTACAGCTCAAGTTCGAAGATGAGTGACCCTGACCTATTTTTCTGACCAAGGTTACAGCATATCACCGCTACTATTTCTGTGTTGCACCATATCTTTTGAACCGTTAAAATCTTCACATTTTTCCCCCTAGCATTTCTATGCAATGGCATGTTTGATGTCTGACATTTTCCCTCCGGCTTTTTTACGATCTTTCATTTCTACTAATTACTTTTTTATCATCTGGTATTTTTACCATTTGGCATTTTTATTAATGGCATTTTCACCTGAAGCATTGTACCATCTTGCATTTGTACCTATTGTCCATTTTGAGATTCTCCCATTGTTTCCACTGTTTACCACTGGCATTTTTAATATCGGCATATTTACGTGTGACATTTTTATTATCTTGCATTTTGACCGTCTCGAATTTTTATCATTTCGCATTTTCACCAATGGCATTTTTACCGTTTGCCCTTTCTAACGTTTGTCATTTTTGCAACTGCCTTTTTACCTTTCGGTCCCTTCGGCCCACAGGGGTATTGTCGTGCACCGCGGCCGTCTCCGCCGCCGCCGCCGCCGCTACACGCAGCCCTTTTAGCTACTACATCAACATGGTGCAACAGATTTAATTAATCATTTCTACAAAAATTCAACCTTTCAACCCGACAATTTTTTTTCCCAAAATGAAGATCAAATGTCAAGTCGAAGATTAAAAAAAAATAATGTTCACACGATAACTCGAAAAATGATTATTGGATCTCCACAATTTTTTATGTGAAGTTACCCATGATTATTGAGATGATCTGATTAGAATTTCAACTTTCCAGCGATAATCAAAATGGCCGCCACCTGGCGACAATTTTTTTTCCGACTTAATTTTTTTTCAGAATTCCCTTCAAACCTAGTATATCTGCGAGTCTATTGGCATTGTCCGTTTTAATGTGAGACCGAGACCAAGATTTAATAGATTTAGACTTTTCCTACAAATGACACATTTAGGCCTACGAATGACACATTTGAACCGGCGGCCGCAGTGATTCTTAGAAGACAAAAAACATTGTCTGGAATTGATGGTAACCAAATAAACCATTACTTTTTGTGAGGCCTGCCAGTCTCCCTTAAACTATAATTAACCGGTCATACGAATTGCAAAAACCTTGGGCCTACGCCTTTCCAAAAATCAGGCTTCGTATGGCGTAGTGCTGACTAGGGGAACATAAAACACAGAGTGATTACATATTACAACTGTTTGAAGTTCACATACTACGTTAATTTTCCCGATTTCAAATTATTGCTTTATAAAGGTAATTGTAATAATTTATTGTATAATATTGCTATAACATGTGTAACATATGTATTTCAGAATGCTGAAGCATTGGCCAAGCATGTGATAGTTGTGGTGATGTGACAATTGCAAGCAGCATACTACCGAAGCCATACGAAAGCTAGACATATCGAATCAAAACTCCAACACATGTACACTAGATGGCTGCCAAAACATAAAAAAACAAAAGATACAAGGTGCAGTGTGACAACTGCTAGTCATGGTTGCACTCCGAATGTATTGGAATAAAAAAGAGTAATGTTTCAGATCACTTTAGGTCCCTACTATCCCCTTTGTGAAATTAGAATGCAGCAAGGTTATGTATAAGGATAGACGGGAGCTTATATAACATAGAGCATAAGTATTGAAAAATATTATGATTTTTTTTTTTAAATCCAAACTGAGGAACATAAGACATTGTGACTATTTAAAATTTCCGCATAACTCAGTAATGCTTGAAATTATTCCATCTCAAAATATATATTTTTTTGGAAAGTGTGGTCCCCCAAAGTTGTATTCCCAGGATATTCCCACCATATACCCTAAAGCGTCGTTTGAAAGGGAGAAGTATCTGCAAGAACTGAACTGATTTGTAGTAATATAGTTTTTTTAGATAAAGATATTTTTTCTGTTTATTTGATAATACCTTTACTAATTACAGTGCTAATGTTTGTGTCAATATTTGTGTCGGCATACGGAGAAAAGTTTTAAAGCAAACAAAACGTTCAAATGTCAATTTTTAGTGTCTGTATCATTAGCCGGACAGGTAGGCCTAGGGCCCACATATTTTAAGAGTGGTGGTTGTGTCAATATTATATTTTGATATTCTAGTCATAATAAGAAGAGTTTTAACACAAATAAAACGTTCAAATATATTTTTATGTGTCTTTATCAATTGTTTATTTTTCAAATTGTCTTGCCATGATACGTCAATTTTCAAATACTGTTAAACCTCGGAATAAGGCTCTATAGATCATTTCCCTCAATTGACTGAAGATTGCTATTTATTTGGCTGCTATTTTATTGTTTTTGTTCTGATTTATAAATGTAAAAATAATGTGATATTTTCAAAGATTATACTAACCATTTGAAAATTAGTTTATTGGCAGGTTAGCTATGTGTCACCTCGACTTAATAGCCCGGCTGCCACATTAGGACATATCCAATCTTACACGTCAGACAGGCTGCAAAATAAAGATATTTCTCACCTTACCTGACACACAGCATATATTGGAATCTCCCACCTTACACGGCACCCTGGCTGCCAGATAGGGCTGTCCCCTACCTTTCACGACAAGGCAGCCCGGCGGCCAGATAAGGATATTTAACCCTATACGACAGCCTGACTGTCAGACATCTCTCACATTGCATGTCATCCCAGCTGTCAGATAAGGTCATCTCCCACCTTGCATGTCAGCCCGGCTGCCAGATAAGGACATCTCCCACTTTGCATGTCAACCCGGCTGCCAGATAAGAACATCTCCTACCTCTCACGACAAGACAGCCCGGTTGCAAGATAAAGATATCTCCTACTTTTCACAGCAAGGCAGCCCGGCGGCCAGATAAGGCCATTTAACCCTATACAGCAGCCCGGCTGTCACATACGGACATCTCCCACCTTACATGTCAGCCCGGCGGCCAGATAAAGATATTTTTTACCTTACCTGACACACGGCAACCCTGCTGTCATATAAGGACATCTCCCCCCTTACATGTCAGCCCAGCTGCCTGATAAAAATATTTTTTACCTTACCTGACACACGGCAGCCCGGCTGTCATATAAGGACATCTCCCCCCTTACGTGTCAGCCCAGCTGCCAGATAAAGATATTTTTTACCTTACCTGACACACGGCAACCTGGCTGTCAAATAAGGACATCTCCCACCTTATGTGTCAGCCTGGCGGCCAGATAAAGATATTTTCACCTTACCTGACACACGGCAGCCCGGCTGCCGGATAAGGACATCTCCCACCTTACATGTCAGCCTGGCTGCCAGATAAGGACGTCTCCCATCTTACGTGTCAGCCCGGTGGGTCAGATAGGGGCATTTCCCACCTTACACATCAGCCCGGGTGCCAGATAAGGGCATTTCATACCTTACACGGCAGCCCGGCTTCCAGGTGAGGACATATCCTACTTTAAGCCGCAAACCGGCTGCCATATTCCAGGTTTTAGTTTTTTGGCAAAATGTAGTCTTAAGAAAGGTTGGCAAATGGTTTGGTGGTCCAATGCTGTATTTATAGAGAAAGTTTTATTACACGTCATTTAATCAAACGTATGTTTTTATTTTGACCACTGCATTATCTATTGGCCCAAACTTCCAAGTTGAGTGATTCTTTATCTGTTTCCAAAAATAAAAATGTCATGAAAATGACATAAAAAATGTCCTACCACTCTCCCTTGACGCTTCTGGTTGTTTTACGAATGTCTCGGACATCGCCTGGGACAAATCTATGTAACATCACAATCCAAATGAAATTATTATTCAAAAAAGACACTTTGAGAGATTGTGTTATCTTGGAAAAAATGTATCTTCGAAAAAAAGAACCTCACTGATTGAAAAATACTGCTGTGGTTTAGTGTTACAATATCGTGATTATGATTGTGCGTTGCTCTACTTTGAGCACACTCTGGCAGTCATTTCCTAATCGTTCTTCAGTCTAGCAGTCGATGATGATTGCTGGCGATAGAATTGAAGTAAAATCACTTAGTATACAATTTGCGTTTTCAGTCGTTAATCACGTTACTCAAACGCTACTCGAGCGCCGATGAACGGTAGGCAGTTGTCCTGGTGCATTTCATACATCCATCGCCACTGTTTTCAACAATTTCCATTCGTTACTCAATTGTTGAGGATGATCGTCGAGGAGTCAAAACAAAATGTGAATATCCAAACAAAATGGTAAGAAAAACAATAAAATCATGGAATTCACCCCATATCTGATTGAAGCCACGGAAAATAAGTCATATTGCAGTTGTCATTAGTTGTGTGATACCTTATAGCTCTCGACCAATCATAATCGACGTTCCATTTAACATGCTGCCGCACAGTGTGCCAAAATACACAATATAGCACCCAGCTGCCATATTACATATAACTTTTTCTTCCATAACGGCCCGGCTGCTGAATCGGGAGATTTTCATGTACACCAGCCAGCCGCCGTATAATTGTATAAATATTCTTATGTAGCAGCCAAGCTGACGAATAATGTTGTTATTGGCCTTATATGTCGGCTGGCTGACGTATAGACCCTGTCATAAAAAAAAATATATATATAAAACTGCTCCATGAAATTTTCGTTCTGAAACCTCTCGATTTGAGAAAATTAGGTCATTCTTCAGAAATGCAAAATGAAGCTTTGATGATCATGACATTCATGGCCATGTTCAGCCTGTTTATTTCTCCTTCAACCAATTTGGAAAAAATGAGCATATATGTTCTTATTCGAATTGTACCCATCTAAGTAATAATTGACTACTTTATCCTTAAAACGCTGAATAAATTTGTAAAAAATATCGCAACCAATGGATTTTTTTCAATTTTAAATGATCACAACTGTCTTAGTTAGCTCTTTCCGATTCATTTGAATACCTATGATCTACTTTAGATTCTGACGACTAACGTCGATGCCCGTGATGTAAGGGTTGAGTTATTGTGGCTCAGGGTAGCGAGACACAACTTCAATGAGAAAAACAATTATTTAATTTAGCGCTCTAAGGGTTATGGTGCTGCCACACTTGGCCAGACTGATACGAACATCACCGGAGAACGCCATCAGGTATTGTGAGAATAACAACATGACGCCTAATCACACCACTGCCACCATGTGAGAATAACAACATGATTCCTAATCCCACCGCTGCCACCATATGGGAATAAAAACATGACGCCTAATCCCACCACTGCCGCCATGTGGGAATAACAACATGACGCCTAATCCCACCGCTGCCACCATGTGAGAATAACAACATGATGCCTAATCCCACCGCTGCCACCATGTGGGAATAGCAACATGACGCCTAATCCCACCACTGCCACCATGTGGGAATAACAACATGACGCCTAATCCCACTGCTGCCACCACGTGGGAATAACAACATGACGCCTAATCCCACCACTGCCACCATGTGGGAATAAGAACATGACGCATAATCCCATCGCTGCCACCATGTGGGAATACCAACATGACGCCTAATCCCACCGCTGCCACCATGTGAGGATAACAACATGACGCCTAATCCCACTGCTGCCACCACGTGGGAATAACAACATGACGCCTAATCCCACCACTGCCACCATGTAGGAATAACAACATGACGCCTAATCCCACTGCTGCCACCATGTGGGAATAACAACATGATGCCTAATCCCACCTCTGCCACCATGTGGGAATAACAACATGACGCCATTGTGCATTAACTAACACTATGTAACGTCATACATGTCTAAACTCATTATACAACAGGTATAGGATAAAGCCCGAGCAGTTCTACACTCTTAGATGCAAAAAAAGTTGAGGCCGAGGACCGAGGTCTTATTCACAACTAAGAATGAAGAACACATTCGACCATAATGAGGATCCCTCATAATCAACAGCTCGGTAGGTCACCTTACTGATTATAATCCCCTAGACCTACCAATAATAATTTGTCTGTACTTGATCAACATAAACTCCCCATTTCTGGCTTAGAATGTCGTGGTCGGACAAAGAAAATAATGTAGTAGTGTGTTTTAAGGAACAATAACGAGTATATTGAGAACATAGACTGGACAAAACGAATTGTGATGGACGTAATTATGAGCATCACCGAACATGAAGCATATTTGCCGGACAAGGACAGGTCATAAAACGAACAATGACGAACACCAACAGATGACGTTTGTTCCTTGGCATTTTCAATTAATTAAAACACACTGTTCCAGTGAAAATATATCATATGTTGTGCTGTAATTTTATTATCCCGCACCTACATAATGGTATATCGCTATGGGTTACAATACTGGAATAATAGGTAGGCCTAAATGTGCAGAAGAATGATTTAAGAATTATCATTGTCAGTAAAAAATAACGTCCACACCAAATCCATATTAAAAAATGAATAGCTTAACATTTATAGCAATAATAAATGCAATAATACATTAGAGCAACTTAAGGTATCTGCAAATTACAATATTTTAACTTGATGCGATACACTTAACCTCGTGTTATATAAATGTTTCACACATTTCTCTAATAACAGTAATTTGAGGGTACATGTAAATGATAACAGAGATTTCCGGTGAGATAGTAAAACATATATTTATAATCTCTTGTCATTGTTGTATCTGTTCTTTATCCGTAATATAATGTACTATTATTATGTCTACTAATGCAAATATCACACAATGAAAATATGATTATGCTATAGTCATATGCGGTCTGTTTTTTTTACAATTGCACAAAAACAGCAGACAACAGATCACACATACCGTAATGCATGATGCAAAAACCTTTTCTGCTGTTTTTTTTCTGAGTGTTAAAATTGGTTGGATGAGTGAATGGGTGAATGAGCGAGTGGGTGGATGAGTGGGTGGATGAGTGAGTGAGTGAGTGAGTGAGTGAGTGAGTGAGTGAGTGAGTGAGTGAATGAGCGAGTGGTTGGATGAGTGAATGAGTGAATGAGCGAGTTGGTGGATGAGTGAGTGAGTGAGTGAGTGAGTGAGTGAGTGAGTGAGTGAGTGAGTGAGTGAGTGAGTGAGTGAGTGAGTGAGTGAGTGAGTGAGTGAGTGAGTGAGTGAGTGAGTGAGTGAGTGAGTGAGTGAGTGAGTGAGTGGGTGATTGAGTGATAGTTGCGGAACTAACTGTATACAAATATATATTCCGAATGGTGTTTTACAGTAAGACAGGGTTTCTAAATGTAGGCCCTACCTAATATTCTTGCTGTTTATTGCGTTGTATCTCAGTTTGTTCCAAGACACCCGACCAGAGCAGTCCGTCTATCGCTCGCCACTGCGTAGCAATGTCGCATACTTTGATGACGGTACAGTGAAATATAAAAATAGACAAAGTGACCCAACCGTGAAATGTCACAATATAATATAATAAATTATGCAACGAGCGGCCACTGTAGCTTTCTTAATAAATACGCAATAAAGCAAATGAGTTAATCCTTGCTTTGCTAGGCCCGTGAATAGCCAAATAAAATGCTGCTGACCAAAATACCCATCAGACACGAGACAATGACCCAACGCTGGGCTAATGCTGGGCTAGTGTTGTATAATATATATATAGATTATTCTACTCAGTGAATATTCTTGAATTATATTTTCAGCAAATCCATATTGTCTAGAAATGTTGTATCCGATTGCCCCTAGATGACCTGGTAGAGGGGATTTGGTGCGATCTGACTATACCAAACCAGTTAACCCCCACCACGCTGAATTATTTTGCATAAACCATGGGGTTTTCAACTCAAAATTATCACAAATGTCTTAGTTAGCTGGTTCCGCTTCATTTGAATACCTATGTTAGGGATGTAACGTTACGGCCATTAGAAATATTTTAATTCTTTCAGTGCGGGGATCATAGAAATATAGTATTTCTATGGCGGGAACTGTCTTTATATGTCAGAATCTGACGTGTGTGTCTTTATACATCAGAATCTGACGTCTACAGACGTCAGATTCTGACGTATAAAGACGGTCCCCGCGCTGTAAGGGTTATAATGCCGCTGATAAGATTAGTTAGCGTGGATGCCCAGCTTATCAACTAATTACAATAGGAAATCTATTATATACAGAAATATTTTTCGACATTTGAAGCTGGGAATCTCATTCGAAATTCCCGCTTTAACCCTTAGCTCTTTCAAGCCTTACTTTGCATTGTCATCTTCATACACTACAAGCCGCGAATCGCTGTCGCAATTCTCGACTTGTAGTGGATGAAGATGATTTGATATGGGTGAAAAAGTAAAGAAATTTGGCATGTATTGATTAACCAGTTTCATGGAAATATTCGAAAATTAAGTCTATTTTCAGGGATGTAAAATGATGTTTTAATGCATCATGAGGGTTTAAAGAGTTAACCCTTTCAAACCTGAATTTGTCATGGTCATCTTCATCCACTACAAGCCGCGAATTGCTGTCGCAATTCTCGACTTATAGTGGATGAAGATGACTTGAAGTGAGTGAAAAATTGTAGGAAATTGCAATGTATTGGTTATTCTGTTTCATGCATTTTTTTCTTCTAAAACACTTGGTCGTAGGAAAATTAAGTCTATTTTCAGGGATGTAAAATGATGTTTTAATGCATCGTGAGGGTTTAAAGAGTTAACCCTTTCAAGCCTGAGTTTACCATTGTCATCTTCATCCACTACAAGCCGCGAATTGCTTTCGCAATTCTCGACTTGTAGTGGATGAAGATGATTTGATGTGGTTTAAAAATTAAAGAAAATTGCCATGTATTGGTAAACCAGTTTCATGGATATTTTCACTCTAAAACCCTAGTTGTAGGAAAATTAAGTCCGTTTTCTGGGATGTAATATGATGTTTTAATGCATCGTGCGGGCTTAAAGGGTTAAAGCGCTGATATGTTTTTGTATAAACCATGGAGACCAAAGTGTTTTTTCAATTTTAAATCATCCTAAATAATCATCTGAATACCTATGTCATAGACGTCAGATTCTGACGTCTAAAGTGGCCCCCACACTGAAAGGGTGATATGAATAGAAATAAATTAGCCCACAATTTAGTAAGCGGGATGCCTGTGTGACACTTTGTTTCCAGACAGAGAGCTGGATGTTGTTTATAGATTTTAGGAATTCAAACAAATTGGCGGCCGTTTATAGGGCCTACTGTTCATACAAGCTCGACTCGCCTTTTTATTTTTTATATTTTCTTAACGTGACCTTAGAATGGGCGGGCAGACGCTTTTCCAGCGTCACAAATTGATTGTACACGCGCAAACAGGCGGGCAAACATTGAACTGATGCCTTTGGTGTCTTTTTAAAATAGGCATCTCGTCAACCAACCATAACATCACAAGGGTTAACCCTTTAAGTCCTCACGATGCATTGAAGCATCATTTTACCTCCCTGAAACAGACGTAATTTTTCTTCACCTAAGGGTTTTAGAATGAATATTTCCATGAAACCGGTTTACCAATACATGACAATTTTCTTTACTTTTTCGCCCACTTCAAATCATCTTCATCCACTATAAGTCGAGAATTGCGACAGCAATTCGCGGCTTGTAGTGGATGAAGATGACAATGTAAAGTCAGGCTTGAAAGGGTTAATGTTGATGGCCGGTTGCCCATCGAACAGGGTACATTGAAACAATGTCGGCATAATGTTGGGCCAGCGTCGCAGACGGTGGCCCAACATTATGCTGACATTGTTTTGATGCATAGTGTTAACTGGGTGAGTATACGACACAGTAAGGCCACTGGTTTTTATTTCTCTGTTTTAGATCAGAAAAAATCCAAAATCTTATGAGGGAGGGCGGTACAAAAACATTTAGGAAAAAAAAACCATTCCACCTTTTTTGGGAAAAGTTAATGAGGGCGACCAAATAACAAAACATTGGACAAATTTCTGGAAAAGTTAATGAGGGCGACGAAATAAAAAAAACTGTTGACCTATTTAAAATAAAGTTAACGAGGGCGACGAGAAAAACAAGCAAAAAAAAAAACATAGATGGAAAAAAGTTTTTTTATTTCCTGAAATGAACTTGTTTTTTTTCGGAATGTTTTTTATCTACCAAAATTAAATGTGTTTTTTCGAAACTCGGCAACGATTCAATGCGCGCGCTGAACAGAAAAAAAATACATGTTTTTTTTGGTAATGCGCGTCCTAAATCTAATGCGCGCGCTAATCTAAAACAGAGAAAAAAACATAGTGGCCTAAACACAATATGTTGAACGATGCTAGTTTAAAGCTGGTCCTATGTCATAGACGGTGGGCCAACGTTAAAACAACATTGGCCTAATGTCTTTTGTTAGCTTCTGTGACCGGGTGAGGATGTTCGGAGACTCAGCTGTAAAAAGGTAAATTGGATTCCCCAAAAACAAAGCACACGCTGGATATATCAATTCGCCCATGGGTGAAACATGGGTGAAATCAATGCACCCATGGGTGAAATCAATTCATTCTGGAATAAAGTCAATCCATACGAGGGATAAATCAATTTACACATTGGACAAATAAATTCACTCATGAATGAAGTCAATTCACGTGAGAGATAAATAAATTTATCTATAGTGAAGTCAATTCACTCGTGGGATAAATGACTCAATTTATCCCACAGGAACATGGATATGTCCAGCGGGTGAAGTGATTTATTCCTCCGGAGAGTCTATTTCACTCAAGGGGTATTTTGTTTAAATTGTGGGATATTTCTATGTTTTTTTTACTTTGTTACCCTTCCATAACGAGCAGGAAACAATGCGATACAAGCATTCCCATTACATTATGTTAATTACCTCACCACGTACTGCCGAATAAATTGTTTCTATTTTTTCCTATTTTGCTAAAACAATTTCCAGCTTCAAATGACGAAAAATATGTAGACTTGTGAAAAATATATCTGTCTCAAATTAATTTTTTTCCTACCCTGATCATCTACGACAACTAATTTCGTCGCCTTGGTTATGAAAGGGTGTATCTGCCACTTTGTAAAGTGCATATATATACATCCTTTAATATCCAAGGGGTCGACTTGATCGTTTGTTGTGACATTTTTTAAAAGCATGTTTGGAGCCATATATATACGACTGCATGATTAATTTATTAACCCATACAACGCAGTATTATTTTTATATAAATCATCAAGACCAAGGTTTGTTTTCAGTTCGAATACTTTTGTTATTAATCATGTTAATGTACGGTCATTATAAGTATTTCACTCTTTCAGTGCGGGGATCGATTTTTAGACGTCAGAATCTGATTTGTTTATAGACGTCAGATTCCGATTCTGTTATTTGTGTATGACCACCCATGTTATGTGTAGATGTAGAGGTTTTACCCATGGTTTATCCTCACCGTTTTTAATCTGTTTTCTTAGCAGGGTGAGTCACAGTTATTGGGAATGAAATGAGTGTTTAAACAGAAAGATTTAGAAATATTCGGCTTCCAATCGACAAATATTAATACTCTCACACCCTTGAAGTTGTGATACACTCTAAACAATAAAAGTTCTTCAAAAAGAACCTTTCAGTACTATTACCGTGCAACCCCAGGAGAACCCTTCAAGGGTTCTCCTGGGGCTGCATGGTAATAGTACTGAAAGGTTCCTTCTAAAGAACCTATATTGTTTAGAGTGTAACGTTAATATTTAAGACTACGCTTTTCTAGAATGTCTTTTCAGCCACTGTATATAACAATATGTGGTTATTAGATCGCATGTTGATGATGAATAAAAGTAGCTGCGTGTCCATCCATGACACGAAATGCAGGCCTAGCTGTCTGCGCTGTGAGTGTAACACGGGTATTTTACATGGTCATTCTCAGATCATAGTTATATAGAGTGACTTGTCACCAACCGTGACCATCATAACACCACTGTAAAGGCCAGCTTATATTACGTCCCCTTCGATATAGGGTGTATCTGCCACTTTCTAAAGTGGCAGATACACCCTTTCATATCAAACGGGACCACTTGTCACCAACTGTGACCATCATAACATCACTGGAAAGTCCAGCTTATCGCTGGTGAAGAGTCAAAGTGAGATGAGTCACATTTGACGTTTCGGTGGTTAATGGTCTTCCATAGGCTACACTTGTGTATGAGCATCTAGTGTCAAATTGGAATATGTCCTCGAGGATTCTAGCATAAAAGCAAAACGCCATAATCATAATGTTGAGTGTATGTAGAACCACTACGGTACCATCCAAGGGAGGGGGGGGGGCAAATTTACTTATCTCCTTTTGACTCTTCACCAGCGTTATGTTACGTCCCCTTGGAAGTAAAAGGGTGTATCTGCCACTTTGTAAAGTGGCAGATACACCCTTTCATATCCAAGTTGTAAGTCGAGTAATGAAAATCAGTGCGCAATATTGAGGCCATTTGCATATTCAATATTGCAATAAATCGCTCTGGATTTATTTTTAGCAAAAGTAACTTACATCATATTTGGAGAAGGTGCGTTTTTTCCTTTACACGATCCTCGCTTACACTGTTTGATGTCTTAGTTAGTTCTTCCCGCTTCATTTGAATACACATGTTATGGGTCTACAGCCGTTATAATTATTTTACCCTTTCAGCGCGGGGATCGACTCAGAATCTGATGTCTATAGACGTCAGATTCTGACGTCTAAAGTCGATCCCCGCACTGAAAGGGTTAAATCAGTGGAGTGTGGTAGGTTTGTGATATACATGCCAACTTCACAGTGAACAAGTTATAGTGACGCATTATTTATTTATTTATTTGACTTCCAGTTAAGAACATGCAAAAATGGTACATTATAATTATTATTATCATTTTTGAACATGGTATTAACTTTGGTTGACGGGAACAGGTCGAGACGACCTCTACAATGCCTGTCAACCATATAAGTGAATTAAAATTATAGAATAAAATAATATCCATTGTTTAAAATAGCAAAAGCAATTTAAAAATGTACATAGTATAGATTATAAAGTTTACTATTTGTACACATAAAATAAAATAACCGACAATTGTCTGTCATCTGTTTCCCGCACCAAAACCAGAGATAAAATAGCTACACTGTGCTCTACACCGTGTAGCAAAAAAGGACACTCTGGAAAGCGTAGAAACCTAATTAAAACCTCTAAATGCTTTAGTTGTCTATTATATCAAAGGACATACAACTAGGATATGTGAAAAGGAAAAACAGTAAAAACTTATGGCACTCATAATTTTACCATAGGCCTACATACATCCCTAAATAAAGTAATACTATAAACCTGAAATACATCTACTGACGTCAGCTCATATAGCCGTCGCGCAGCCGAAATATGCTGAGTAGTACCACATATGCAATTTTAGACTCGAGGAAAAATAATCCCAAACTCAAGAAGTAAATCAGTTGATTATAGATCTTTGAAATTCAGCATAAGGACCCACCTGGTCTGGAAACAAAGGCTACTGAAAAATCACTAAACCTAAAAATAAAACAGAAAAAAGACAAATAATAATTTTGAGGGGAACAGCCATCCATGCCATGTGGTAATACTCTAAGTCAGATCATGACAAGCGTGATCATGTAGAGTGATGTCGGTCTGCTCCGAACAGTATCAGAGACTGTCTCCGGCCTGAATTCGAGCCAGGCAGACAACACAATGCAACATTCGCAGATTATCGTTCATAGGTCGATCACTTAAGGTGCCATTTGTGCTAAATATATAGATATATATTCAATACACGAGTATAAGTAAGGCGGGGCGGTTTGTCATCTGCCAACACATGCGTATCGACAACGGAGCCCTCCGTCCTTAGTCATGAGTGGCTGGTGACAGCTCAAATAGCCGTCTCACAGCCGATTCAAATTGCACAGGTAGTTTAAGACACGTAATGTTCCGCTATATTCGACAATTTACACAAGCACAAGCCAGGCTCCAGGTACATCGATTATTCACATCAAATAAGTTTACCATGGCGAGATATAATTCATTCAGGTTCTTCTTAAAAATCTGCAAGCTACTAGCATCTCGGATAACAAAAGGTAAAGTGTTCCATAAGCGAGCAGTGCATTGTAGGAATAATGGTGGGCCAGCGTCGAACATTAAACCAACATTGTTTCAACGTCTCGTGTTTGCTACTGCACCCCAGAAAATGTTTGGTCAAAAAATGTTGAGTGTACATATCATGTCAATTTGCATGTGATTTCACATAACTAACATGTACATATATATTTTATACTGACAGTATAATATATATATGTACTGCTCATGTTAATGGCGCATAAGTCGACATAGATTTCCCGTTGTCAATAAAATTAATATATGTCATAAAAAATCCGTGTATAAGATACCGAATTAAAACTGAAAAAATATTTATTGCGATGGACCAACCTATAAAATAACCTGAATTGTTTGATTCTAACTGGAGATAGGGGGACAAGCATCATGTACGAGTAATTAACGATCATCAATATGCGGATGATTTACTTTGTTATACTATACTAAATTGATTTAAAAATTGTCGTAGATGGTGGACCAACGTTAAATCGACATTGATTCAACGTCTTCTGTCGGCTGGGTAACCGCCGATATATTAGTTTTTTAAAAATTATCACTCCTAATATAAGTTAGGTACATCACAAAAAGTCGTTTTGATGGTTTTTTAGTGTTTTTTAAAGAATTTATGTGGATTTGTGAGACGCTGCAATAAAAAGCGTATTTTTCTCTGTTTGTTTATTTGTTTGTTTTTTTGCCCACTATTACTGGTAGAAATGAAGCCATTATTGAAAAATTAAAAGCGTTATTTGTTTTGAATGGCACTTTTATCACCTTTTCTGGGGGTTCCCATCAAATCTCGCAATTATGAAAAATGGTGCCAGCTCTCGCCATTAAGCACTGGAGGCCACCAAAAAGGTCGTTTTAACAGAACAACTATGTCTGCATGTTTTGCGTAGACAACTAAATGAAGAGGTCATCAAAAAGTGGCCCACTCCTCCCTGTTTTAGGGAGTACTGGGCCACGTGGTTGGGAGGACTGGGCCGGCAGTTGAACCTGAGCTAAGTCCATATATACTGCAACTATCGAGCAATATAGTATAGAAAACATAATTATGTAGGCCTAAAAATCATGTAGGGGAGACCGGGGCTAGTTCGCACAGGGGTTAGTACAGTGCCCATAATTTTGAGAGTAAATGTATTTTCGTTCTGTGCTGCCTCCTAGTGAAGGACTGTATCATTACCCTTGACTTATTGTTCAAAGATTTCTTTCAAAACAAATTATGAAAAAGTTAAAAGACTTTTTCAAAAAGGTCGAAATTTTTTTTTTTTTGTCGAACAAAATTTTATTTTGCTCAATGTTTGCCATTGAATCTGACAGTTTCAACTCCACTAGTTGTAGTGCCCTAACTAAAGTTAAAAATCCTTCATACATGTAAGGTTGCCTTCTGTGATGTTAGTTCTAAATATAGAATTTGTCAAAACACGTCCAGGTGGGGTTTGTTCGAACAAAGAACAATTCAAATGGGGCTAGTTCGACTGTTCAGAATAATACTGGGTGTACCAAAATATACCGAACAATGAAAAATCTAACTTTAGCATGCTTTTCTGACTCTACTTTGTTTTCAATTTGAGAATAATGTATGCTAAAATTAGCATCTATAGTCTGGACAAATATCAGTCTTCTAAATTTTTCATATAAAAAATCAAATCAATTTTTCAAAATTTTGTTCTAACTAGCCCCGGTCTCCCCGACATGTGCGCCTATATCAGCACAGCTAGTCTAACCCTTCACTTGCTAGTGCTATATATATCAGCACAGCCAACGCTTATATCAGCACAGCTAACCTTTACCTGCTAGTGCCGCATATATCAACACAGCTAACCCTTTACCTGCTAGTGCCGCCTATATCAACACAGCTAGCCCTTTACCTGCTAGTGCCGCCTATATCAGCACAACTAACCCTTTACCTGCTAGTGCCGCCTATATCAGCACAGCTAACCCTTTACCTGCTAGTGCCGCCTATATCAGCACAGCTAACCTGTACCTGCTAGTGCCGCCTATATCAACACAGCTAGCCCTTTACCTGCTAGTGCCGCCTATATCAGCACAACTAACCCTTTACCTGCTAGTGCCGCCTATATCAGCACAGCTAACCCTTTACCTGCTAGTGCCGCCTATATCAGCACAGCTAACCCTTTACCTGCTAGTACCGCTTATATCAGCACAACTAACCCTTTAACTGCTAGTACCGCCTATGTCAGCACAACTAACCCTTTAGCTGCTAGTGCCGCTTATATCAGCACAGCTAACCCTTTACCTGCTAGTGCCGCCTATATCAGCACAGCTAACCCTTTACCTGCTAGTACCGCTTATATCAGCACAACTAACCCTTTACCTGCTAGTGCCGCCTATATCAGCACAGCTAACCCTTTACCTGCTGGAGCCTACTATATCAGCACAGCTAACCCTTTACCTGCTAGTGCCGCCTATATCAGCACAGCTAACCCTTTACCTGCTTGTGCCTCCTATATCAGCACAGCAAACCCTTTACCTGCTGGTGCCGCCTATATCAGCACAGCTAACCCTTTACCTGCTAGTGCCGCTTATATCAGCACAGCTAACCCTTCACCTGCTAGTACCGCCTATATCAGCACAGCTAACCCTTTACCTGCTAGTGCAGCCTATATCAGCACAGCTAACCCTTTACCTGCTAGTGCCGCCTATGTCACCACAACTAACCCTTTACCTGCTAGTGCCGCCTATATCAGCACAGCAAACCCTTTACCTGCTGGTGCCGCCTATATCAGCACAGCAAACCATTTACCTGCTGGTGCCGCCTATATCAGCACAGCTAACCCTTTACCTGCTAGTGCCGCTTATATCAGCACAGCTAACCCTTTAACTGCTAGTGCCGCCTATATCAGCACAGCAAACCCTTTACCTGCTAGTGCTGCCTATATCAGCACAGCAAACCCTTTACCTGCTAGTGCCGCCTATATCAGCACAGCTAACCCTTTAACTGCTAGTGCCGCCTATATCAGCACAGCTAACCCTTTAACTGCTGGTGCCGCCTATATCAGCACAGCTAACCCTTCACCTGCTAGTGCCGCTTATATCAGCACAGCTAACCCTTTACCTGCTAGTGCCGCCTATATCACACAGCTAACCCTTTACCTGTTAGTGCCGCTTATATCAACACGGCTAACATTTACCTGCTTGTGCCGCCTTTATCAGCACAGCTAACCCTTTACCTGCTAGTGCCGCCTATATCAGCACAGCTAACCCTTTACCTATATCAGCACAGCTAATCCTTTACCTGCTAGTGCCGCCTATATCAGCACAGCAAACCCTTTACCTGCTAGAGTCGCCTATATCAGCACAGCTAACCCTTTATCTGCTAGTGCCGCCTTTATCAGCACAGATAACTTTTTACCTGCTAGTGCCGCCTATATCATCACAACTAACCCTTTAACTCCTAGTGCCGCCTTTATCAGCACAGCTAATCCTTTACGGCTAGTGCCGCCTATATCAGCACAGCTAACCCTTTACCTGCTAGTGCCGCTTATATCAACACGGCTCTACCTGCTAGTGCCGCTTATGTGGACACGGCTAACCCTTTACCTGCTAGTGCCGCCTATATCAGCACAGCTAACCCTTTACCTGCTAGTGTCGCTTATATCAACACAGCTAACCCTCTACCTGCTAGTGCCGCTTATATGAACACGGCTAACCCTTTACCTGCAAGTGCCGCATATATCAGCACCGCTAATTCTTTACCTGCTAGTGCCGCCTATATCAATTTTCAGCTGGTGGGTAAGTAGAATGAGTCATTGGCCAGATTTGTATAATTATGTGAAGAAGAAGAAACTTTTATTTAACCAAGCATATATATTACAATTTGCGGGAGTAGTTGATGATATGGTCTAGGAAAAACCAGTTGTGGGAATATCTGACTAAGCCTTGTGATGTGCTCGACAACGAGGGATCGCAGAGCACAATTTAGCAGCCAAGAATGCTGCTAGCGCTGCCCTCCACCGAGGTTAACCGACAGAGCTTCAATACATCAGTTGCGCCAGTCCCCACGCCATCACCTCAACCCAAGTGGGTGATTGACCAGCATGAGGTCTTCCAACCATTATTGTATAGTCATTTGGCATGATGCGCTGTGTAATTTAGACCTAAAAAAAGGTGAAGCTGTATGATTTGACTGGGATAAAGTACATGAAACATAGAGGCATGTGGAAGCTGAGGTTGGAAGTGAAATCTAGCCCACTGTAGACTCTGTATAGGCCTATTGCTGTCATCCTCTTACTAGTATGTACGCTGACATACTGTTTAATTGTTAGCTGTCTTGACTTGGTTATTCCCCCACAGCTCTTTGGAGCAAGAAATTGGTTGAAGAAGCAGTTCGAAACGTTGCAGGATAATCGAGGATCCAATGGGCGCGCTCCCAATTTTTAGAAAAATGCTTTAAAAAGTCTGCTGCATTGGCCTAAAGTTTTCAGATCCTGGATCAGCCCCTGCAAGACCGGAACCCTGATGTATTTTAGACTTGACTTGTGACAGTATAGCAATATTGAACGATTGGGAGGAGTGGGCCATTGATACATGGGAGGAGTGGGCCATGGACATTAAATGTTCTGCTATTTCTTTGGACACTTTTAGACCAGCAACTGAAGAGGAGGTGTTTAAGATTATTAGCAAAAGTCCTAAGAAATCATGTGCTTCAGATCCAATACCAGCTGGATTTTTGATAGATATTTTACCTACACTGCTACCAACAATCTCAAAAATTATTAACATTTCACTGGAAACAGGAACGGTACCTCATTCAATGAAAAAGGCGATTGTCAGCCCGCTCTTAAAAAAACTAACGCTTGACAAGGTTGTTTTGAAAAATTATCGTCCTGTGTCTAACCTTTCTTTCATTTTAAAGATTCTTGAGAAAATTGTATCATCTCGGCTGTTAGACCACATAGAATCAAATAATCTTGGAGAGCCACTACAGTTGGCCATCACGGCACAGAGACTGCTCTTTAGAAAATTCAGAGTGATTTGTTGTTGGCAATGGACGATCACAAAGCATTACTAGTTGTATTTTTGGACCTTTCCGCTGCATTCGACACAATTGATCATACAATTCTTGTTAATCGTTTGCGAAATGACTATGGACTAAGTGGAAAAGCACTTGATTGGTTGGAATCATATCTCACTGATCGATATCAATCTGTACATATTAAAGACAATTCCTCTGAATACACAAAATCGAATTTTGGTGTTCCTCAGGGTTCAGTCCTGGGACCTTTACTTTTCAGTTATTATACAAAACCTATTAGAGCCATAGCAGCAAAACATAATCTAAAAATACATCTATACGCAGATGACACTCAATTATATGTGTCGTTCCGATTTTCAAGCTACACAGAAGCAATCGCTGCACTGTGTCGTGTAGAAGCTTGTATCAATGAAATACAGACATGATGAAGAACAATAAACTTCAACTAAATGCCGATAAGACTGAGTATCTTATTGTTACATCTCCAAACGTTTTACCAAAGATAACATTCCACCTTATTAATATTAGTGGAATCGAAATTGAGCCATCAGTGAGTGCAAAGAATTTAGGAGTAATGTTTGACAAACAGCTTAACATGTGTGAGCATATGAATCAAATTTACAGAAAAACACAATTTCTTTCTAATAAATCGGTGACATTAGAAATTGTTTATCGATTGTTACCACTGAGCATCTCATCCACGCCTATGTGACATCTCAACTTGACTGTTGCAACTCTCTCTTGTATGGCTTGCCAAATAGGTGTATTTTAAAACTACAACGAATTCAAAATAGTGCAGCAAGAATTATATATCGAAGAAAGAAATTTGATCATGTGACTCCTCTTTTGAAACAATTGCATTGGCTGCCAGTCAGACAAAGGATAGAATATAAACTTCTCCTTCTTTGCTTCAAAGCGCAACATGGCCTAGCACCCAGTTACCTTCAAGACTGTATTATCCCTTATTCTCCATGTCGCCCACTGCGCACCAAACATCTCCCACAAAGTTAAAAACATATGGTGATAGATCATTTAATTAAGATGCCCCCTTACTTTGGAACAAATTACCATATCACATACGAAGCTGTAACAAACTTGATCAGTTTAAGCGACACTTAAAAAGTCATTTGTTAAGTATCGCATACTTGTAGAGATGCTATGATTTTTCCACCTTAATGTACCAAGTTGATCATGTTTATTGACATTTGTGTTTGTAGCGCCAAAGAGCAACTTGAGGTTGGATATGGCGCCATATAAGTGTATATTATTATTATTATTATTATTATTAATGGCCCACATCTCCCCAAACGAACCTTCGCATAACAAACTTTTTTTGGCTTCTTAACTTACTAAAAAACTACATAATAATTGTTAATAAACCCATTATAGCATACATATTTGGCTATGCACTGTAGCCAAAAACCTTAACATTAATCAGAAGTTAAAAAATTACGTACAGTGTAGAAAATGGAGACTATTACGACTGCCAGGCAACTCTTCGCATTTGTGGCTCTATCTTTTAGCTGATCTCGTGGGGGGTCCTCGGGGGGTCGTTATGGTCATATGACATTGAGGGTGAGGATATTGCTTTACTATATTTTATGTAAGAGTTAATGGCCCACTCATCCATGTGGCCCACACCTCCCCATTCTCCCCTACTATATTGCTCAGCTTGTGTTTTCAATGAGGGCGATATAGTTATTTCTAACAAACGAGTGAACAAACATCTAGGTTTAATTATGCCCATTTTTGATTTATTCACATTGATATTGTGCAAAATTCAATGAGCTGCTGCACAAATTATAGAAAAATATTATCGCCACGAATCGAGTTGACATGTTCTCATACTAATTTTAGATTATACAGACCTTAATACAAGTTTGAAAAACGTTAGGGAAACAGCAAAATCCCGAAATATTTAAATGGATTAGTCGCTGTTCCTGTTCGTGGCCAATAGGGTATAAAAGGTATAGGCCTAGGGGCATTAGCATATAAATCGTAACAGAGAAAGAACTCGTAGGGCCTAGTCAATCTTTCAAATATATTATAGGTAACATAAATTAAAAAAAGACGACAGTACAAGAGTATACAACATCATAAACCGCCAGTTTCTAGTGAACGATCAGTCCCACTGCCTGATACTTCCATTCATCATAAAAAATATTTTCAGAGCAAGACTATCATAGACTATAATGATCAAGTAAAATCTCCTTCCACCGGCTGTTATTTAATGTAGGTCAAACACTTACAGTATTTTACAAATTAATGATTAGTTAAGTTGTTCGATCAGCACTATGTTCCCGCCTGATACTCAAGACAAAGTATTGCATTATGCGATGAAAGACACTATTGATAGGCCTACGAGAAAAAACATTTTTGGGGAAAACATTTATTTTCAACTATTTTAGTATGGCGGCCATTTTAAATTTCACCTATTACTGAAAATGCTCAACAGGTACAATCTGGCATTCACCGGATTTGGAATCAGCGTGGTCGGAATGTATAAAAACAACCAAAACACATTATTTATGTTACCAAGGAGGGCGAGGGCCCTAGGGTAGTGGTTAGCACCACTGCCTTTCACGCCAGAGTTTGGGGTTCGGCTCCCGGTCGCGGCGGTTTGGAGGAAACAAGAAATGTTTCTTCCCCATCCACGTGTGAAAGTCAGTATAGTGAGGAGCCTCCATGACCGAGAGGTAGCGTGCTCGGCCTCAGACCGCTAGGGCTTGAATTACGATTCCTGTGTCTGGAGGACAGTGTCATCTCAATCATCTCACCATCCTCAGGAGGTTCTCTTGGCCCAGTTTAGCCTATATGTGCACAAAGGTTGACTAAAGCCCGATTCATTTCATTTTGTTACAAAACAATTAAAGTTCAGTGACAAAATACATTAGACTAGCGGGACTATAGTTATCGAAGCAGAGTGTGATCGAATCATCAAAGCCATAGATTACAGCAAACACAAAATGCTAAATTCCAGATGGCCGCCAAATAAGGGGCTACAAAATTAAGAAACCGAATCTACAAGACAGAAGATTCAAAAATCTGATGCTGAACTACACTTGTGACTAAAACTGCCTGCAAGCTAATTAAGCTTCACATTAAATATTAATATTTGCATAATATATGTTAATTACCTGTACAGATATGCTAAAATTTCACATTTGATTTTCTATCCATGAAAATGTAATAACAACAATTTTTCAAAATTGCGTGCTTTGAGGGGTTTGATTTATATAAAGACATAATATAAAGACTTTAAATCAATGCTGATTTAACATTGGTCCAACATCGTAGACGATGGACCAATGATACCCTGATATCACTATACCTGTTCACCCTGATATTATTATACCCATGTACCCTGATATTACTAGATACCCACATATCCTGATATCTAGGCTCAGTTTAGTTCGCCTGAGTTTGTGTCCTATTTGGGGGAAAGAGGGGTGCTGTGTGTGGGAAACGGTTCACATTTATGTACACCAGTCCTTATGAACATGTCGAATATAACGTTTCAGGTCCTTAAGTTGAGTACTTTTGTCTTTAACAAGTGTTCAGGAAACAAATATTCACGATTATATTTGTGGTTAACAGCTTAAAGGGTTTTGGAAAGGATAATGTTGGCCCAGCGTCACAGACGGTGGCCCAGCATTACATTAGCATTGGGCCAATGTATCGTGTCATCTGGTGTTTCTGGCGCAGGAATGGAAACGGCACCCCCATAATGCAGCAATTAGAAAACTTGGTACAATCACCCAATGCTGTTTCAATGACGGGCCAGCGTCGAAGACTGTGGGTCAACTTTGAAACAGCATTGGTGGAATGCCACGTCTTTGCTCAAAGTAGCCTATACAACAGACCCAGTGAAGTATCAGTGTTGGGCCAGCATCGTAGACGATTGACCGGCATTGAACCAGCAATGGGCTGCGACGCTGGCCCAACATTGAACCTTAATTGGTTAGGTAGGCTTACATCCTCTGTACGAGGTATACTTGACACAAAAATAAACGCAACAAAATAAAAATGATCTTATTTCGCGTAATTTAGTCAAAACCATTTGGTTTATATAAATAATGTTGGTGTGTATGGCCCATACCCGCATTTTGTGTTTTGACCCGAATAACGCACAAATGGCCTTCAAATTGAGGAAAGTCAACTTTCAGGGTCATGGGGCAGCTGACCATTATCCCAATATGTGGGTCATCTGAAATTAAGCAATTATGCTTGCTGGGGTGTGGGAATAAAAAGTCCCTTTTCAGATTAAGTTTAGGTTAACTTGGTCAAAAATGATGAGTTGATGAAATTGCATCGTTTGACAATTGTGCAGCCTAAGTCTACACAGAGCACTGTGCAGCCTGTTCCAACCAGACACAGACGGCACGCGTGTATCAAAATGCAGACAGCTCTCTCAGGAAACACGAGGACTTGACCCAATGTTTTTTCAATATTGGTCCTGGGCCGTTGGTGGGGGGCCAATATTGAAACAGCATTGGGTCAAATCCTCGTGTTTGCTGGGCTCCACACAGGTGTCTGTCTACACCCACCCCTCCCCTCCATAATATTTTCGCCAGCCGATCAGGGTACTTTTAGCAAGACAGCTGGCCAATCACAAGCTTACTACAATAAATTTTGCAAATTTTAGCATGCGAAGTAGCAGTGTCTACGGCGGGCAGTGTACCTGAGTCCGGCGGAAGGTGGTCTGAATACTGCTCAAATTTCCAGAAAACGGGTTAGCAATACTTAGATTTAACACTAGATTTCAAGACACCGAATAACCTCTGATAGACCACGACAGGACATATGAAGACAATGCAAATGAAATGAAATGAAATGAATCGGGCTTTAGGCCACCTTTGTGCACATATAGGCTAAACTGGGCCAGGAGAACCTCTTGAGGATGGTGAGATGATTGAGATGACACTGTCCTCCAGACACAGGATTCGAAATTCGAGCCCTGGCGGTCTGAGGCCGAGCACGCTACCTCTCGGTCACGGAGGCTCCCCGCAATACTGACTTGAAGACAATGCACTGAATATCCCGGTGCGGCACAAAAACGTGTGTTTCTGCACAGATAAAATGTTGTATTGAGCATAACCAAGTAATGAGTGGTATTTTTCAGTTTCTTGAAACATATCAAATATTTTGAACAGTATATCAATACAGTTGTGTTGCATTTCTTTGTTTTGTTAAGTAGGCCTATAGGCTACATCGTAGGCAAGTAGGCCTAATGAATGATATGAATGTTGGTCAGCACCATACTGCAGTCTTCAGATGTATTCGTTCTCACTCGACCTGCCAATGACGGGATGGCCAGCACCGGCGATGGTGGTGGAAGAAATACACGTCGAAGATATATTTGAACTTGTCTACTTGGTTCTCTCCTTAATTATATCCTGGACATTTGTCTATATCACTCAAACAGACTAAAGCCGGGCATCGGAGTTCGGGAACTTCTTTTCTAGTACTATAACTATGTTTATCGTTGTGAATCAGCGTTTCTCTACCAATCAATCAATCAATCAATCAATCAATCAATCAATCAATCAATCAATCAATCAATCAATCAATCAATCAATCAATCAATCAAGCAATCAATCAATCTATCAATCAATCAATCAATCAATCAATCAATTCATTCATTCATTCATTCATTCATTCATTCATTCATTCATTCATTCATTCATTCATTCATTAGAATGGTTTACACTTCAGGATCATCGTAGGGGTGATTTTAAAGGTCATTGGCCACAACGTCTATGTTTCAGCCAAAACCAGACTGAGACATTCGTATTTAATAGTCAATGAGGGTCATTTGAGAGGGCCACCAGCCTTCAGTGTGTCTCCATTCAATAGAGGGGTGGCATGAGAGTAGGCCTTACACCTATTTTTTTAATGTGACAAAGGTCAGATAATGGATGATTCATTGTCAATATACAATCCATGTTCGCTAAATTTGTATTATGTGAGTGAGTGAGTGAGTGAGTGAGTGAGTGAGTGAGTGAGTGAGTGAGTGAGTGAGTGAGTGAGTGAGTGAGTGAGTGAGTGAGTGAGTGAGTGAGTGAGTGAGTGAGTGAGTGAGTGAGTGAGTGAGTGTGTTCTGCACCTATTGACAACAAGTATTTATTATCACGGATATAAATGGCATTTATAAGTAATATATTTGATATGTTGTAGGTTATTGTGATGATGGCGACATCCCGTATTACACTTCCTATAGAGAACCACATGGTGATGGGTATGGTTGTGATGGATGACACACTGTGGGTTGTTCAGCATAATATAAACCGTCTGACCGCCATACCACTGGATGGAAACAAACCACTGGAGACCAACAAACCACAAATTCTGGGGATCGAGCCATATTTTGATGAAGGTGCAAGGAATGGTTAGATATCCTCTGAATGAGGATCAGTTGGTGATCAGTGATTATGAGAACAGTAAGTTATGGTGGGTGAGGGTTGCGTGGAATGACAACGGGCAATGGGAGATATATTCAACAGAAACATCAGACACTCTTCCGGAATGTGAAAAACCGAGGGCAATAAGTCTAATTCAAGGCAAACTTGTCATATCAGATCGTAATACAATACATTGTGTAGACAACAAAGGAAGAATTAGGCCTAGCCAATACTTAGGCCAACCTGACATAATATGGCCTTACAAGGTGATATCAGATGCAAGTGAGTTTTATTTAGTTGTGTATGACATGTTTAAAAAAACCATTTATCGTGTTGCTCGTAACTCTTATGTACTGGGGATATTTCAACAAGATTCTCAGCCATTGATATATTCACGTAACGATATTGCGGATGGTGGATATATGACTGATTATGAAAAGAACTCTGTCACTAGATGGGGGAGCCTGTGATCACGAGTGGTGTGAATCATCCACATCAGTTATGTCAGCACGAGGGGGTTCTTTATGTGGCTCATAAAAAAGTCAAGCGTCCAGAAGAAATATATGATCCCAAGAATCGATGGATTACTGATAGCCATCGAAAAAAATGCCAGTAAATAGAGTGGGGAATCAAGACTGATATATCTATGCTGGGCCAGATTGGATAATATGTGCAATATGCGGGAAATATGCAATATTCAATGTCGACAATGTAATATAGCAAACTGACAATATAAATATTTATTATACCATATGTATGACAGCAATAGCAAACTAAAATTGTCTGTCAAGATCGACTTCCATAGTTATAACATTACTGTTTTTACTGTCCATGACAATATTAACAATAATTTCGTATTAAAACTGGTAACAATTTGCGTATGGATCGAAGTAAAACAAAACTGTGATATTTAAATTGAAAAATAAATCACGTTATTAATTGTTTTGGCAATGTTTTGTTTTTTGTTCTCTTATATATATTGAAAATCCCCATTTGATTGTACCACAGGATTTGTAGGCCCTACATCTTAAGAATCACTCAATTCGGATACTTTTCATAGACTTTCAAGGATCGCAAGCAGTTCTATCAAGGATCAAGTCAAGCGAAAGCAAAATACTATTACCTAATAATACATCGTTGTCTGAAAATTGGAATTAGTATTGTAACGGTCAGTAATAATGGCACGAGACGAAATCGTGAGACGTTACAGCTCTGAGCAAGTTCAAATTTCCAGACAAAGATGTGTTATTCTATGTATTCCACATACGAACAACCAGAACAAATAGGCTAGATTAGCTCTCGATTCTTCATTGTCCCCACAAATGTGACAAATGATATTTTGTCACCCTTAAACACGTGTAGGCTTAGATACACCCGTCCAGTTGAGGTTTATGCCTCTAGTCTACAAACTGGCTCAGTCAGGGCAGGAAGGTCTAGACTTGGATTTATAAGTGTCAATTTCTGCTAGACGCAATCTACAGGTGTCACGAAGTGCATGCATGCACTATGGGATCTAACTTTTCATTGAGAGGGGTTGTGTTGGAACGAGATGAGGGAGCGTCCCACTCTAGGGGGCTACGGGGGCATGCCTCCCTTGAACATTTTTGAATTCCAAATAATTTCTCTTGGAATCTAAGGCATGTTAGGCACTATTTGTCCCTCCTTGTGTCACCAGGCCTAGATAAAATTATGGATTTTTCTCCCTTGTTTGTTCTGGATGGGGGGGGGGGGGGATTAAACCGAATCTGCCTTCAAAATGTGTTTTAATCTGTGATTCCGTCACAGGTAAAAAAATCAGTGGTCGTGAAATTAGAATACATAATTTCTAAGGGGGGGGGGGGTCAGATTTCCAAGTGCTATGTAATAGTTGTAGAATGGAAACATTCATTTTCCGTGTCTAAGGTAGAGTCCGGCAGCAAAGGCTTAGTCACAGACAGATAAACTGTTGACTCTATGACAATAGTTTATGTCACCAACGTTTCGGTGATATCATAACTGTTTAACCCTTAAAACGCTAAAATATTGTTGTACAAACCATGGAGATAATTTTTTTTCAATTTGAAATCATCATAAATATTTTAGTTAGCTCTTTTTGTTTCATTTGAATTCCTATTGTGTGGGTCTTCGACCATTATCATTATTTCTACCCTTATAGTGTTGGGATCGAATTTAAACGTTATAATCGTTCCTCATCGATGAGACATGAGGTTTACCCAGTGTGCAGTCAGCCACTCATCCCCGAGAGATGAGTTTCACCCAGTGTGTAGTGAGCCCCTCATCACTGAGAGACGAGGTTTATCCAGTGTGCAGTGAGCCCTCATTACATGCCTGAGAGATGAAGCTACCCAGTGTGCAGTGAGCCCCTCATCGGTAAGAGATGAAGTTTACCCAGGGTGCAGTGAGCCCCTATCCATGCGAGATGAAGTTTATCCGATGTGCAGTGAGCCCCTCATCCTTGAGAGATGAAGTTTACTCAGTGTGCAGTGAGCCCCTCATCCATGAGACAAGAGGTTCACCCAGTGTGCAGTGAGCCCCTATCCATGAGAGATGATGTTCACCCAGTGTGCAGTCAGCCCCCCATCAATGAGAGATGAGGTTTACCCAGTGTGCAGTGAGCCCCTATCCATGAGAGATGATGTTCACCCAGTGTGCAGTCAGCCCCTCATCAATGAGAGATGAGGTTCACCAAGTGTGCAGTGAGCCGCTTATCCCTGAGAGATGAGTTTTACCTAATGTGCAGTGAGCGCCTCATCCCGGAGAGATTAAGATGAGCTTTACCCAGTGTGTAGTGAGCCCCTCATTACTGAGAGACGAGGTGTACCCAGTGTACAATCAGCCCCTCGTCCATGAGTACCAAACAAACAAACACGATCCATTAGCTTCAAGACCCATGAAAGACATTGATTGATGTTGGCCCAACATCGTGTTTGCTTACTACAACCATAGATTAACCACATATTATGGTTAATCTATGCTACAACTTAATCTGATTAACAGTTGCAGGAAAGATATTAATGTTAATCGCTCACCAGAAATGGTCGTAGCTTTAACCGTGCTCTGGAGGTGGTTTAAAGTTAATACCTGTCATGATAAACGACGTCAAAACTATGAATTATGGACAAACCGAGTTTGATATGTTACCGAAATTAGTGGGCAATCAATATATATAACATATTGGATCGATTTATGTAGATCAGGTTAGAGTCGCTAGCACACAAATTATAATATAGTTGGGTCATTTTTCTGGAATCCCTGGCCATTTTCATGAAAGTTCAATTTCTTGGTGGTTGTTGGTACTTTAGAGTATGATCTTAACAATGAGCTCCTATGCGCCTCTCAATTTTTTGGGGAGAGTACTGAAAAATAACATTTTTCAAAATGGCCGCCATCGGTTCCGACCGAGCATGAATTTTTCATTTGCGGAGCTATTTTGACAAAGAAAATGTCAATTTTGACTAATTCTGGCATGGGGATTCCATTTCGACATTTCCTTTAAACCTAAGCATATGATTGAGCATGAATTTAAGATGGCAGCCGCAAAAAACGTCATTCAGAAGCAAATTTGACATTTTCATCCCGTGGGGCTATTTTGACTGATAAAAAGGCCATTTTGGACTAGGCCTAATCTAGGCATGGAAATGCATTACTAGCATCATTTTAATTTTTTTTGTCTGAAGAGCAGAGTCATACAGACGTGGTGAAACGCTAAATGTACACTGTCAATATTCCTCCTGGACGTTAACCTTGTTAGTGACTGCCGTGAGAGAGGGCCGGTAAGTGAAGCATATGCTCAAGAGCGTTTCACCGCGGCTACTAGACCATGGTGCTGTTGTTTTCTTATTGCTTTGGTAAAAAAAGCGATGGAACAATATGTGATTTTCTGTGGATTATAAAAAAAATTAATGAGGTCACCTTGAAGGTTGCTTATCCTCTTTCTAGAATTGATGATTATCTAGACTAAGTATCTGATACTCGATGTGTTTTATGCTTGAGCTGATCAGAGCTCTTTTTTTATGAAAGATCAAAGGAAATTGCAAGTTTACAATGGGGAAGCTGTCTGATATATTTAGACGATATCAAGTTTTTAGAAGCTCATTTGAGAAAAAGGTGAAAATATAAGCCAGACTCGTAGTGCAGTTTATTCCAAAGGAGAGCTTTATTATTACCGTACACAGTTTCTGAAAAAGGTGTGAACAGTGATCCTGAAAAAAAACTGTGTCTGTAGAGACATGGCCAATTCCAAAGAAACACCCTTGTTTTAACTTGTCGATCTTCACCTACTAGACACTGATCCCAGTATATTAACACGACCAGTGACAGTACTGTGTTACTCGAACAGTACTTTTGGTGATGGATGTGTTTGTTAAGTATTCCAGACAGTATTTGTGTGGACATTCAATCTTGATACAGACATATTCTGGTGCCCCATGCTGTCTGTTGGTGGTAATTAGAAATTCTGGGCACTTATGGATTTCAGATCCCCAGACCTGGACGTTTTCATGGCAATGCTGTTTAATCCCACGTAAGCAGTGTAGAATCACTGTTGAAGTGTAGAATGATAATAGTCAACACATTTGTGTAATTGCAAGTAAGATATTTTGTGTTGGACTATTGATATTAGCTGGACAAATGATGAATTGAAGCAGATGCCACTGGCTTGCAGTAGCTCAGCTTATATCATTAAGAGGAAAAATCTGTACCCCCTATTCAGTAATTATGGTACGTGTTATCACACTATGGTCGAGACGTCAACATGCTGAGTGCATAGTGGGAATTACTTCAACTACCGCTAACTGTTCTATATTGCATAGGTCCTTCATAAGATAAATGTTCTGGTTTCATTCTACAACTGATAGTGCCGGATTCTTTGAAGAAGGTAATTTTTCAAAAGATTTACAATTTTATTGTTGGAGGTCATCTGGGTGAGACGAATCTTTTAGAGTTAGGAAAACAACACTATTATTTTGCCTCACTACAAATGAGACATACATGACTATAATTCAAGAAAACATATCCATTCTAAACAATAACCTTCAGGTCAATAATTGGTGATAGGGCATAGATATAGATCAATTACAAATTACCCTTCATGAAAACATATTTATCCTGGTATGTCGAGATTTTACTAAATAAATGGATTTTTTGGATATGCCTAACCGCGAGACTGTTACGGTTAGATAAATTATATGTAGGTTCGGCACACTGATACAGCTCCACACAGATCAAGGGTCAAACTTCTAATCAATACTGTTCCAAAGACGTGTGACAGGCTGGAGTTTGACAAGACTCATACTACATCATTGAGATCTCAAGGTGATGGTGGGACACGGTAATCATACCTTGGATAACATGTTAATGATTTCCAAGTCTGAGAATCAACAAGATTGGGGATGCGTAGGCCTACTTACTTCTATCTTTTTGCAGCATACACTAACAGAGCAGCAATGCATGAAAGTACTGGTTTTTTTTTAAATTTTCTTATGATTGGACGAGTAATTATGCCCTTAAATATGGCATTTCCCTTGCCAAATGGCGACTTATTGTATAGTGCCTAAATCGGAAGCAGACTATGCTGCAAATTTGCATTTAATTTTGGGAGATTTCATGTGGTTACATTAATATGCAATCTAAAAGGAAAATAGACAACTAAATTTGATTTAAAAACAGGGTGGGACACGGTTTCAATATACCACTTACGGAATATGTCAGTCACAGTCATACATAGGTATCTTGATTGTGTACAGAATCATCATATATGCCAAGGTAAGTATTCCCAGCAATAGAGAAATTTTTAAATTTAGGTCTAACAACTTCTGGGGTGACAATGGGCATTCAAAAGGAAGGGACAAGGGTTCATAGAATGACAAAGAGCATTTCAAAATGATCTGCGGACAGGGATTCATGAGATGACAAAGGACATTCCGAAGGAAGGAATAAGTGTTACTTGGATATCAAAGGACATCCCTAAGAGGGGAACAGTGGTTGATGGGATGAAACGGGCATTCCAAAGGGATGAAAAATAGGTTTATACATAACAAAGGGCATTCCAAAGGAGGGGTTATGATTACTCGCATGTGAAAGGTATTCAAAAGAAAGGAGTATGGGTTCATGAGATGATAAAAGATATTGCAAAGAAAGGGCTTCATAAGCGTTATTGAGATGTGTGAGAATCAGAGAGCAGTCTGATGAAAGTGGCTCTGACGACAGTGATACTGATGAAGATATTGAGGAAACTGTGATCCGATGATCACAATAGTGATGATGATTACCTAGTTGTACTTAATCAGGGCTTTGGTTTTTACTAGTCTAGTAATTACTTGATAGTAATTTATTGAAACTCATTCTCTTCATCTAATCTTTACTTCATCATAACCAGAAGGATTATGGTACACTGCATAGGCTATATATGTGTTTTAGTCATATATGGAAAAAATGACATTATTCTTTCTTGCATGATTGTTAAGATAATATTGTTTGAGTCTGGATACTATATTATACACCGGTTTAATTGAATTCATCTGTCTTTAAATCACATATATATATAACTGTTATCCCCACGCCAATGAATACACTTGATATTATAAAACATTTGGGTAAAAAGCTGTCATGTTGTACTTCATGTCTAAGAAGAGTTCAAAAATGAAATGTGATGCTAGTAATGGATACCTAATACCCAAATTAGTCTGAAATTGATTTTTATTAGTCATTTATTAGTCATATTAGCGAATCGCGTTGGCGTACTGCTGCCGTATTTAATTTCAAGGTCAAGAATGTGCTTAAGGTAAAAAGAAATGTCAAAAATGAAATCCCCATGCCAGAATTAGTCAAAAATTACCTTTTGTTTTTCAAAATAGCTCCACAAATAACAAAAATCATATTCGTCCCGAAATTTTCCCAAAAAATCCAGAAAAATGAACCAACTAATATCCTACTATTCAATTTATCGATATGATGTGGCTTGATACTATTGGTATACAGAAAATGATCGGATTGTGCACTTGCCAAACAAGTTGTGTTGTGCGGCACTAAGACGACCAGTAATCCATCCATGGTTACAAATACTTCTGCCATATTTATTCATTTAGAATATGTGTCTTCTAGAATTGGAATCATTATTTCCATTAGCGTCCAGCGTAATCAACATTAATATGCAGCCAAGGTCATGTTGGACATTATCATGGATGCGTTGGTACAACTTCTGATTTGTTTGACAATCCTGACATTTTTGACTCTTTAATTTTATACCGTAACATTGAACGTGGTAAATCACCGAGATAAATAGATGCAGGTAGACAATACATGTGTAGCTACATCCATTGTACATTTGGAAGGGAGGTTGATATGGGTATTACGAAACTTATATCATCCAGAAAATAAGGCTGATAAGGGCATAGCACAACAAAAATATCCAATAATGGTACAGTTTGTACCTGCAGATTTTTATGTTGACATACTAGGTATGTTACTAGTCGCCAGGTTTACTTTTTTAGGCCTCAGTATTTGGAAAGACCTGTTATTAGATCCTTAATTTGACTTGTTATGTTTGATACATCTTTTCATTCAATCGTTCCTAGATGTAATCACGTCATTTATACCTTGGAAATTATCATTGCTCTGGGGTAGTCTGAGTCCTTGAACAGAGCGTAATGGTCACGGGTGGGATTACTGACATAACATACTAATTTTCAATTTTCAAAAATATCTACCTGGTATATTTTACTTTTGTTTGTCACACTTTGCACTATTTTTATATTAAGTTGAGTTTATTATATGTATAATATATCGACTGTATTCATGCATACATAAATAATATTTCAAAGACATTTAGTAATTTCCATTCGCCAGTGCTCTAAATATAATATATGCAGAGTAGTTGCGTTTTAAATTTGCTATGAAAACTTACCACCGTGATTCGCAACCTCAAGTGGGTGAAAACTATTCATATTTGTCTAATTTGTGACCAAACATTAACAAATAGTCATTCAAAAAGTCATTTCTTTCTCAATAACAGTCATTTATTGGCTAATTTAAACAGAGTAGAAACAACTATTACTGTGATTAGCAGACAATGGTTTGAAAGAAGTGTTTTTGTGTGAGTACATTCTCACCACCAGTATCCCAACAAACAAAGACGATGACTCGAATTAGGCCTAATCTTGGGTCGATATCACAGATGATGCGCTACTATTAAAACAACATTGGATCAATGTCTTGTGTTTACTTCATATGAAACTAGTGCAACATAATTATCCGCTTTTATGTCAATGCGGTGAGTTTAATTAAGAGTCCATAGACGATGATGGCACCGTGTGTTTTGGTTGACCACTCCAGCTCAGAATTATCAAACAGGGGATCTACCGGTATGTTCTTAGCGCTTAATGTATTGCCACTGACTTCATAAGAGCCGGGCTTGATGCAAACCTGTAGAACTGTCTTAGCTGAATACGTGAGACCGGAGGAGGGGCTGACAAAACTGAAAACAAAAGAAATGTAGGCCTATATGAATAAGCTTGAAGAAGATAACTCAAAGTACTGTACAATTCTTGAAGACCAGTAAGGAGCCTGCACTATCAATTTGTTGGGATAATGTTAATATCCCTGATATAATAGTTGACCGGTTGATTAAGCAGTACTTTCGAGCAGTGAGTGACAAAAGTCTTATTCAGGTATAGCGATGTTTTTTTTCTTTCATTCTAGCACTCACACTTCTCAAGCACATCTCTGTGCTGAGGCCTCCATCATTAGCTTCTACTGGCCCGCAATTCACAGTATTGCAATCAAACGATGTACATACTAAATTATTAGGTGTTAATGTAGATACAACATTTTCCTGGTGTGTGCAGGTTGCTCAGGTTAAAACATGTACCTCTTATAGAATATTCATTCTGAAGAAAATTAGAAAATATTTATCATTAGAAATTAGAATTTTTTTTATGATTGTCAAACCACTAATTGAATATTGCAGCCCAATCTGGGGCTTTTGTTCAAAAGAAAATCAAATCAAGATAATTAAAATTCAAAAGAAAGCTGCAAGATTAATATCAGCAGCATCTCCTTTAACACCAAGCAAACACATGTTCCAAGATCTTATATGTTTACCCTTTGATGCAATCATAAAATTTGAACAGGTCAGTCTAATCTATAAAGCTGTAACTGGTAGTGCACCCAAATATATACAGACACTGTATACTAATATTAAAGATCACTCAAAATATTCCCTCAGATCTTCAACAAATAACAAATTATTCGTTCCTAGAACACATTACAAATCATTTTCCTATACAGGCGTAATTATTTGGATTGCATTACAGGGGATATAAAAAAAAACCTGAAACATTTGCTAAATTAAAACAATTGTATATTAAAAAAACATTAGAAGAAAATAAATACAGATAATTTCATGTAATTTCACAAGACCTGTATATGTATATAACCATACTGGCAGGCGCGGGGCTTCTGCCTGGTGTTGGGAGGGTGCCGGACTAGGCCAGCATTTGACCGGCGCTGGGTTGACGTCTCAATTCTGCTGGGAATACGTGTGATAATGAACTTTTTATTACATGCTTTAATAAACACAATTATGCATATTTATATATCTTCAGGTTTCTACGCTTTCCAGAGTATTTTTTTGTTACTACATAGCATATGTATATAATAAAATGAAATGAATCGGGCTTTAGGCCACCTTTGTGCACATATAGGCTAAACTGGGCCAGGAGAACCTCCTGAGGATGGTGAGATGATTGAGATGACACTGTCCTCCAGACACAGGATTCGAAATTCGAGCCCTGGCGGTCTGAGGCCGAGCACGCTACCTCTCGGTCACGGAGGCTCCCCACAATACTGACTTTCACACATGGATGGGGAAGAAACATTTTTGTTTCTTTCAAACCGCCGAGTCCGGGAACCGAACCCCGAACTCTGGCGTGAAAGGCAGCGGTGCTAACCACTACCCTAGGGCCCCCGCCCATATGTATATTATACACAGTAGCTATTTGATCTCTGGTTTTGGTGCGGGAAACATCTTTCTTAATATCTTGTTAATGCCAGTTAGTTATACTTTAAGTAGTCAACATTTCTATTTTCAAAGCATCCAGTGTTTTATTATGGCAATGCCACCTTATATTTTAAATCTATATGTGATTTTATCCAAAGTAACCATGTCAATAAAAAATAAATATATATCTAGCTAACCACCTTTAACGTATATAGTCAAGAACCATAGTGAATTTATTATTTGATTGTACTTCGTTCGTCATGTTTGTCTGTACATACTATAAATTATTTGTTTCTGTTTATATTCATTTAATGTATTTTGTATATATAATGTATTTTGTATGTATAATGTTTCGAGGTTCTCAAGGAAGATGGGTGAATGCTCATTGGCTTTACCTAGTCCGTGATAACAGACTTTGTGTGGGATACAGAGTCTGTAATCATTGCCATTCGTAAAGTTGTGCCTAAAAAATACAGTGCTCATTAGATCGATCGAGCAATGAATTACTGCGTCATTGTTAGATCAATTATTTGTATATCATTCTGTGATGACAGATGTACATCTCATTAGAATAATGTCTCAACGTGGGGACTTAAAACCCTGTCTTCATAGGTGAATTTATCATCTAAATAGGGCTACCCTCACATTTTTCATGAAATTTTTGGTCTCAGCGTACACTGACCACCAGCATAGAAAACCACAGCTTTTGCTATGGTGTCAATCACTGACGTTGAGCCATGCTGTTCACGTCAAGTTCGAACTAGGTTTACCCTTTTGAAATAAAGATATTATTACTATTATTATTGTGAATACTGTGAATGTAGGTAACCACCAAGGCTGGAAGTTCAAAACCTTGTGATAATTATTTGCTCTTTTATTTCAGGTTACATCTTGTGGCTTCTGTAGATTTAGGTTTTACCTGAAGAAAACGTTATCTACACAGAAAAAGGCAATACACTAATTCTAACAGGCATTCTTTCAAATTACAATCGATGGCAATTCTGTATATTTTTTATCATCAGAGGAATTACAAATATTGTTCATTTTCCATGTGTTTTGTAATTAAAGGTTAAGCATATGTATTTCTAATGAATAAGGTCAAAATACTGACACCTATCCCTTCAATGAGTGTTTTATACATAGGCCTACAATACTACAATACTACAATACTACATCTCTGGTCCTAGACTTTAGTGATATATCTTACTCATCGCATTTGCTGTGAACAATACTTTGTTTTCATACACGATCAGCTGAATAGGCTGAGAGAACTAAATTGGTTATCACTCAATGATAATCCAGGTTGTGCTTGTACCAATATATGGGCAAAGCCCGCCACTTCAAGACTTTTCTACAAGCTAATATAAAAAAATCGACTTCTGACTAGACCTTTTTTTACAACTTAATTTTAAAATATAAAAAATGTTTTTCCTTGTCCTAAATAATTGAGATACCAAGTATAAAACATCAATTTTAATCATTTTTTTAATGAACAATTAAAATCATCAAAAAAAACACACAGAATACGTTACATTTTTTTATAGTTTAAACATTTACCAAAATATCTAATATGTATTGGGCATTTTTGTACAAATACCATGCAAAATAAAAACATGCACAATTAAATATAATAATGTCATTTCAATGTTTCTACGTGTCAATGGTCTTGATACATTGCAGTATACAAAATATAAAGGTTTATCAAAGTAGTAGTGTATTTTTGTTTTAGTTTTTTCCTGATAAGAAAAGTGGTGTGTACATGTTCAATACCCTTTCAAAATTGTTTTAAATAAACCTAGGCAATACAATCAATTGTGCGTGTCATTGTCACCAGAATTATTGTATCTAATATTTCACTATACTTCACCAGGCACAAAATCATTATCAGAATTAAAAGTAACGTATTCTGTATTTGTGTGTATATTAGTGTTATTACACACTGCCACATTGAATAATAGATTTGTTTTCTTGTCTAAGCACATTTTTGATTATTTCTATAACGATATATACTGAGTTTCTGTCATTTCGTGCCTGTTGATTAATATTTCCAATAAAAATGCAAAATATGTTACCAAAATAAGTTACAAAAACTAGCATAATTCATGTTATGATAAGTAATGATACTAAATGTCACTATATCCAGTAAATAGTTGTATCATGCAAAGTGTGAGTGTTTTGTACTTTTGTTACGAAACAGAATGCACTATTACAACATTGTTTAGTGAAGAGCAAAATACGTTACCAAAATACGTTACCAAAGTACGTTACAAAATGTAAGGTATTTTGTGTAACGTATTCTGGATTATTTTTACTTTTTTCACAATTATAAAGCTTGGATCAATGTCTTGTGTTTACTTCAAATGAAACTAGTGCAACATTATTATCCGCTCTTATGTCAATGCGGTGAGTTTAATTAAGAGTCCATAGACGATGATGGCACCGTGTGTTTTGGTTGACCACTCCAGCTCAGCATCATCAAACAGGGGATCTATGTTCTTAGCGCTTATTGTGTTCCCGCTGACTTCATAAGATCCAGGCTTGATGCAAACCTGTAGAACTGTCTTAGCTGAATACCTGACATCAGTGGAAGGGCTAACAAAACTGAAAAAAAGATGCGTGCAAAATACTCGTGAATGACTGAAAAACGCATCAGCAGTGTTAAATTTATGTAGCTGTAAAAGTTATTTCACTTATATTCGTAAGCATAATTATTTTTAGAGTGGTGCTTTAAATACATTACATTTATGTAACTACTACCATAGTCACATAAAGCAGTGACAATAAAATCATTCGTTTGAGACTGAGTGTTTAAATATTTACATGGTACCTGTCATAAATGTAAAAATAAACGGAAATGCAAAAAGTAGTCGCTTATACTTGAAGCTAAAGTATATACCAATTGGAGTCATTTCAAGCAAAGTTTTAGCTTACACTTATAAATAGATCCATATGTCCGCCATATAAGGATACATTTTATAGAAGAATATCTCAAAGGAGCAGTGAAATTGTTGATGTACTTGGTACAAGACTAGTCTGTTGGGCAAATGTGATTTTAATGATCTTTACTAACAGAAGATTAGATAGGTTTTGGAATTATTGATAATAAAACAAGAGAAAGTGTATTACATGAAATAGTACTGACGTTATTATTACAAATTGAAAAAGTACTGAGACTGCACATGAACATGCTGTCATTTAAATTCAAATTCATTGCGGGTTGTTGCCAATATTCAGTTCACAGTGAAAAAGTACGGAAAGCTAGAAGGATTGGTTCGGCCTACAAGAATATTTTGTATACTGATCAATTAAATGTTAACCGGGTTAATGTGAAATAAAAAACCCATACACAAGAAAAACAACATTTGTAGTTTCTCATATGATAAACATACTGTATTTTATTAATCTGACATAAGATTACTGTACCTGGTTGATTTGGCATAGACATCACAACCAGAATAAACAATGCTAGGAGAGAGAAACACTCTCTTTGTATCAAAACCTCCAGGCTTAGAATTATCGTTATAATGGCCAGGTCTCTCCTTCAACTCCGAACAGTCAAGCACATCAGTTCCTGTAACGAAACGTAGCCTAATGATGATCGAGACAATAGTTTCTAAAAAATTGTTTCAAGGTGGGGTATCCACATATCTGGTCTGTACTATGGACAGAAAGAGCTCACAAAAATATATGACATTTATCTAGATCTAGATTGAGTTTAGAAAAGGAAAGATATGAAATGCGTACATGATAGAATACAGCTGAATTGCTGATTCGTACACATGCAACTGGCATGTTGCAGTGAGACCGTAAAACAATAGTGTCGCTTAACTTTTAGCTTGTTTATTTTTTTATCAAACTACATTTGTTCGTTATTATTATATTAAAATATACGATATGAAATTAAAATTTACAAACAAAAGAATATACACACCTGCTGCAAATATATTTCCTGCTCTGAATATAGATGCTACAGATCCTGTATGTGTTCCATGATAAGCTCTGTGCCAGATTTGGTCAACCTCCAAATCTTTAGCTCGAACTTCCATTCTGATTTTCGTGTATGAGGAACATGTACATAATACTTTGCATCATGGACATTTTACAAAAATACAATTGATATACACTAATATTATTGTGTTGTGTTTTTTGTTTGTTTGTCTTTGTACATGTTTCCCCCAAAAATGGATAGAGAGTGGGTGGGTAAGGTCTGGCCAATTTGAGCTAATCTCAGATTTTTGGATTTTTTGCTTGACAATACATCCTAAAAACAGCACGGTAGTTAGATAGGATGTTTTTACAAGTTGTGGCGTCTTAATCAGAGGTGATACAATTGCTGTCCTAAAATATCTAGGAAACTTGAGGGAGCTATTGACCAGCTGGACCAATGATGTAAGTTGTTTATCAACTGAATCTTTCAGGAAGATTGTTGGAGAGGAGTCCAAAACACTAGTTTCTGATGATCTTTTGCAGCTCAGATTCAGTGGTGGACAATAGCTCACTCATGTATGGAGCTGGAGTTGTAGGCGGACTCATTAGTGGTTCTACTAGCTGTCTGTTTGAAATGCAATGCTGAATGTTGGTAATGATTTTTTTTTATTTTACTTGAGAAGAATGTTGCAAACTTCTTGCACAGCTTTTTGGTATCACCAGTGTGTGGAAAAGACACTGTGTTGGTACAAAGAAGACTATCCAGCACTTTGAACATTGTCTTCTAGTGAAGCTCGTTGTAATAAATGGACTTTGTTTGTTGATTTACTTAATCAAATTCAACCGTTTCATCGCAGACTACTGTGTTCATATTCGTGCATTTCTGAACGTACTTTTCAGCAGAGTAGGCCTATAAATTCTTATATATTAAGTAATGAAAAAAGAGTCATAATAATAATAATAATAATAATAATAATAATAATAATAATAATAATAATAATAATAATAATAATAATAATAATAATAATAATAATAATAATAATAATAATAATAATAATAATAATAATAATAATAATAATAATAATAATAATAATAATAATAATAATAATAATAATAATAATAATAATAAATATAGTATAAAGTCAGAGAATACTAAAACTGGGTACTGGGATGAATATTATAAACATATTTTTTCAGAGGATTACATGATAGCTACAAAAAGGTAATTGAGTGGTTTCCTCGAATAGAATAGACTACAATAGAAAAAAAACAATGAATAATTACAAAACTCGTGCCCATTGTAGTACAGAATGATTATATGATAATTATGTTGCCTTTGTTCACCAGTGGACCGAGACAGAGTAGCAATAAGTTGTTACATAAATCTAGCTGAGTTATGAATGAATTTTAAGACTTCAGTGGTGAGAAAAACATTATTAATAACTGTTAGGTCTGGACTACCACGTAGCAATATTTCAAGTGAAAGTGGGTAATCTGGAGAAAGATAATTGTTAATGGAACTAAATAATTCTTGGCGTTGATCTTGATAGTTTAAGCAGTCAAAGAAGTAGTGGTGTGGTGTTTCAGGAACATCACTGCAACTACATGAAGGTCTTTCGATACATGATTTGGTATATAAATGATCATTTAGGGACGAAAAATTCAGCCTAATTTGACATAGATTGATTTGGTCTGTTCTGTCGCCAATGTAGAATTGCATAGGCACTTTTGTTTTAACGCCGAGAAATTTGAGTAATTTTGTTTTGAAACTGGATAAAACTGCATGAATAAATGTTGGCAGGTAATTTATTCCAAGTCTAAAACGTTTACAGGTTTTAGATCTAGTAACGTTATGTTCACCGCCGCTCAAGTTGGGCAAGCAGTTCTCTAGATAGGAGGGGCCTTGGTGAATAATGATCGAAAAAAATTGTAATGTTCTTCATTTTGCATTGTGCATAAACCACAATCTTTTAATAACAATTTGCGTGAGGTTCCTTTATTCGCGCCTATCACAAGACGTAATGCTGCATATTGTAAATTTTCAATCATCAACTTTTCTTGTTTAATTCAATTATCAAAAGTTATGTCTGCGTATCTAATAAAGGGCGTACAAAAGAAAGATAGCATCGAAAAAGTGCATATCTGCTCATATAATACTTGAAGGCGCATAAGAGGTGTATTCGCTTTTTTGCTTTATTAGTGAAAGATAGTATGTGTTCAGACCATCTTTTTAGTTAATATTAAACCAAGGTGTTTGTGAGAATAAACCGACTTTAAATTGGTGCCATTTAGAATAATAGGGGGCAATAAAGTTGGTATTTGTTTTCTTGAAAATAGCATGCATACACATTTTTTGTGGATTAAGGATAAAAAGCCAGTCTTTGCACCACTTTTATATTTTTTTCAAGTCTCTATCTAGTGTGTTAACGTACTTGTGATAGTTTTTGTCTATTTTTTGAAAATGTGAGCAGTTATCAGCAAAAAGATAAATCACCGATTCTATGTTATCACACAAGTCATTAATGTATAGAAGAAACAGAAGTGGTCCAAGGACCGATCCTTGTGGAGCACCAGCTGTAATCGGCCTCCACGTTGATTCGGCGTTTTGCATTATAACACGTTGTTCCCTACCTCCAAGATAACTTGCCTTTAAATTAAGAAAGGATCCATTTACAACATACCTACCTAATTTATATAATAGAGATTTGTACCAAACCTTATAAAAAGCTTTGGAGAAATTTAGAAAAACCGCACATATTTCATTGCCTTTATCAAATTCAGGAAAAATTTCGTGACATATTTTTGTTAATTGATTTACAGTAGAATCCCATTGGAATTAAACCTGATGTGCCCGTTTCCTAGCGCTTGGGAAAATGCCTGAGCGAACACAAATGTTAAACAATTTAGATAAAGGCTCTGCCAAAACACGACTCGATTATTTGAGGATTCTGTTACCAATTTGGTCCGGTCCAGTTGCTTTATTTATATTTAAAGGAAGATAAAAAATGCGTACATTAGATTCTTCAATGCTCGATTGTTTTATGAAGTAATCGTTAAATAAGTCAGCTTTTTTTTAGATTATCACTAATTAATTCCCCGTTAATAGATAAGGGAGAGTTTATTGCATGTTTCTTGTCCATTATTGTTTTACATGTATGCAACCAAGATTTATTGTTACTTAAATTAATTTCGTTTAGGTTTTAAAATAAGCCAAGTTTGTACTCAATTTTGGATGACCTTATCTTTGCAACAGTCAGATTTCGAAATTCGACATAAAAATGACGCAACCTTAAATTATCAGTTTCTCTGCGCCACCGCTGAAACATTATATTTCTGCGACTAATTAATTGCCTCAGGTCACCTGAAAACCAGGGCTTATCTTTAGGCCTAACAGTAATATCGTATCGAGGGATACATGCCTCAGCTGCCTTAATTATATTTTCCATAAAAATTGAAGTTGTCTCGTTTACGTCATTGTTCGATAAAATTGCATTCCAAGATATATTTTAAAGAGTCGTGCGAAATTTGTCGAAATCTGTATTCTTGAAATTCCAAACTTTTCTTTTGTAAGATTTATTTTTAATGTTTGAATTAAGTCGGATTTTAACAAAAACAGGAGAGTGGTCGAAGCAGACGTCATGAGGCAAAACACCGCTATCGGTTATAATATGTGAGGACATATTAGTAAAAATGTGATCGATACATGAATGTGAAAAGGCACTAAAGCGAGTGCGTGAGTCAATTAATTGTATAAAATTACTATCCGCAAAAAAAAGTTTAAAATTTTTTCCAGCAGGCCAATTATTATCAGATGAACATGCTTTGTTTTTGCTATTAGACTCACCAAGAAAAAAAAAGTATGAAAATGCCGCAGCTTCAGCTCGAGATAAAATAAAATAAATCCCATCAGTAGAATCAGAGACAGGTGTGTTTTGAGGTCTATAAAAGAAACATATCATGTAATGCGAAAAATTATCGTGAAAATCGATGCAAATAAATTCACCTGAGTCTGGTTCTAGTAGGGGTCATCTTTTAGCATTTAAGGTGTCACCAATATAAACAGCAACACCCCCTCCGTGTCTGTTCCGGTCACGCCTCAGTGGTGGTAAATAAGCAGGAATGAGAATGTCTTTATTGTGAATGGAGTACGCCAACCATGTCTCACAAAGACCAATTATGTATATGCTATTAGACGAACAGTGAAGATTAATCAGGTCGAGTTTTGACACAGTGGGTGACGTTGAACTATGAACATTTAGGGATGCAAGGGTTATGTTATTGTTATTAGAAGGCAGGCCGGGATTTGACTCAATGTCACCTGCACACGACAACCCGCCAACGACCATTTCGCGTGAAACTACAAATAAATATAACCAGGGGCAACAGATAACCAAAATATAAAATCAGAAGGGAGTTTCTTAATACTTTGTTTGAAAAGAAAACAACATATTGCCACTCTGTACTGCATCAGTTCAAACATTTGTTATTTGGCAGAGATGGGCCACTGGTAAACAAGGCAGGTAACGGTATATTTATCATCGGGCATAGGGTTGTATGTGACAAAAGGTGCAGTTTGTTGAATAGAATGGAATGAAAAATAAACAAATAGAAAAAAGCAACAGCAATATAACAATGGAATATAACCACATAGTGATAGCAAGGTGTTGTTATGTAACAGGATCCATATAGGAGTACTATACTATACAGTGAACATACATGAATGCCAGTAAACAGTGATGAAAAACTAGACTACATTACATGGTTATGTATAATTTGCAATATGGCAAAATAAAACACGTTGAGCTAAACTACTGGGATGATTGTTAGTAGTAGTACTTTTTGCCCCCATCCGGGGGAGGCTCATTGGGATCTGTCCCGTCTGTTGCATGCTGCACAGCATGGTACAGAAGCACTAGTCTTCATTAATCATCAAATGGAAGCTGCAGCCTCCATGTGTCTGGCAGTGATCTTCGAGCAGATTGCCAGCGGCATACCCTGGCTCTTCCGTTCAACAGCGGTGCCAATGCAGCTGCTGTATCAGTATCAGTGTGATGAATGGATTTACCCCTAGCTATTGTTACTCTGGGGACTCTCCGACCCGAGAATAGCGGAGATGTGTTTTGTAGGAAAAAAGGGAGTGTCTGGACATCTGGGCATGAATTGGGGTAAATCGCCTAGACTTGCCGAGAGCCCCTTATTGTCAACCATGCCCTATAACCCCACCCTCACGTCATCATCTGTACATCATGTACATCGTTCATCTCATCAAAGACAGCACAGTTTTTATCGTTTTACACTGTCATTTAATGACCATTAGTGCCAAAAAGTGACGCAAAGCAACAATTAACTACTATTCCTACTACTAGATAATAAAGCATGCAGTTAGAGATGAACTGCGCGCTTTTAGAAGCCAAACAGACGGTTGAACAAATCATCCGACAATAAGTGGGTACTGTTTGCCTAAGGCCAGCAACATGAGCAATCATACCGTCACGGGCACACAATAGCCCGTAAATAATATATTACCCAGCACGTAAAAAATATATTACTTAGACCTAAGAAGTAAACACCAGGAAAAGTCACGCTAAATGGTGTGTTATTTGTCCGATGGGCATAACCAAGCCAGCAAGAACACATAAGACAATTCTGCATCTAGGCGTTACGGCAGAGGCTGTCATGACCAGAAGAGATCAGACAATAAACACAGGGGGAGAGAGAGAAATTAAACCAGCCCACTCTAAGATGCTCCCACGGATTGCAGGGTAGACTAAGCAGATAAGTAAACTAAACACACCCAGCAAACACCACGGGCTGGAGCGAAGCTGAGTAAACACCAGAACTAGGCTCTGCCTCTCTGGTCGGAAAGGCCCGGTCAGGGGTGGGGGGTAGGAGAGAGGAGAATCATCTGCCCGCTCCCCAAGATAAAACCAGACCTAGAGACTGAGAGGGGGGATCCTGGGGAAGAGGCCCAGACGGGGTAGGTCAAAATCACCGTCAAACCAATCAACCAATGAAACTAATCAACTAGGTAGCATGCATGGTAAGCCGTGAGCAGGAGAGTTAAGCTGTCATGGCATCAGCTATAATCAGGTCCTGTCACCTGAAATAAACAACGTCTTCGCTATTTATTCCGTGCAAGAGTTACAGCTCTAAAAACCTGAGTAAGAAAACAAAGTCAGGTGGGTTGCAAGACTCTGGGATCAAATCCCGATCTTACAAGACATATCTGGGTACTGCTATAGCTGGACAATGGTCATCTGCTTATCTTAACGAGGGGTGATTAGGCCTTCAATCTGTGACGGCCACACTAAGCGTGTTCATCACACACGCCCTGCAAGTCCAAGTACGTTTATATCGTCACAAACTGTGATAGCTGTCACAAAAATGGTGGTCACCGACTAGCGGTACTGTAGTCGGAGTATACTAGATTTTGTCATAATTATACTAAAGCTTATCTGTGATACTTCTACTAATATATCATAAGTAGTCTATATTTTATTAAATATATTACAACTTCCTGAAACTTAATCATATTATTGGTATTGTTTTAGAAATGCATACCCCTATCCAGCTAAGACAGCCTTACATGACAAATAAGTCTGTAATGACTTTTATTTAGAAGAGTGGTTACAATTTACTCGCTTAAGAACTTAGTGGGAAACGATTGTGACGTTTTGACATGCCTTCAGCAGATCGTGACCTTAGATGGGTGGCAGCTGGTAGCCCTGGTCTCTGTTAATGGAAGGTGCTCCCTGCTTGATGTGGATGGCCTCCTTCACCTTGCGCTTCATCCAGTCCTGCTCTCTGTCTAGGACGTTCAGGTTATCCATGAAAACACTGTGTCCCGTGGCATCACCGTGGTCTCCTAACCCAGTCTGTTTATCAAGTTTACAGTGTTCTTGGAACCGAATGCTGAGGGGTCACTTTGTCTCCCCAATGTCCTTAGGATAAACGAGCATTGAGCGGATGGTATTGCTGGACTTGTAGATGAGACAGTTGACTCAAAGTAGATACCTAGCCACCGTACTCCACTAGCGATCTCTTACATTATGACGTGGCACATGCTGTGTCAAATATATACGTGGTCAGTATATATGGCATATAGCTCGTTGTGTGCAGAGGCGGATCCACCTTTTCCCTCACGGTTGGGGGGAGAGGGGTGGGGCTGGGGTGTGAAACTTGACTGTAAGGGGTCCGAGGGGGCACGCCCCAAGGGCAGTAAAAGTTAAAAAATGTTTTCTCCTGCAATCTAATGCACATTGGGCAATGTTTGTCCCTCAGTGTGTTACCAGTTCATACGGAAACCCCTGACAAAAATTATGATACCCCCCGCCTGGATCTGCCCCTGCTGTGGCTAAGGATACGTGGTGTTTCGATAAGGTGAGCTTCTGTCTTATTGATATGAGCCTTCATTTGCTCCATGCAGCATGATAGCCATCATAGACATCCAATCAGATCATTATTTAGTTAGTGGGCTGCATATATGAAAAAAAACCCACCTTACCCTGAAAAAATTGCAACAAAAGGTTTCTCAACGGTTTATTGCAGTATTAAGTGTGCTTAATAACATATCAAATGTTTAACAAAATCTGACCATTATTTTCAAGATGGCGTCCAAGATGGCCGCCAGATACCAAAAATGCCAATTATTTGCTCAACTATCATCCGAAATGACTCATTTTGATGCATTGTCACTTGTTTTGGGTCTATAGTCCAGGAGCAGGGACACCAAAAAAAAAATTTCGTTCAACCGGCGGACTATCTTGAATCTGAATTGACAGAATGGTAGAATGGACCTTCGACAACAACCCCTGGTAGTATGTACAAACAAATTGTGGTATCAGTTTTTTGTACAGCCCATTTTCCAACATAGGGGGTGTTTTTCGCTATGCTCGTCAAAGTGGAGGTCAAGTTTGGAAAATAGCCATATCTTTGCAATAAATGGACCAATTCTTACACTTTTGGTATCACTACACTTAGTAATAACTTATCTAACTTTTGGGTTTGTCTGACCTTAGATAAGTTTGTGTATTGTGAGAATATAGCAACTTACATCAAGTCACATCTCAATCGTAAATACGCTATGGATTTTTTTCCCAAATCTTTGCAAGAAATGAAAAAGAAATTATACTGAGCGCATTGGCTAAAAATGCATTATATGACCAAAATAAAAAGATGCTTCGGGAAAAAGTAAAATCAAATTTGATTCCATAGGTGTAACATTAATGGGACTGAGCTCACTTCATGCTGCGTACGGTCCTGGTGATTATTGATATATTCTAGTGGTCATTGAGACAACCCCAACCTGTTTAGATTTAGGGGGTAAAGTTACGTTAAGTTCTGTCACTGCTGTTCTAGTTTATCAATGTACACATGGATATTCAATTCCCGTTACAATGATATATTGCATGTTGCAGTGGAGTAAATAGTCATCTCTCCACATACGTTCAAACATATTTTTTTATTACACAAGAATAGACTTAAGCAACAAAAAAAAGGCAACATGGTCAATTAAAGCGTCTAAATAAAACATAATTATTTGACATATTGATATTTGGCCTAGGTTTTCTGAACCAAATATATATATGTATGCTTAAAAAAGAGTGTTATTTATAATTATAGATATCACATATATTATTTTAATGGAAGAATATTGCAAACTTTTATGAAAATGTGCGTGTTTAGTCAAGGCGGAAATCTGAAATATCGAGTATTGGTCGGTATTTTAGTGTATATTTTTTAAATCACTTGTTTTTACATAATTTCGGTGTGCCGAATTCGAGTCTGTCGAATGATATTCTATATTTGGTGACCTTCATCTCCAAATTAGCAAAACATCAAATGGCCTCAAAAATGTTAATAAAACCCCGTATTTTCTATGGTTTATCGCACATAAAAGCACAATTTTTGGTTTCTTTAACATTTTTATTTGAGAAATTTATATCGAATGTCTTGGGAAAGAAATGACCTTTATTTGACCTTCAAATTTAATACGTCCGCCGTTTTTAAATATTTAATGTTACTATAATTATACCGCTGTACATGCTGAAAATAATACGACTTATTTGAAGTTACTTACTGGACCAGGAATAAACATTACTGACAAGTAAATTTAGAAAAAAAAATCTAAATGTCCGTGACATACACCCGCAAATAAACGAAAAAACAAAATGGCTATCAAAAATGTAAAATTCCACCCCTTTTTTTGATTTATCGCACGGAAATGCTCAATTTATGCTTTTTGCATAACTTGGGGACCGAAACACGCATGTCTGATGTTTATTTATCATCGTCTGATCTCGATTGTATCGTAAAATTCAAGATGATTTGCATATTTACCATTAAAATCATGACGTCATTCTAAATACGGAGCACATCAAAGCACGTTAGAATATAATGTCATTAAAATTAGTTTTGAATGTCTTATAAGTTAATTTGTCGTATTAACTAGTCCACTTTTTAATTTTCATTAAATAATGTTGTTTTATTATATTATAGTTTAGATGCAAAAAACGCTATAATTTTTTGCTGGTGGTAATCATTTTGAATTTGAAGGTCAAAGAAAGGTCATTTTAAACGAAAAACCTGAGACATCCATTTCTCAACTCCAAATCATACAGAAACTAGAAATTGTGCATTTATTTTTCGGAAAAAAGTACAAGATATGTGGTTTTGGCGGCCATTTTTTGTTTTGCAAATTTGAAGGTGAAGGACACTAAATATAGAACGCTATCCGACTGATTCGGATTCACCACACCCAAATTATGTAACAACCGGTTAACAAATTATAGACTTATTTTGCCGAGCCTACCTGAGAGCGAATCTGCACCAGCCTACTGGTATAGCGTATATCTTGGGGGGATCTCCTCTCACATAAAACGGTTTATCTCCTCGCTTAGAATGACACGTGACACAGTAACATATATCATATTTAACATCAAAGTAATCACCTGCAATAAATTATTATTTAATATGTGAACAAACAAACGAACAAACAAAAAATGAAAGAAAAAACAAACATGCAAAAATGCAAACAAACAATTGAACGAATGAATGAATGAATGAGTGAATGAATGAATGAATGAATGAATGAATGAATGAAAGGATGAACGAATGGATGACTGAATGAATGAATGAAGAACGAACGAATGAACAAACAAGCGAATAAACAAAAGACTGAACGAATAATGGGAATGAGTGAGTGAATGATAATCACCATACTTTCTATCAGAAATTGAAAAAAAAACATTTTGTGAAAAAACTATATGGGCATCATAAATAGTTTTTGTCGACATTTCCTTTTAGTCATTTACAAATGTTGACATTGTTCATAGCAAATATCGTCTCCCAGGTGACATAAGGTACTAACTCAATTTTTGTCAAAATCGATATTTTAACACTAACATATGCTTTTGGTTAAGTCAATGATCTACACTGCTGATTTTGCATGCTAAATGTGAGAAATTAGAGGTTTATTCAAAATAAATCATATCACTTGGCACCTTATTGCATTTTGTATTCACCAAGTTATAACATACCAAAGTGACGTGGTACCCTTTGTCAACAAAAACATTTGCAACTTAAAAGTGCTACTAATCGCATATAGCGCCATACTAGTCGATCTAACAGGCTGTGAAATATGATATAAGAAGGTACCAACGAGACATACCACTTTGAGTCAAAGGTCTTTTTAAAATTAAAAGTTAATCGCCTGTGACATAAAGGACTAATTCCTGTCCAGACGTGCTAAGTTGCCCTATCGTCTAACATCAGTTTGCATTATAACGTACTAAATCAACTTAGTTCATTATCAAGTTGCATCGGTCGTATGGCATAAGGTACCAATTCCTCTTGGTCTCTTGGTTCATTGCAGTCCATGACAAAAAGTTTCAACTCGGTCTTATCTTCTCCCGTGGTGAATACTGTTCCTATCTCCATCCGGGGTGAGCACTGGTCCTATATCCACCTGGCCCCGGGGTGAGTACTGGTCCTATCTCCACCCGGGGTGAGTACTGGTCCTATATCCACCTGGCCCCGGGGTGAGTTCTGGTCCTATCTCCACCCGGGGTGAGTACTGGTCCTATCTCCACCCGGGGTGAGTACTGGTCCTATATCCACCTGGCCCCGGGGTGAGTTCTGGTCCTATCTCCACCCGGGGTGAGTACTGGTTTGTATCCCCCCCCCCGGCCATGGGGTGAGTAGCGGTCCTATCTCTACCCGGCACCAGGGTGAATACTGGTCCTATCTCTGACCGGCCCCAGGGTGAGTACTGGTCCTATCTCCACCCGGCCCCAGGGTAAGTACTGGTCCTATCTCTACCCGGCCCCAGGGTGAGTACTGGTCCTATCCCCACCCGGCTCCAGGGTGAGTACTGATCCTATCTCCACCCGGCCCTAGGGTGAGTACTGGTCCTATCTCCACCCGGCCCCAGGGTGAGTACTGGTCCAATCTCTACTCGGCCCCGGGGTGAGTACTGGTCCTTTATCTTTAGATTCACTGGTATTGTTAAGTGTGTGAGACGAGAATGTGCTATCTGCATTTAGTATTTAAACATGTTCGATGACAAAAGGTACTAGCTACCATTTCATAATATTTTTTAGTGTTTTAACCACTGAAATTGAAAGGTTACAACTGCTGCTGACACCTTGTATTGCTTGGTGACAAAAGGTACCAATTCTCCACAAAATGCTATGACGGCGCAAATCAGATGCTGCCAAGCTCATTTGATATTTTCAGAGGTAGTTGACATAAGGTACCAACTGCATTTAATACTTTCAATTTCACTGATCAATTTCACCACTTTGAGAATCAAAATGTACTAACTTCAGTCAGTACCGTTTATATTGTGTAACATAAGGTACCAACTGACATTTTCACCTTGTAGTTCAAACCTGAGCGTTCACACGTCCAGATGCTATCCGCAATTGGTACCTTTTATAATTCTGGACAAATGTTCTTTCAAATTGCATCCATTTCTGTAATAAGGTACTATTTCCATCTAGCTCGCTTTATCATGGTGCGTGTACTTGCATGACATCACAACAGAAAGACCGACCACACTTGGTACCTTTTAAAGCTGGTATTATTACGTAATAACTTACAGTATTACAAAAGTTTCAATCGCCATTGGTATTTTTTAACTGGCTGTGCTCCAGAAATATAAGGCACTAACCAGGGGTGGATCCAGGATTTGAAAAAGGAGGGGGCGCAGTGGCTTCGGGGGCTTGCTCTCAAGATTTTTTTGGCCAATTGAGGGAACTTTTCAAAGAATTTGGGGCAAAAAGGGGTGGGCGTGTGCCCCCCCCCCCTCTTGATCCGCGCCTGCTAACTCGCCTGCTAAATCATTAAAATAATACTTTGTTCACTTAAATTGTGTTCATCAAGTTCTTTGTAACATTATTTCCATTACATTTGCCAAAAATAATGATTTAATTTCTTCTAATAGTTAACTAATACCTAATAAACAAACCAAAATGAATTTTTTAAACCTGAATATCTCAAAAACGAATTTTTGGATTTGGTACCTTATGTCATGCGGGAGACGATATGTCTCAGCGATTTCATATGTCTAACCTGATATGTTTAATGATTTCTTGAATTCAGTACACATCATTTTATATTGACACACTCCTGAAAAATATTTTCGATTTGCCACATCAGATAAACACAAAGAAACACAGAATCTTTTAAATAGCAACAACTCCTTTTTTAACAAAGGTGCTTATATCTCAACGGCGAGTGGTATCTCCTTCTTAATGTTTCAAAAAAATAAAATCCCCCCCCCCCCCCCTTCAGACAATAAAAATCCCAAGCATCAGTAGCTGACACACTAAGTTTACTGATAATGCAGACCCTCGTTTATAAGACTGCAAAATTATTACTTGACATGAGAAAACGAGGACTGTTGATGATTCTATGGTGCCATGTGTGACTCGTCTACATGGACTACACAGAGCCACACATAAGCGTTCATTGCTCTACTTCCACCCCTCAGAAACAATTATTGTCCAGATATTTTGCTTTTGAAAATTGAAGAATGAGGGCAGCTCTATAACCCCTGCTAAGCATTTTTTTTAATGGGAATTATAGAAATAAGAGGAATGTCAATATAACATTTTACAATATCAATTACGTAATGTTAATCTAGCATGTGGATATGATAATAAATGCATACTTGAAAACCATACCTCTCGGAGTTATATTTGGTGGATTTCTTTCTTCTTTTTTCTTTCCTAACAGTTCCACGAGTTTAGAATCTTTTCCTCTTTCAGCTGCAATCACTGTTTCCGAAGTCGATGGTTGATCTAATGATGATTCGTCCTATGCAACAATCAGCACCATATTCTAATTCATATATTATCCATATACTATGCTGGTGATAAGTGCACTTAGTTAGTTAAGACAGATTTAAAACATTGTTGTGAATAACAAAAGAACATGTTGCCTTGTGCTACAATTGTATCATCTCAGTTATAAATATGTGGTTATATGTATATAAAACTGATTTATATGGAACATCATTATGAAAAAACTACTTCACCAGCGACTGATCATTGGGTTATGTTAAAAAATAGGCTTAAATACACTTATTTTTCAATTAAAACAATACACAAACTGTAATTCGATGTTCTTTTTTAAGAGACGATGTTCTCAATGCGAGAAACAGACAGACACAGACTTAGGTCTCAATTGTGCGGTGAGAAAGTATTAAAATTGTTTACTGGTAGAAAAAAGTAGGAAAACTCATGATAAATCTACCACTCGAACCCAAACATCTCCCATACGATTGACATTAGTGCAATGGGTTTGGGAAGCACATGCCAGGCCACAGTTAAATTTCAGACCTAGTTGGTGTACAGACACCATCAGTTCATTCCCAGCGTCCGTGCAGGCCTATATAGTGGGCATCTTCCCGAGAGAGTAGTATTTGTTTTTGCTGGCCGTTTTCTCAGCAAGATTATTTTTTTTAAGAAGCACCTATGGCCAATTAATTTCAAATTTACGTCCAGATTATTCTAAAAAATTATTGAGGCCGGAAAAATAAAAAAATAAAGATTATGTACTAGAGTCTACATCAAAAGTTGGCCAAGCCGTCAGCGTTCCTAACATTATATCTGTTTGCAGATTATCTTGTGTGGATAATTTCGGGCAACAAGTCAGGTATTGGTGTATGGTGATGTTTTAATGTTCCACAACATTAGTAATTTGCGATTGGTGCGTTGTTTTAATAAAGGATCCCAGGACAGTTCTGTAGATAGAACAGCTGACGATACTCCCCTGATGCCACCGCCACGATTAGGATACTTTTTTTTAAATTTTGTCCAGGTAATGAAAATCGTTTTGTTCTGCGATCGCATTCTTTTTGACACTAAATTTAATTAATCTTGTGGTACTCAATCCTTCATTTCAATCAAATATTTGTTTATATCATTTGTACATTGTCTCTTATAATAAAAACACGGGTTATTTCCCAAATAACTGGAAAGTATTGGATGAAAGGTGTTGGCAATAATGTAAATGTTATAATTTGGTTTTAACACCTGGTGACCTCCTAGGTTGCACCTGGTGTATAAATCAATGTAGTGCTAAATATATTCAGTTATTGATGTGTGTGACAGTTTAATGCAAACCCTGTCTACTTCATTTCTCTGTCTAGCCATTTCAAGCAAGCAAGAACTCCAGAGTTTGGTTGAAATAATTATCCATTTTCATCTAGCTTAATATTAATGTAAACTATAACTGACATCTATAACCTTAGTATATAAAAAAATTAACAACTACATATACATTCCCATATATGGTCTCACCACCCTAAATAAGCCGAAATCACGGCAAGTGTATACTAATGATGGAATCATCACACAAAATATTTTCAATGCGGCTGTTTCAACCTCCGTTGAATTCAAAACAAATGCAAAGAAGTTATATTTCTGTGAATATCTAATAAGTACACGATGTCTCCTTCATCCCGGATATCAGATATAACTGTTTCGTGATAATCTGACAGGGATACAGTGGGATAAAAGGATGTGTGACTGGTCTGTGAAAGAGGGTATGAATTTAAGAGTAATTTGAACTATGGTGACCTTTTTGCACACTAGGGGGCCTAGCGCAAAATCTGTCTGGGTAGCAACCCCTTATCGGAGCTGTTTTTGAAATTCACAGTCAAGGCTTCATTATGATATGCGGCACTAGATAGGGGGGGGGGGGGGCAAAAAGAAGTAAAATCGGCCCGTGGAATTAAGGCATTTTACATGTATTTCAATGGGACTGGCATTTGGGGTGGTGAGACCATGAGTATGCAGAAGGCTATTCAGGTTTTCTTGGTTTAATTGACATATTCCGACTGGTTAATACAAAAAATTGCGTTTTAAGCCTATATTAAATGGATGTCTATCGTCGCTGCAATAAAAAAAATCCACAATTTTGATTAGAAAGTGTATAATTGAGAAAATGGTAGGATAACTAAGCCTAAAAGAGATCTGTGAAGGTCGTGTTTTGAGGATAATTCATGGATGAAATACTTGATTTGTAATTTGAGAGTCATGTGGGAGCAAATAAAAAATGAAATATAACGAATTTGAGAGCGCATAATAATAAAAACAGTTCACCCTAATGTATATGTCCTCTTTCATCAACAATTTTAAAAATAAAAAGTAACCATGACAACTTTTTATGACGAAATAGTGGCGGGAATAGTCACTCTATTTGAAGATTGTATGCACAGCGACATTTACGAAAAACGGACAGATTTTCAGTACATCTATGATTTTTCAAAGTGCTGCCAGGGCAACAGTTTTTACAAGATCTACTTAATTCAAAAAATATATTGCTCAGAACAACTTGAAGCTTCATCCCAGGCTGAAAAAAAATTAACAACTACATATACGTTCCCATATATGGTCTCACCACCCTAAATAAGCCGAAATCACGGCAAGTGTATACTAATGATGGAATCATCACACAAAATATTTTCAATGCGGCTGTTTCAACCTCTGTTGAGTTCAAAACAAATACAAAGAAGTTATATTTCTGTGAATATTTAATAAGTACACGATGTCTCCTTCATCCCGGATATCAGATATAACTGTTTCGTGATAATCTGACAGGGATACAGTGGGTTAAAAGGATGTGTGTCTGGTCTGTGAAAGAGGGTATGAATTTAAGCGTAATTTGAACTATGGTGACCTTTTTGCACACTAGGGGGCCTAGCTCAAAATCTGTCTGGATAGCAACCCCTTATCGGAGCTGTTTTTGAAAATTCACAGTCAAGGCTTCATTATGATATGCGGCACTAGATAGGGGGAGGACAAAAAGAAGTAAAATCGGCCCGTGGAATTGAGGCATTTTACATGTATTTCAATAGGACTGGCATTTGGGGTGGTGAGACCCTATAGACTAGCCTATACAGGCTATAGAACCAGGGGCCGTATTCTCGTACAAGTTACGATATATCGTAGGCTTCTGATTGGTCGAGATGGCCATCTCGACCAATCAGAAGCCTACGATATATCGTAACTTGTACGAGAATACGGGCCCAGGGGCAGATCCAGGTGTCGAAAAATATTTTTTTTTGCCAATTTAGGGGACTTTTTAACGAATTTGGCGCAAAAAAGGTTGGGCGTGCGCGCCCTGCGCCCCCCCCCCCTTTGGATCGCCTGAGAGCTATAGTGTAGACTATAGTTTTAACCTTATGATCTACTGTACTGTCATAACTGTAGTCTTAGAATTAGCTATTTCAGTTATTTTTTATCTCATTATGACGTCATGGCATATTTGAGGTCTACAATCAGTCATGCAGTCATGTCAGTAGGCCTACAGATATGACATGTATGACAGACACTGACTATAACTTAGTATAACTCTAGAGGCTTAGACTAAGCCTACACTGAATTTAACTTTTCTGGTCTGATTATTAGGTACAAATTGGTCCCTCCAGAATTTCAAGTTATGTCAAATTGTTAAACTAACGACAACTATTTGGGTGAGTAGAAAATTCGGTGCTGTAGATCAAGCCATAACATGACAAAAATGGGCGTGGCCTGTAGTCATGACAGGCTGTTGAAGTCAGGAAATGTAAGGGTGTCCCGTCGTCGGCGAGTGTAAACAACTCCAATCACCCGTTTCAGGGACCAACTTCACAGCCTAAATAAACACAGATATATTGAGCTGTTATACTACACCCGCTATTATTTTGATCTATAATTAACAATATTCACAAAAAATAATCTGCCAGGTATAAATATATTGTTTATCGTGCTCTAATAAAGAACGCAAACATGATGTACACTTCAAAAGTTGTAACATGATTAGGCCTACAGTGGGAAAAAGCACGTGTTTTTACCGGCTGAGCCAGTTGGACCCAGAAGTAGCGTATCTTGCCAAATCCCGCTACAAATCTACGAGACTAACACGCCCTATAACACATCATGCACCATGAAGTCTTAAATGTATTTTTTAGTTTATTCTCGATCAGCACCATTTACTAAAAACAAATCTTGTCTTGTGCATAGGCCGCCAGTAAATCCATAAAAAACATTGCTAGGTGGTGGACAAAAATGGGTAAAGAAAATTACAACTAATGTCAAGTCAGTCAAATCAGGCAGTTAGAAATATCGCCATCCTCAAATATGACATGTCTTTTAAATATGGAGGATGTTTAACACACCTTCATATTGTATAAATTACAGGTGATGAAAGTGTTTTCATCTAGCTTCCAACATTTTGACATAATAGGCTGAGATGTAACATTGAATCCAAACATTTTACGTGCAAACATAGCTTTAAATGTGATGGAGGTGCCGTTGGTTTGACAGATAACCCAGCTGCTTTAAAACGCTGGGTGATGGCAGAGCCTGCGACTTAAATGTTGCACGAGGCTTTGAAACTGATGACCAAACATCAACCCATCTAAAGCATCAAGAACAGCTTCCCAGTACACAAATGACAAAGTATGACTCCAGTATATGTATTTGAAGCAATGGGGCATCCATTTCAGGAAGTCACTGGACTCGGTGGAGAGTTCAGGCCCGTAGCCAGGGGGGGGGGGGGGGGGTCGGAGGAGTCGTACCCCCTGCCCCCCCCCCTGACGGCTGAAGGTTCACATTTTGGCCATACATCTAGTACAAGAGGAATGAACCCATTTTTGGAGTTGAGTTGACACTTAAATTCCTAGAGATAAAAAATATATCACGGGAAAGGTTTAAGTCTCTAGTTTATGGTGGCGTATATCGTTTTTGCCGTACGTGGTCGATATGTTTTTCAAACGTACGTTTGTTACGTCATGTCGCTATGACAATGACGTCATTTTATGAACCAAATTGGCCAGACAAACTACGAAATAGGGGTCATGATTAAGTCACTGCTCAGTATTAGTATGATGCGGTGTCGATTCTTAATGTGTCAGTACATAGGCCTACTACGCACACCTGGTAATAATTATATATATTCATTATGTCGTAAATTCATATGTAATGATCTAAATAGCAGTGGTGTAAACAGAAGTGGGTTCTATTTTAATATGGCATCCAAAATTTCTAAGGGGTACGGAAGACGTCATGCCCTCATGAACAACTTGATCAGGTTGTTTTGCCAGTTAAAGTTATTATATGGTCGCGGGCACGAGATTTCACCTGTGTAGAATGTCATCTATACAATTTGAAGGCGGCGGTAATATTTATTAGTAAAAGTAAATCACATTTGAAATAGTTCATGTATTTGAATCTGCAAGAAATAATAACCGGCGTGTTTCTCTTCTGTGAAAAATGCATTTAATAATGATAATAAATATTCATCTGTTTATTCAGCTCATACAAAAATTTTATTTTATCATATCTTTAAAAATAATAAAATTGAGTAAGATTGTCCTAGCACTCGCTGCACGATGATAATTGACTTTATTTTATCATTCTTTATGTCAGAATTTGTACGTAGGTATAATTTTATAGGCCTATGTTCACATCCTGGTTGGACCATTTTACGGATATCTGGTCCAACATTAAACCAACATTAAACCAGTATAGTTATGTTTGCTGGAAGAAAAAATAATAATAAGAAGAAGAAGAACAAATAATGGGTTTATTTTTCTAGAGGTTGGCAGCCCTACAGATATTTTTGGCTACCTCTACAGTTAAAACTAATAATTATGTCATTATACCTGAAGATCACGCAACACTAGATGACCAGGCGTCATGCTTGAGAGGTTGGAATTCGTGTTTGGCCGTATTCAACTGAACTGCCGTAACACCTGGTTCAGAAATATTTTTTATTTGATAAAATATACAGACAGATTTTAGATTTTTTTTCATTTTCATGGAATTTTGAAAATGTTTCATTCCGTTGCAAATAAATTAAATATTGAAATTAAATAGTCATCTATTTGTCATATTTGTTGAGCTCATACAGAGCTCATTGTTTAAAGTCGATCCCCGCACTGAAAGAGTAAAATATTTATAATGACTGTAGACCCATAACATAGGTAGGCGAAGTTGAAATGTTTTCCATAACACGTCAACTGACATTAATCAAATGTGCAGGTAGCTGTTAAAGACCAGAACGTTACACGTTACACGTTACATATTTAGCCCATTTATACAGTTTGCGATAAGTCGCAGTGGATTAATGTTGAGGCAGCATCGCAAATGTGTTTCAATGTGAAATTATCGAACGTTAAGGTCTCACCACACAATTCATTCGCGCATAGCTGCTTTTTTTAAATTTGTGGCTCTTTGCAGCAGCCTCGGTGGTACATATTACAGATATATCATTTTGCTACCAATGAGAATCGATTCTGTGATGATTTGCTGTAGCAAAAGCAGCGAAATAAGCAAATATATGGTAGCAGGAAGTCCTTGCGCTACCAGTAACTAGGCTCTTCTCAAAACCGCACTCATTTTTTTTGCTAGGTCGCTCAGGGGAGAGTGGGCAAAAGGTTATTATGGCCCAAATAAAAAATACGTCAGTTTCACATGCCTTTTCTATTTATTTATTTATTTATTCAAACATATTTATACAGGATAAAAACATTATTAGCCTTTGGCTATTTTGCATATGTGCCCTGTTTTATAACAAGTATTTGCATAAAAAGTGAAAACTTATATTTAAACAATAATTATCAACTTATGTACAATAGTTACAATAACGAAAATAGAAGGTACATTAGACATTTTAGATCATAATCCGATGATATATGCCTTTGCGTTAATTGAATAGGTTTACAAATGTATATACATGTACATTTATAGCAAAGTGAAAAGAAAAGAAAACACAAATGTCCCCACACTAAAACTCCAACAAAAACCTACAAAAATTGGAGAAAGCGATAAGACATGTACAGTTATTGCAGCCCTAACTATGATTGAGTAATGGTTTGATTATTAGCCATATATAGTTTAAGGTTATATTTGAAAGCAGAAAATGTCTTCTTTTTTCTTATTTCTGAAGGTAGCTTATTCCAAAGTCTAGACCCATTCACACTTAAAGATGATTTATATAAAGAATTATTACACCTGGGCTGCTGTAGAGTATTACTTGTTGCATTACGTGTTGAAACAGTATGCTATTCAGAAACGGAGGAAAAAAGATCAGATAAGTAATAAGGAGCTAGATTATTTAGAGATTTATAAGTGAGACAACATGATAAAAAACAATATTTTTCTTTAACATTCTGCCACCCTAGACCTCTCACAATATCTATACCACGAATGTTCCAGTCAAAGTTTTGTGCAAGAAGTCGTGCTGGTCTATTTTGTAATTTTTGTATTTTACATAAATATTTTTGTGCAGCAGAGCCCCAGACAGTGATACAATAATCAATAATACTCTGAAATATACCGTAGTAAACACAATTAATATCATCCGTTGGGAGAATTTGTTTCAACCTTCTTAAGATATAAAATTGCAGAGACAATTTCTTACACAATCCATCTATATGGTTAGACCAGGATAATTTGCTATCTATTTCTACACCAGGATATTTAGCGGACTTAACAAAGGGTAACTTAACACCATTTATAAAAATATCTATGCTGTCTACTATATTTTTGTTAGATATAATAAGTACATTACACTTGTTTATGTTTAAAGTTAAGTTATTTTGTCCAAACCATTTAATAGCTTCATTTACAGCATTCTGAAGTAGTTGCTGTATTTTTGTTAAAGATTTATCACTAACACCTATGATGGTATCATCAGCAAAAATATTACAGAAGGCATTAGATAGACATGAGGGAAAATCATTAATAAAAATAGTAAAAAGCAGAGGACCAAGTATAGATCCCTGTGGAACACCTTTGTCAATGAGTTTTGTATTAGACATTTTACCATTTATGGTAACAACTTGAGCTCGTTCATTGAGATAATTTGTAAACCATTATAATTCAGTGCCATTAAGGCCATATTTGCTTAATTTTTTTAAAAGTAATTTCTGATCAATTGTGTCAAAACATTTAGCAAGATCAAACATACAAATACCATTGATTTCATTTTCGTTAATATTGTCAAGCACATATTCAATCACATTATGCAAAGACGTCTGGGTTGAATGGAGTTTCATGAAAGCTGACTGGGAATGTGTAATGAAAGAGTGAGATTGTAAATATTCTCTCAATTGAGAGTCAACTAATTTTTCAAATAATTTTGGAATATGCCCAATTACAGAAATTGGTCGAAAGTTGTTAGGGTCTTGTTTAGAACCTTTGTTTTTGTAAACTGGAGTAACCCGAGCTTTCTTCCATTCATTTGGAATTTCTCCATTATAAAGTGACATATTAAATAAGATTGTTAGACTGCTACAGATAATTTCACTGCTAAGTTTGAGAATACAATAATCATAGCCTAGAATATCAACATTGGTTTCAGATGGCAATTTGTTTATAAATGCTAGAACATCTTCTTCAAGAAGGCTTTTAAATTTAAAGTTATAAATACTCGCACTGGTACGTTTCGGCAATGATCAAATAATGTGTTTAAAAACTGACGCGACGTCATTTAAAGCTGACAATCACGTCACCAATTCCAGCTATATAGAAATGATTGTATGTATGTGTGATACAGTAAATGATGGGAAAATATCACATTATAAAATGATGTAGCAGGTAATTTATAAGATAAAGGTTAGATGTAATACAGTAAAATGCTGTGACGTTTATCAGAAATATTACCTTTAGATTTTATTTAATTTTAGTGTTAATATATGTTTTAAGTATTGAAGGGCCAGAAGCGTTGTGCAGGCAGCTGTTCTTGTTGTATTTGAGGATTTGTTTGTTCGGCTCTCTGTGTTTGCTATGGTACATGCTCTCGCCTCACTCTGGGACAGGGTGACTAAGAAATGAACTATACATAATACGAGAATAGAAAAACAAATAAATTTAATAAATACGTTTAGATTGACTATGATTTTTCCTTTTTTTCATTTTTAAGTCATATTTGACCGTGAAAGGACTTTTTGGGGTGACATTGACCTTGTACAAAACAAATCCCTCCCGAACTGTTTCGTGACGCGAAAACACTACAAAACGAGGTATTATATGATTCTTTGTGACTTTTATTTGTAAAGTTTTAAACTTCTCATTTCTTGATGGCGGCCAATTTGGCGGCCATTTTGAATTTATTAACCCGCAAATTTTTTAGGTTGAGACCAAAATTGTATTTAGTCTGTCAAAACCTTGCTCTGTGCTAAATTTGAAACTTGTATCAATCTGGGATACATAAATTAAAAATGACTAAGGGAAAGGCGGGCAAAGGGGGCCACTTAACGTTTCAATGGTATTTAAGAAGAATATTCGAACTATTTTAAAACCAATGACTGTTAGGTACATGCAATGTAGATACATATAAGAGACTCACTTAGTGTTTCAAGGATACCTTATTTTAATTGTAAGCCAAATAGATTTGCTCTCAAAGTGGCCCCCTTTGCCCAATAACTTAGGCAAAGGGGGCCAGCACATTGAGCAAAGGGGGCCACCCCCACCCACCCTGTAGAGACTTCAGTTGTATTCGTTCTCACTCTATGGAAGTACACCCTGCACGCAGGTTGCCCCCACCTTGGTACTTTTTATTTTTTGATACACAAGTACATTGAAGTAAGCCTGATAAAACAGATATGATAAAAAACATTTGATGTATATGGTGACATGCTTTGTTGAACATACTAAGTACTAAGTAATATACTAAATACTTCCGTTCACTGGGATTAGTGTGTGAAATATCTACCCATTGTAAGTTAGAGGGCAAAGGGGGCCATGCTGTATGGTCTTTGTATTAAAATGGCCTGCCCCCCTTTGCCCTGGCTCCCTTTGCCCAAGGGGTAGAGGTGGGAAATTTAGCCTATTATCTCTCCCAAAAGTGATCTCCTGACTAAAGTAATAACTAGAATACAATGGCAATATATAATGTACCACACAAAACAAAAGATTTTCAGTAGAAATCACATAAATTCATCAATAAATTCATAAAATATATAAGCTTATATTCATAAGATTCTTGCCAAAAACTCCCTGTCGTCTATTACTTCTATCTAAGATATGTATGAGATGTCTATTTATGTTTTTTTGTATACATATGTTCATAATTCATAACTATGACGTCATTACTATTTCATACAACATGTCACAATTAAAATATCATTGATGGCCCCCTAGACAGCTGATAAATGATCCACCTTTATAAATATCCAGTAGAAATTGGTGAAAAAGTGAAGTCACAACCATCACGACATGACGTCACATATGCACGTTTTATGAAAAACTCGACCACTTGCCGCAAAAACTGTTCATGCTTCGTAAAACTAGACGTTCATACATTTGCAGCGATATATTATTTGTCTCTAGGAATTTAAGTGTCAACTAACTCCTTAAATAACGTCAATTTTCAGATTTCCTCCTCCACTAATCGACATAATTGAAACTTCAGGAATGTTGTTATAGGCCCTATACCGTTTCTGGCACTAAAAATTACTTTCAACTTATGAGAACATTTGTATTGACATTTGTCTCGTGTTTTGCTAGGGTAATATTAGACATTTATTTTACATTTAGTTACCGTTGTGACTGATTGGAAAATTTACCAAACCGTTTAATGACGTATAATTATGAGGTGAGGTAATAATATAAGATTGAGTTCCCTTATTATATAGGCCTACATCGTCCATACATGCATCGTGTTATTACGACACAGACCTATCCATTGTGATTTTTGGCCCTAAAGACGGTTTAATTATAACGCCTAATACTTAAAGGTATCTTCTTGTCTCATGGACTCTTGTTTCTGGAAATCGTGTGGTAAGTTTTTGGTTAAATTAAATTTAAAATGTGTCATCTCAGATCGGGGCTGTGGACTGCGGATGGGGCTGATGGGCAGCTACCCCCCCCCCCCCCCCCCAATGGAATTTTCAAATCATGCCTTATTCTTAGTAAAAAATTCACCTGGGTTAAGATAAAGACCGATCTCAATCGACCCCCGCAAGGTCAAAATCCCTGCAGATATTTCCTGGCACAATGCAAGAATTCGCTGCGCAGTAGTCTATTTTTTCATCAGAATGATTTATTGTCTACTTTAGGTGCAAAAGTCATTGATCCCAACCAACTGATTTAGGCAGTAACTGAGTACGTAGGCCTCTAAGATAGGATTCGGATCTACGAATGTATCGAATCACGTTCGTTCTCCTTGGCGCAATGGATGACTTCTCTTAAGTTCATCTTAGGTCTAAAAAGAGGGACAGAATAACGCATAATGAATTTAGGCTTCATCAGCCACCTGATTTCTTATGTCTATCATACCCCTTTCTAAATGTAGTCGTACAATAAAAATAATGTAAAGGAAAATGGTTGTCGTCACGAAAGCTCCACACCTACAATTTGTAGGCCCTATTACTTCCATATTAATACCAGTGATTCATATGATGAAACTCAAGGTCAAGTTCAAAGATGGGTGACATTTACCTATTTTTCAAGGCCAATAGCTAATAAAGCAAAACGTTTGTCATCACGATTTGATGATAAATCTTGGTTCATACAATTTGTATCGCTTTAGTATCCATACAATTGATAGAACTGATAAAACTGTATCTCAAATTCGAATATAGTGATCTTGAGCTTTTTTGGTATCAAATATTGTCTTTACGATATCTCAGAAAACTCCAGGTCAGGGGGGAGAATTGATAGAGTAAGCCTACATAGGCCTCATGTGATGGCTGAGACATACAATTGACGCATACATGTATCAAATTCCCCTTCTAGTTTGACTTAATATTACATCTGAAGCAATATTTTTAAGTTAAAGGCTAGATGTGTGGCAAAAAATTACGTGCCATTATTTGGGCAACATGAATAATTACCTTAATAAAGAACATATATTGGCCTAAATATATGCTCTAGAATGCATCAATTTAAGCCTTAGGACCCAGAGCATATAGGAGGCTGGATGTGCCAGCTGTCGTTTATATAAATTATTGTGAAAAAAATTGTGTATCCTCGTCGTCTGTCAATTACTGGATCCACAACTGTCATTGGTTGTTCAGGCATACCCCAAAACAGCATTATCTACAATCTTTAGTAGAATGCATACTTCTGTCCTAGCATATAATATAGCTAATTAAATACATGAAATTACACTCGAAATCATTAATGAATCCTTTGTCAAGTCAGTCAGCTAGGAAACGCCATGATATTTTTTGTGAGCTCACATTCGCAAAACGGAATTTATTCATGTTAGTAGGAGAGACCGGGGCTAACTGAGACAAGGGGCTAACTCAGACAGGCCTCTAATAGGAAATTCCATGATATGACAATATCAGTGGCCTCGCTTTCAAGAATGGAGGGATACCCCCTTCCACTTGAACTCCAATCCCAGTGGAACTAGCAGAGTTGTGTGAGCAGGCTAAACTAAATGTATTTTTTTGCCTTTAAAGTAATTTTTCACGTCTCAATTACGAATCTTATAAAACTTAAATTACTATAGTTGTATTATACTGAAATATATCACTGAAAACACTCATATTTACTGCTTAATTTACAATTATTAGATGTTCGATGCTGTACCATACCCACATGCCAAGTCATATTTTTCATAAAAGGTCAACCCGGGGCTAACTAGACAATTCTGGCGGGGCTAACTGCGACAGTCCCAGTTAGCCCCGGTGTGTCTCAGTTTGCCCCAGTTGTAATAGAGCATTGTGGCCCACTTAACCCCTGTGGGTACTGACATGTGACCTAAATATATGTTTGCGCAACTCAATTAACATTTGTTAGGCCTACTTTAGATTGTATGTATTGGGGATGGACACAATGTGGGTGTTACGTAGTATCAACACATTAGGCCTATAGTGCATCGGGGATCAGCTGTTATTTTCTGCATTATTTTGTTGCACTTTAAACCTTTGTGTTCAAACGGTATATATATGTTTATTTATAGCTCACCCCCTTCAAACTATTTGGAATCATCACAGGATGCAGTATACCTTGTTTAATCTCTATAGATCCTAAATTGCTGAAATTTTAGGAGTGTCCCAGTTAGCCCCTGGCCTTGTCATACTTAGCCCCGTATACGGGGCAAACTGCAACATAATTTTTTTTTTTTAATTCACCAAATCTGTATAGGTTTTAGTTGTCATTTATTAGAGGCCCTTGTGACAATAACAAATATCACACCTAGGTTGAATGATTGTTTTGAATCTCTAACTCTATTATTGTCTGCCCGAGGGCGATAAATGATAAAAGTGTCCCAGTTAGCCCCGGTCACCCCTATAACTATTCATGTTGAAATATATGTTCTTTTTCATTCAAAAAGCATGTATTAAATTGCTCAACATCATGACATCTATTCAGTGGTAGACACATAAATACAAAATTGCACGTGATCGTAATAATACATCCCAGTTAGCCCCGGTCTCCCCTATAACTATTCATGTTGAAATATACGTTCTTTTTGATTGAAAAAGCATGTATTAAATTGCTCAACATCATGACATCTATTCAGTGGTGGACACATAAATACAAAATGGCACGTGATCGTAATAATATGGATTGATTTAGCACTTAAAAGAGTAAAAACTCAGCAGAAATTAAAAACACAATTTATGTTTAGGCAGGAAATGCGCAATATGGGTTTTTATATTAATCCCTGTGCTGCTTAATTGTTTGTGAGTATTTTTCATTCATTTGAAGCTCGATTGCTAACGCAATTGCTAACGCAATTTCCTGCCTCAAATGAAAATAATATTATTTCTAAAAAATAGACATCTTCCAAATGTTATTTTATTTAGTCTGAAATTTGCTTGAAACGTATATATTCTGACTTAGCAGCACAAGGGTTTAAAACAAAGTCGCGTGAGCATGCCCCCGCACCCCCCCCCTTTACCGACAGAAAGAAAAGTACAAAAAGGTCCACTTTTTGCTCAAAACGACCCCCCAAACAAAAATCCTGGCTACGGGCCTGGAGTTGCTGACATTACACACCAAAGAGTGAATGATCATCAATGATCCCATCCAAAACAATGAACGAAGTTCAACGCAAACAAACAAAGTGACATATCACTCAAGGATAACTGTACCTTGTTCCAGATACTTTATATTTTCTAGCTGTCATTGTGTTAGATGGATCTATTATAATCAAGTTGTTGCCACTACTGTTATCAAGAACTTACTAAGGGACATTTATGACTAACTGACATATTCTCAAAACTGATATCCTGTCGTATGATTGAGATTGGCGAAATAACCACATTATTGAAAGGGAGAAGCTATTCAAAATGACCAGCCCCTACCTAGTCATGGTGTGGTTTTCAGGACCTGAACGGAAGCCGGTATAGAGTACTCTTCAAACTCAAAAGGCATGTTGAGAATATACACTGTCGCTGTAAAAAGTCTGAAGACGACAGTTAATCCTAGAAGTGCAACTGGACAGCTTAATCTTCCATAAATCCTAGGAATAATATAAGGCGTCCAAGGATAGTAAATGAGCAGTAAATTGCACAAAACTGTTTTAGGCACATCAATGTTGTATTCATTCATTTATTCATTCATTTCAACAGCTACATCTACATGCACACAAGATGTGATGTCTATCGAAATTTTAATGTGAATTCAAAAGGCTCTTCGCTGCACTTTCTCACAAACAAATAATCATGTCGGCCTATCTGATACATGCCAACCCATAAAGCTGATCCTCAAAAAATGATTTTGGATCATAATGGGTGTCAAAGCACATGTTTTGATATCCAAACCACAGGGCGTTAAGAACAGTTCCCCAATGGTGCCAGAACGCCAGCCATAGCACACATCCTTGACACAACACACCGCAGTATACGTATAATATAGTGAATATACATACAAACAGTTATGATACATAATATACAATTAATATACATTGTGTATGTGTATGCCCACAGTAGATCAAGTCATAGTTTGTGACGTGCAGTATAAAGTATTAAATTCACTGAGGGTAGCTGCATTGTGAGTATTAGCACCCACATCACCGAGCTGCGATCATTTGAAGTTGTATAAGTTTGTTGAGATCTTTTTGATAGGTTGTACCCCAGATGGAACAATAGTAATTGAAGCGGGGTTTAACACAGTAAAATAATTGGCGACTAGAAAAAAGTATTTTCTGTCTTACTTTTCCAATGTGCGATTCCCAGGTGAGATTTTCATTAATAACGCAACTTAATAATTTTTCATGTGTGACCTATTCTAATGTCAGTTCGCCGAGATGAAGCAATTAACACAACTTCTGTTTTATCGCGGGATAAAACGCGTAACAGTACGTCTGACCGCAAAATGAGTCAGACACGGGTTCAACCTGATAAATTATATAGCGTTCCAGACAGATGCAGTACACAAATGAAATATATTTGGTATATACATTATTAAATAACAGAAAGCAACACAATGTATGTTTGTTGTGATAATTCTGAGAAAGTATTGTGTCTTACATTATTATGTCATAAAATACACTCTCCAGACGCCTTTGAATCCGGACCACTTAATAACACATTTTATTAGAAAAAAAAGTTCCACATGTATGCATGTATACCCTTTTCTACAAATTTGACATAAAGAAAAGAACCTTGAAGAACCTTTTATATTGTAAATATAGCCCAGTAGTAGACGGATGAAGCTATTAGCAGATTGATGAGGACTTAAAGCATGTTTACATGCACATATAACTTTACATATATCTTTACATATATCTTTACATATATCGCAAATTCCTGGAACTTGAAAACCGGAACTCGAGTTCAGATGTCTCCAACCCCGTCGTCATGCGTGGCGTTTTGCACAGCGTCTTTTTATTGTAATTGACCGATATTTGAGATTTTCACAATAATATCTGACCACGCTTATGCAATTAAATTGAAGACCTGAGATTGCAAGCTATCGTGTTGCATCTTGCGTTACATATTGTGCTCCATCTTGCACTGCGCCACGTGTTGTACTTTTGCACCTCTTCTTGTGCAGCGTATTTTGCCTTTCTTGCACAGTTTTTTGTGACATGTCTCGCGCTGCGTCGTGCGCTGCGGCTTACTACACCTTACATCTTACTATACGGCTTACTACACGTATTACGCTGTGATTTGCACGGTTCTTCTGCAAAGATTGCGAGGTAGGGCTTAATGTTCAGAACAAACATTATACCCCCTTTCAATGACGTTTGCGAATAAATTTATATTTTCTAAATCTTGCGATGTTTTTTGCATTGCGGTATTTCTCGCGCTGTGTCTTGTGCGTCTCTTGCGTTGCTTCTTGCACCACATCTTGTGCCTGTTCTTGTGCCGCCTTTGGCAAGATTTTTTAAAATAAAGGATCTTTTGAACATAGGACCTTCTGAAAAAGGACATTCTGAACATAAGGCCTTAACCGCAGCAGTAAAAATCCGCTATAAAATCTCTTTGAGTGATCAGGAAATGTGGACTAACCCGAGTTATATATTGCGGTAAAAACCCGGGATAAAGATTCCGAGTCTATCCCAAATTCAACCCGAATTAAAGTATGCCCGTGTGATGGGGGTATTGGATGCATACTGCTCTGTATCCCTGAAAGGTAGTATCTGCTGGCTTGTAAAGTAATTAATTGTAAAGTGAAAGGGCAGGATCTGCTTACTTGTAAAGTAAGCAGATACTGCCCCTTGGCTTTGGACGGCAGTATACCCAGCCTGCTGCCCAAGTTGTGATTATATAAGACACTAAACCTTAACCGTGTCGTCCTCTCTGAGGCCGTGGATTGATGTATTTGCTTTACCCCAAAAACTGAACATGGCGGTGACTGAGAGCAATCCCGACCCCAAAACTGTCCATAACGTTTTAATGATAGTGCGACCTCTGAGCTGAGCATGCGGGCATGTGACTTAAATCTTACTGATTCTAAAAAAACTTTTTTTTCGACCTGATTATTCGAGGGAAAATCTTAGATATGACTATCCAAAGAAATGTCCCAAGATTTTGTACGGGGTTAATCTGTGGCTGAAACTTGGTTTTTTTATTTAGGCCCCGTTCTATTCGCACCAATCTTAAACCAGTTTACCCATTCATAGCGTTTGATTCGCACCAGATCAGTCCAAACTATACCCGGATGGACCAAATACTATCAAACCTGCCTGCAAGAAGGGTTTGGTCATTTGGATCGTGAACCGCTTTGCCATGCAATACGTTTCTTTTGCTCTAGATTGGCTCTAATTTCTAATCTGGAACCGGATTGCCGAACCAGACCGTTTCTTTGGTCCAAACTATTCCTAGATTGGAGGTGAAAAAACGCATGTCCCGCCTTTCCCTGTGAATACATGCTCCGTTACGAGGCAACTGTAGGCCTACTGCTACTAACTCACGGCGCTCGTCTCGTTGGAAACCAAAGCAAACCACTCACAAAACGTTTTGAAGATCAGTGTTAATTTATCAGGTGTACCAGCCCCAGCGGGGTACTGGGAGGCTTGCTAGTACTAGTATGTGTCGCCCCCACACGGGGAGGGTCATTAGGGATCCTTTTTGTCTGTTGCATGCAGTACGGCATGGTACTGAAGCACTAGTCTACAGCAATCATCCAAAGTAATCTGCAGGCTCCTCGTATCTGGCCATTGTCTTTGAAACTGCCATGATCACTTTTGTAGCAACCCATTTATTCAAAATGGGTTTATTTTAAGTAAACTATAGTTCTAGAACATGCTTGAATCACAACTAAGCATTTATACCATACAAAAATCAGCTGAAAGAAAAGTATTTTGACTATGCATTGAAAAGTATGAAGCATAGGTAAAGTTAAGGGTTAATGATCAGACACAACATATTTTACATACATGTAAAGGCTGTACCAGTAGCTTTCTATTGATATAAAATATATTGATATAGCACAAAATTTGACTACGCATTGGGCAAAAAAGTGAGATACAGTCAATTTTCCCAAGCTTAAGTAAAAGTGCGCCATTTTTTACTTATAATCAAAAAAGTGTCTAATATGTTAAAATAACTCATTCCAAATTGGTTTATTTCAAGTCAACGATAGTTCTATTTATACCATACAAAAATCAGCTGAGAGAAAAGTATTTTGACTATTTAATAACAAAGTATGAACAAAAGGTAAAATTAGGAGGGTTATAATACCAACTTAAAGCTATCTTGTGTATTTTTCAATGATCGGACCAAAATATTGTACATCCATGTGAACCCCAGTGCCAGTAGCTTTCTATTTATAATAATTATATTGACATAGCTCAAAATTTGAGTACTCTGTGGGCGAAAATGTGTTATACACTCGATTTCTCAAAATCCGACCGAAATCGCACGTAGGTCATGTACATTTTTTGCCATATTTAAGTAAAGAAGCGACAGTTACCTGGTTACCTGATCAAACTATTTATTCTCGCCCCTGAGTAGTCAAGCTATGTGAAAATAATAGTGGCTTAAATTTCCCTTCAGGGTGACACCTTACCCCCAGCCACGTCTGGTTTACATAGTCTGGTCCCAAGTGCGGTGGACCTTAACCCTTTAAGCCCTCACGATGCATTAATGCATCATTTTACATTCCAGAAAACAGCCTTAAGTTTCCTACAACCAAGGGTTTTAGAATGAGAATTTCCATGAAACTGGTTTACCAATACATGGCAATTTTCTTTAATTTTTAAACCACATGAAGTTATTTTCATTCACTACAAGTCGAGAATTGCGACAGCAATTCGCGGCTTGTCGTGGATGAAGATGACTATGGTAAATTCAGGCTTGAAAGGGTAAAACGATTCAAATCGTTTTATTTTTAACCAAGTTGATTTATATATTATACAATACTGTCCCTCAATAAATTATTACTAGTAGTTCTACCGATTGTTGATGCAGATGCAGTGTTGCCAATGTCCTTCGATTGATAAATTCATTACATAATTCAACATACAGTAATTTGCATTTTCTATTCAAAACAGCTTGAATGCACTAACTGACAGAACCACAGGGTTCTTGTTATGATATCAGTCAAAGATACTGTGTCACTTTAATATTCCCTTACCTCGTTGGTCGCATCAATGATGTGAAGTGAATCGGCCTGCAAACACCATATGTGACCATTCACTAATCCAAGCAGACAACCCTCTGTAATCTAAAATAATATGTTTTAATATCACTTAATGTGAAAACTCAGTCAGTTAGCTAAATTACATATACAAATTATTGTTTTATTAGTTATTTTTTGAAATCTCATTTTTCTGATTATGGTCAGCGGTTGAAACAGGTGGGTTATACAAACCTCTTCCAATATAGTAACCATATCGCCAACGTGCACATCTAACACACCTATACCTTCACCGTCAAGATTACACATCATTCTAGCCTTTTCCGCTGGACCTAGAAAAAGAATGAAACTGATTAATCAATATATTAATATATATCCCCTATGTACAGGTGGAAACGTGGCTCAAAGTGTAAGATTGGCCACTTGATAACAAAGAGAGAGTCAGGTAGGCCCTATAATATATCACTTAATGTCAAATTATTATGTTGTATTGTGTATGTATATATTGTTAGATATATAATATTATCTATTGTCATATGGACTTAATTATGTGACTCTATTTAATAATATATCATATGTGCGTATTTGTACTGCCGATAACGTTGCTCATCCCATGTATCATGCACACATTGTATTGTGTTGTATTATATAGATTTATATTGGTATAAAGTATTTTGTTTTATCAATTACAGGATACTTCCATGTGACTTTTCAAAAAGATAATCATCATAATGTATATATACAAATATCTATACTATGCCACATGAGAAATGTGTTCATGCTTTGTATATAATATGTGTTTTTTAACCTTGAGGGCCCCACGGTAGATGAGCTTTTCTCAGTGGTTATGCACTAGTACTTGTTAATCTGTATTATGTATTTTCCTCCCTCTTGTAATATTATTATTATTATTATTAATTTTATTATTATTATTATTATTATTATTATTATTATTATTATTATTATTATTATTATTATTATTATTATTATTATTATTATTATTATTATTATTATTATTATTATTATTATTATTATTATTATTATGCATCATGATGTAGAATGAACGGTCAGTCCAGAAATGTAGAGGATACAGCAATATGAGCAACACGTAAAGCATACACTGAAATCAAGAAAATGCTTATAGTGGGGTTGGCAAGACCGAAATGTGTTCCCCTTTTGGATACAAGTACCAAATTTGGTAGAGAGTAAGATATTGACCTCTTTGTGACTTATCTTAGAATCCCCCAAAAAAAATCGGACCGGAACACACAATTGTGGCAAAATTATATTTAAAATTACATTTGTCAGTATGTAATCACTTTTTTACAAATAAAAGCTAAGGATTTTGGTAAAAAAATTATGTAGGTGGAATAATATAATTAAAAACGGATATAACAGTATCAAATTGGACGTCAGAGTTGTTTACAGTAGAACAATCATGTGAAATTAGTGTAATGACGTGGAACTTGTTATGATGTGATTATTCATATTGTTATTTGAAAATAATGTGACAATAATATGGTCTTTCACGCCTTTATTAATATATATGACATATACTATTTCATGTGAGTTATGTGCATTGTATTGGCGATATATTTTTACTAACATGTTGGTACTTTCTTAAATTAAATTAATACAAGCGATCCAGTAAACAAAGCTTCTCCTGCGGATGTGTTAGTATTGTTAGTGCTGCATAAAAACGCAAAGATGAAGTATATGTTCGCCTAACAAACCAACATGAATTGGATGAAGATACATTAATTTCCAATGGATCAGTTTACCATAGAAGTTGTTTTTTCGTCATACACTATCAAAACAAACTTTGTTCGCATTGAATGCAGTGATGAGTTATCAGCAGGGATAAGTGAACAATCTGTAGAAGTAAACATTTCAGGCAAAAGGCCAACCAGATCGTCACTATCTGCTTCATTAACAGATTGGTCAGTTTGTGTGCCATGTAATAAAAAATACCATCGAAATAACAGGAAACTCCATAAAATAGAAACAAATGAAACATCTGACATTTTAACCCAGGCTGCAGAGAGACATGATAATGATCTTTCAAGCAAGGATCTCACAGCTAAGGATGCGTTGTATCATAACAACTGCATCAGTGAATATATAGATAAATCAAGTAGAATAGACAATATTAGTGATATTTCTATTAAGGCTTTTTTCAAAACTAGTTGAGGTTGAGCGATATGTAATACTACAGAGGAAGGCATATACCATAACTAAGCTACTTGACATGCTTAAAACATTTTGTCCGTTGATACCTGATAATTACAAACCATCCAATCTGCAGAGACGGCTTGAGAAACAGTTTGGTAAACGTATAACGATTCTATCCCAACACGCACTGGGAAAATCAAATGGTCTGTTCAGTAGTTCGATCACTCTTGCTGATGTTAAAAAACAGTTAACAGTGGAGAACAAAACAAACACGAAGAAACAAGTATACAACTTCCACTGCAAGATATATGGTCTGACGCGATGATACTCAATATACCTATTGGAATACTCAGACATCAAATGGAAACCATGACTTCAGAGAATATATATCCACCTGCAGATGATTGCACAGAGAAACGCTCTTGTAAGTATATACCTCCATTGGTTTTAAGGCTACGCTATGGGGTTGACACAGCTGCTTGTTCATTGGTGCATAACTTAGTTTACAATTCTACTAACATTATTACACCAATTCATTTGGGAATCGCAATCCTTGTACATCATAACCATGGTTCAAGATCGTGGAAGTTGTGTGAGCTATGATGAGTTAAGGCGTTTTTTAACCAGTGTGGCTGAAAATGAACTGCGTCATGTGCAGAATAGTATATATATTCCCAGTTCAATGGATATCACTACTGTAGACTGCAGTCTTGTACAAGAAGGTGATGATAATGTCGATATAAACTGTCAAACGGTTTATGGAAAGAATACAATACATGCAATGACGTGGGTATTGTTTCATGAACAGGCAACATATAAAGCCCCAACTCAGGGGAGAATTACTTGTGTGCCAGAAAAATCTCTTGTCATGACAAATGAAATTGAATCTCTAATAAAAATATACGCATTTGCGAAACCAACAGTGCGTAGTGAAGCACCAACGCCAGGTAACCTTCATAACCCCCTCGCACCCTCACCCACAACCCTCGACCTTTGACCCTCGAACAACAAGCCCCTCGACCCACAACCCCTCGACCCGCAACCCACAACCCCCTCGGCCCACAACAATAACAAAATATTTTGATCCCATCAGATTGTAACTAAATAGCGGTCACAGCCCGAAAATGGAGACGAAATGTCAGACAGGCATCCTGTCTAGTAACCAAATATTTCTACTTCAAACATGCCTAATATAATCGGGACGCTTCAAGTCAACATGCATATGGGACCCACTGCAGGCTGTTAAATCAATTATATGTGAAACACCGGAATTCCTTTAATGGTTACTCGGTAAAAACAGTGCTACATAAACACCCCTCTCCCATTCTTCATTGTATCAGCTAGCTCGGTGAGCGTGTGCTATTAATAGATTAAAGCCAACACACGCACTGACACGGGAAATTCACCCAATGTTGTCTCAATACTAGGCCAGCATCTCCACAGCTGGCACAACATTGTCTGCAGAGGGACGCTATGACTTGTAAACGGCCTAATAAAAAAACGCAAATTGGGCCCACGATATCAATAGGCCTTACACGATTAGGCCTATAAACTAATCCTAAAATAACCCATTTTCAACTTTGGTGGAGGGGGTTATGAAGGTAACCCCAACGACAGTTGATGCTTTTGAAAAGCTACATGCACTGCAGACATCCCGGCTTGGTGGCTTTCACACACAGTGTTGCTTTATTTCATGAATTTGTCAGCTCTGGGGTGATGGTGGCTTACGTGATATTCTCATTGGTTCTGGTATGTATGCATCTGCCAACATTGCTCAAATGTTGTCTGGAAAGCAATACAATGTTCTGTTCGTGGTTTGGTATTGGATGTTCGATCGAAGCACTAATGAGGTGTTACATGAGATCTTGTGGTCAAGTGGTATGAAAAAGACAATCACATGGATGTTTTTTTTGCCACAGTTTTGGCAGCATTTGATTGATTTACAGTCTGCTATTTGTGATGGAAATGACATACAGAACGCCGCATCTCAACTAAATGAAACATTAGTTGCCAGTGCATTCAAAGTACTGATTGAAAAATTCAATGAACAAAGCTCTGACGTTTCACCAATGTTCAGCTATTGAGCTAATGCTATTAGATTTACAAGCTGAACGACTAGGGAAATGGGAACAAGCAAGTTTTCTGTTCTATTGTTTGCAACTAAAAAAAAGAACTACTCACGCTGGTTTCTAGTGTATATTGGATATGCTTAATCTCCACCAGCACTTTAGACACAGTTTAAAACTGGCCAATTTGTTATATATCAAGCCTCTAGAGTATTCAATGGAATAAGCACAGATTTAGCAGTTGAGAAAACAGTCGTCAAAGATACCAAAAGTGACGGCGGAATTATTGGTCTCACCCGCAAAAATCCAGCAGTCATGCGATGGTCTCCAGTTAGACACATTACCGGTCAATATGTAAATGCAATGACTGAAAAAGAACCAAGCAAATCACATGGGCAGCTCAAAACATCTAATATGTATTTGTCCACAACCTTTTTTCTAGCCATGTTTTCAAAATGTGCAATTAAAACATTTGGTTCTACCCCAAATAAGGCGAAGGTCATGAGCTTCATAATATTTTTTTATAAATCAATATTGATAGTTTTGACTTATTTTTATTATGAGTATCCCAATCAGACGACTTATGATCGGACTGAAGTTGTACATGTGTTCAAGACAACATCAATTGTATTAAAGGATATCTTAATGAACAATTATCGAATAGATATCGGAAATATTACAAGTGTAGTAAAAAGCCATACAACAAATGCATCATCTCTCACCCAACGTTTAACCTTAGCATTTAGGGAAATATTTTAACTGAACGAACTTGTGGGAAAGCGTTCTTTCCAATATGTAGATGTTTTTTTAATTATAATATTAGTGTCCATGGGGATGCCATGATTAGTCGCAGTAGAATCATTTTTTTTAATTTTCTTCAACTTGTTTAAATCATGATTGTAACTGTATTCCTTACCTCGTTGATCATACAAGATACCTAAACACAGTGAATGTGAGGTACTGTACATATTGAACTTGCTTTACACATTTACACAAAGGCAGAAAAACAACTTTTTATACTTAAAATCTTTGTTTTGCTACTATACTACCAAAGTTGTCTGCAATTTGATTCTGGAGAGATATGTGGTGAAGGCAACTAAGGGCCACAGAAAAATGTTTCCTAGTAGCTGATTGGCTGAAAACAGCTGACGTTATCAGCGGTGTCCCAGTTCTCCCTTCTTCCAGTTCTCCCCGTCCTCCCCTATGTCCCATTCATTTCTGTCCGTCTGTCCAGCGCTCTCTATCGTACAGGCGGTCAAACACGAGACATTGACCCAATGCTGGGCTAATGTTGGCCCACTGTCCAAGACGCTGAGCCAACATTAGCCCAGTATTGGGCTACTGTGTCGTGTTTGGCGCCACGCTGAATTGTGAGTGTTAGCATAATAATTGTTGTTGATACCACGAAGTTTTCTCGGAAAGTTTGCTACCATAGAAACAATGATATTTTTACCATTTTTTACACTTTGAACAACCCATTATAGGCGCAATAAGGTTTTAATTGTTCCCAATGTATTATAGATTGTATAATTTTAAGATACGGTATATTTCTATTTTTCTATCTTTAATCATACCGTTTAGACAAATATATTCAGTGCATGTCAAATCAATCTATTATCCCCACTTGTAATATTTGTCATTTCTGTCTTATTTTTTAGTTTTGACAGTTCCTATAAATAAAGATGAATCATTGCAGACTGTTGTCAGCCTTGTTTTTTAAAGATGTGTTCATTGCGCTACAGTTCTAAGCATCGTGCCGGTACCGCCAACAAGGAGTGCTGACTAGGTCTGAATGGATACTGGCCAGCACCGGCGACACTGGCCCAACAATTAACAGAGATTGGGTCGCTGTCGGCTTGTAATCGCCGCCAGCAGTAAGCACTACCAGACCAGCTGCTATTGAACGCAGCCCAGCAAACACGAGGCGTTGAGCCAGTGCTGTTTTGATGCTGGGCCCGCGACGCATACAGTGGGCCAGCATTGGACCAGCATTGGGTCAACATCTCGTGTTTGCCCGGAGTGTTCGCAAGCCACATTATGTTTCGCACATCGGCGTGGTTCCAAAAAGGACTAATAAATCCCGCTTAATACGTAGTCTCTACTGTCCACACGAGCTATTTAATAACATTAATTACAAAAGCCATTGACACTACATCTATTAGCTATAAACCTTTGTGATTATGCTGCTAGAGGGGAGACAGCTTCTGTGTTTGAGACCTTTCTAGTTTATATTGGTTCTATGTGACCAAAGTGGGGGCAGACTCGTGAGACCTAGAAAACATGTATTGCTTGTTATGTTTGTGGTATCCAATTGGATTACAATGCGAAAGCATTTTTCTGCAATCCTCTACATGAGGAATCAGAGTGAGCGAATAAATAAATTGTATTGCATTGTATTGTATCATCAAAGTAAAATGTGATTTCACTATTAATCTAAAGAAACACATGTTTTATTTATTGTACTTATTTCATTATATGTGTTTGATATATAATATTTTATTATGATTATTTTTTTATTTTTTATTTTATGTTATGAACATATATCAAAAACATCCATGTCATTATTATGCAATCAGTTTGTTTTGGATACTTATTCCATATTCCCAGTAGCGTAATATCACTCACCAGAACGTGTTGTGGCTTTTCCGTCGCTGGTATCAGGGCAGATGATGGTGATTACATTAGGCATATCTCCTCTTGCTCTAAGCTGATGATCCTTATGATAATAAGCAACAGCTCTAGCATCCAGCACCAACAAGCAAACATAATTTGAATCCTTCTGTATTCTCTCCACCACCTGCTCATGGCATTCACTGTCAATATTATGACCATTCACTTCCACAAGTCTGTCTCCATCTTGTAGACCAACCCGCTCGGCAGGGGAATGAATATCAACAGCATGTACAATTTGACATACCTCACCTTTTGTGGTGGTCAAATTAAAGCCATACCCTTTGAAATCTTCCCATTTCTTAAGGACGCACTGACGCAGCTGTGGTGCATCTGTTGTGTGAGATGAGTGCTGCCTCACTTGATGTAGAGACTCTAGGAGCATTATTTATAGAAGGTAACATTTAAAAATAATAGTAAATAATGACATAGAAATGAGGGCATGTCAAGGGTTCGAACCCAGAACGGTCACCCCCTCCAAAAACAATTGAATTCGGCCTTAAGGATTATGATGTGGGTGGCAAAAAGTTTCACAAATGAGTATAACCCTCAGTGGTACCTTCTGGACAGTGCTTAAGGAGCACGGGTTCACATCAAACCCGAAGACCCTGGTTCCCGCCCCTTGGTGACTTAGCCCATAACTAACTAACTAACTAACTAAAATAACTTACACGGCCAGATCCGCTGGGGCAGGTAGAATTCCTGCTGCTTAAATACCTTGAAAAGCTGAGGTTTACCTGCTGAGTCTACTGAGCATGAACCACGTTGCAGATGGGAGTTTCCAATGGTAGGGCAGCCCCGTACTTAGGGGGAAGGTCGGTGGTTCGACTCCACCTTGGCTTGGGACATTTTTAAGATACCACAAAATTTGATTCTATCTGGAAAACTCGGCTGATGAAGTCAGAGTAGTGATATGGCATGAAATATGTCCTTCAACAAATTAATGAAACCTGAAGTGAGCCTTAATGGTTCGAGTCCACCTTAGCTGAAGCGAGCCTCAAAGGTTATTGGCGAACTCCAAGGTTAATTAACCTGGAGAATGCTATAGTGAATAAATGTATAGCAGGGCAGTTCAAAGTCAATATATGACATAAAAATTAGGGCATGTCAAGGGTTCGAACCCAGGACGGATCATTTCAGGGACACTTTTCACTTGATGTGGCCATCTGTATTTTATACATATCACCTCTACCACCGATGCGTAGAAAATAATCCATCCAGATGGACTTAACAATGACTATGCGATTGACCCTCTCAGTGCTACAGTTGTCTTACTAAAATGTCCATGGAACCACATTTATTTTTTTAGCATGAAAATATTTTTTCAAAATTGTCATTTAATGTATGCGGTTACTTATTGTGTAATTGCTAAAAGAAATTAGTATGTAACAACATACAAGCATGTAAAAGGTTTTCTAAAACAGAACGTAATATTTAACATTTAAAAATATTACGGGAGTGGCAACATTATTTATTATAATTGAAGATTTGACATAAATAATTTAATATAAGTATAATCATATAAGTTTATTGATGTTATACTGATACTGATGATTTGTACATCAATGTATATGTATATCACTATAATTTTAAAGGCACTATTTAGTAAAGGGATTTATGTCATTTCAAATAAATTCACAAAAAATATATTAGTAATACAGATATACTGGCAATTTTTGCAAATGTGACTTAATCACAGGGAGTACACAAAGACATTCTCATAATTATGTACCTCAGAGTATCCTGCTTTGTTTGGTTGTTCTTAACTTCTTTCAAATATAAAAATATCTTAAATGTATTTGTATTCATATTTGAATACATTTTTAAAATGGAGTATTCATATTCGAATTCATGAATTTACAAACTATTTGTATTCGTATTCGATTACATTTCAATGTATTCAACCCCATGTCTGCATATTTCTATGTTCCCTCAGTAGTTGAATCATTTTGTTTGAAGGTAATGAACTAATGATCATGCTAATATCAAACAAAAACATCAGAATAACAAAATACTAGTATTTTTTGTAATATCAGAATGTGTAGTTCTGTCTGTGATACTGTGATAAATGGACATGTATTACGAGAGCGTAGTCTGTCTCCATATATGTGTCTGTAGTAACATTGCCACAGGTGCAGAAAGCACAATCTGAGGTAAGTTTCTCTCACAAACTCCACTGCATTTTGGCTACTTGTTCCTTGTTGTTTTTGAAATAAAAATTTCATTGATCTTATTTTATTTTGTGAGAAATATACTTCTGCCATTTTGCTCTTCTCATTTTTCATTGTACACGTGGCTCAACATTATTTATTATTATCTGACAGATAATCTATGTATACCTCTAACAAAATAATTTGATCTCAATGTAAACAGTATGCCCTTAATCACTATGTCGTTGGTCCAGGGTGAATTATCACCATACTTCAGCAAAGATTAAAGTTTAGTGTGAGCGAACAATAACTACCGGGAGATTATAGAAAAACAGTAAGCAGAGAGGGAATTTCTGTTTGTCAATATAATAAAAGTAAAACTTGTTTTCACCATTGTTTCTACAAGAACTTCTTTATTTATTATATTTATATTATTAAATATTTTAGCATTGCATTTCTTATATTTCCTATTATTTACGTATTTTGAAAAGCTACCCTCATTAAGGTATTGTCCTCAGTTAAAAATATATCTCAAGCTCATTGGGTAGTTATGTATCACTCACCAAAACGTCTAGTGGCTTTTCCGTCGCTGGTTTCAGGACAAATGATGGTGAGTACATCAGACATATCTCCTCTCACTGTAATATTACGTTCCTTATAATAAGCAACAGCTGCATCATCCAATACCAACAAACGAATAGACTTTGGATTATTTTTCATTTTCTCCACCACCTCCTGATGGCTTTCTTCTTCAATATTATGCCCATTCACTTCCACGATTCTGTCTCCATCTTTTAAACCAGCTTTCCTAGCAGGGGAATCACTCTCAATATCCGTGATCTGATGGTTTATTTCATCTGCTGTGCCTCTGAATCTTATATTAAAACCATAGCCATCGAAATCGTCCCATTTCTTGAGGCAGCATTGGCGCACCTGCTTAGTTCCCGGGGAGTCTGGGGATAAATAATGATTTGCGACATATATATATACATTTATTTATATATAAAGATATATACATATCTCATTTTATGGAATTGTATTACTAATCAGAACTATTATTTTGTGAATTAAAAGTCGAAAAGGCTTGACGCTTGAGCTGCTAAGAAATGTCATCATTTTCCGTTTAAAGGGAGCTGTAAATTTCTACCACAATTCTAACACAAAGAAAATGAAAATTACTCGATTTTATAAAATATCTAAAATAAGGCTTCAATCCTCCTGATTCTAATAGACATTACTGTGTTTCATTGAACCTGTTTTAATTGAGATATATTCGCGTCACTAGCAGGTAAAGGGTTCAGATATGTCCTGGGTAGGGAATTGAGATATATTCGCGTCACTAGCAGGTAAAGGGTTCTGATATGTCCTGGGTAGGGAATTGAGATATATTCGCGTCACTAGCAGGTAAAGGGTTCTGATATGTCCTGGGTGGGGAATTGAGATATATTCGCGTCACTAGCAGGTAAAGGGTTTAGATATGTCCTGGGTGGGGAATTGAGATATATTCGCGTCACTAGCAGGTAAAGGGTTCAGATATGTCCTGGGTAGGGAATTGAGATATATTCGCGTCACTAGCAGGTAAAGGGTTCTGATATGTCCTTGGTAGGGAATTGAGATGTTTTCGCGACACTAGCAGGTAAAGGGTTCTGATATGTCCTGGGTAGGGAATTGAGACATATTCGCGTCACTAGCAGGTAAAGGGTTCTGATATGTCCTGGGTAGGGAAGTTGGGCCAAGTTTTAAGTCCCCCCTCTGCTAATTTTTTGTTATATTTTACCTTTTCCTGATAAGGCATAATTATATGCATCCAGGAAGCCTACATTGAGACAGGTGTGGCATATAAATATGTGTATACAAATGCGAATGCACACAGAGATACATATAAGTGACACTCAGCTGTAAGTGAACCACCGTTGATGGAGATAGATACAGCAACAGTTTCGCTGAAAAATATTGTAAAAGTCACTAGTAGTCAAAGACTGCTTTAAAATCACTCACCAGAAGTGTTTGTTTCTAGTATTCCTCTCTCAGACACAATAGATTCTCCATCACTTGTATCAGGACAGGTGATGATGATTATATTAGACATATCTCCTCTAATAGCCAAATGACGCTCCGTATAGTGGAGATACTCCATCGCATCCAACACCAGCAAGTTAACAAACCCATCATTCTCCTGTATTCTATCTACCACGTGTTCCAATGTATCTCCTTCGACACTATGACCATTCACTTCTACCACTCGATCGCCATCCTTTAGACCAACACATGCAGCAGGGGAGCCACTTTTAACTCCACATACATCATAGGGGCCTAAAACACCTTCCTCTCCGTTCAATTTGAATCCATACCCGTTGAAATCTTCCCATTTCTTAAGGCAGCACAAACGTGGGCTCGGATCATTATTCAGCATACCGTAACTCATCATCAGATTGACTGAGATTCAGCTAAAATGTACGAAATAAACACATTTGTTATGTTAAAATAAATGTACACATGGAAAAGTGATTTTGATATGAAATTTATGTGTATGCACCGATTAACAATAACGAAACTGAGACGTATTTCCGCAAATTGATCTTTGGAGGTAAAGTGGTGTTGTCCTCCAAATATTTATATTTATATAGATCAGTGTGATTCATGTACGAACCATTGGCGTGCTGAAACTTTAGGTTAATTCTTTAAAATCCTTGAGAATCATGAACAGCATCTGTTCTATTTGAATAAGAAATGTTGAATTGGAAAATACTTATTTCTATTCTGGTCTATTACGTTGTGTGTCAGTTTGTATCATAACATCGTTGCGGATAATAAAATTATGCCATGAAGTAAAGACTAGTCTTAACATTAGTGGGGTGAGGCGTAAAGTGGCTGTACACTTCTTTATACAAACCGGACCGCAGTACAGCGCTCACTCAATGCTGGGTCAACATCAGAAATGTTGAACAGACTTTGAGTCAGGGTAAAGGAGCTGTCAACTGATAGATCGAAAAAATTTTATACATAAACTTTTTCATGAAAATTCGAATGCATATTATCAATACATGCGCAAAATAATGTACTTCATTATAGTCGGGTTGCCAGGCTACTATAAGATGACTGAACCTTGTAATCGCTGAAGTATGATGTTTGTATATTATTGGACGCGTACCAAACATTACTTATTTCTATTCTTGTTTCCCCTCATAACATCCCAGCAAACATGAGACATTGGCCCAACGATGGCTTACTGTTGGTCCAGCGTCGTAGACGGTGGAGCAAAAATGAGACAACGTTGGGCCAACGTCTTATGTTTGCTGGGATCGTTGTATAATAAAATTAAAGTGAAAACTTGTCTTAGCATCAGCGGGATGATATCTCTGTTGAAGTGGCGGTACACTTCTGTATAGATATGGTGATATATATGACTAGATTACTTAACATTACTTAACAATTAACTACAGTGTGATGTCTGTATTCACAAGCATACTTTGAGCTGGTGTTGTTAATTATGATTTACTGTCGGACCAGCGTCGCAGACGGTTGGCAAATATTGAGCCATCATTGGTTCAACGTCCAGTGTTAGCTGGCTATGAAGTAGGCACTTCTTCTTTGAGTAGCATACCCAGTAAACACAGAACATTTATATGACTTTATGCAATGTTGACCCAACGTCGAAGACGTTGGGTATAATTGTTATACACATGTCTCGTATTTGCTGGGTATATACTTATATCATGAGCTGTGCCTGTACTTCCGTGTTATACTATTGATCAGGGCGTCACTTCTCAAACACATATCAGCTATTATCATATACAAATATAAATGGAGTGCGCAGGCACGATAATAAAATAAATACACACATACTGGTACTTTACAATAACTGGATATCATGTCGCTCACATAATGTTCCTTCCTGCGATGCATGGTCAGCATAAAACCATTATTATTTCAATGTCTTGTTCGGACTGGAAGTGCTTCCAATAGGTTATTTAAAACTTAAATACCCATTGCCCCCCCCCCCCCCCGCTCTGCGTCAAGGGTTATGTGTTTAGTCCCTGGACTACTTTCAGATTTGAGGTCCTAGTGGGAATGTTAGTATAAACTCATGAAACTTTGCTGGTGCTGGTGGAGATTAAGCATGTCCAATATATACTAGAAACCAGCGTGAGTAGTTCTTGTTTTTAGTTGCAATCAATAGAACAGAAAACTTGCTTGTTCCCATTTCCCTAGTCGTTCAGCTTGTAAATCTAATAGCATTAGCTCAATAGCTAAACATTGGTGAAACGTCAGAGCTTTGTTCATTGAACTTTTCAATCAGTAGTTTGAATGCACTGGCAACTAATGTTTCATTTAGTTGAGATGCGGCGTTCTGTATGTCATTTCCATCACAAATAGCAGACTGTAAATCAATCAAATGCCGCCAAAACTGTGGCAAAAAAAACATCCATGTGATTGTCTTTTTCATACCACTTGACCACAAGATCTCATGTAACACCTCATTAGTGCTTCGATCGAACATCCAATACCAAACCACGAACAGAACATTGTATTGCTTTCCAGACAACATTTGAGCAATGTTGGCAGATGCATACATACCAGAACCAATGAGAATATCACGTAAGCCACCATCACCCCAGAGCTGACAAATTCATGAAATAAAGCAGCACTGTGTGTGAAAGCCACCAAGCCGGGATGTCTGCAGTGCATGTAGCTTTTCAAAAGCATCAACTGTCGTTGGGGTTACCTTCATAACCCCCTCCACCAAAGTTGAAAATGGGTTATTTTAGGGTTAGTTTATAGGCCTAATCGTGTAAGGCCTATTGATGGGCCCTTTTTATTGATATCGTAGGCCCAATTTGCGTTTTTTTATTAGGCCGTTTACAAGTCATAGCGTCCCTCTGCAGACAATGTTGTGCCAGCTGTGGAGATGCTGGCCTAGTATTGAGACAACATTGGGTGAATTTCCCGTGTCAGTGCGTGTGTTGGCTTTAATCTATTAATAGCACACGCTCACCGAGCTAGCTGATACAATGAAGAATGGGAGAGGGGTGTTTATGTAGGACTGTTTTCACCGAGTAACCATTAAAGAAATTCCAGTGTTTCACATATAATTGATTTAACAGCCTGCAGTGGGTCCCATATGCATGTTGACTTGAAGCGTCCCGATTATATTAGGCATGTTTGAAGTAGAAATATTTGGTTACTAGACAGGATGCCTGTCTGACATTTCGTTTCCATTTTCGGGCTGTGACCGCTATTTAGTTACAATCTGATGGGATAAAAATATTTTGTTGTTGTTGTGGGCCGAGGGGGTTGTGGGTTGAGGGTCGAGTGGTTGTGGGTCGAGGGGCTTGTTGTTCGAGGGTCAAAGGTCGAGGGTTGTGGGTGACGGTGCGAGGGGGTTATGAAGGTTACCTGGCGTTGGTGTTTCACTAAGCACTGTTGGTTTCGCAAATGCATATATTTTTATTAGAGATTCAATTTCATTTGTCATGACAAGAGATTTTTCTGGCACACAAGTAATTCTCCCCTGAGTTGGGGCTTTATATGTTGCCTGTTCATGAAACAATACCCACGTCATTGCATGTAATGTATTCTTTCCATAAACCGTTTGACAGTTTATATCGTCATTATCACCACCTTCTTGTACAAGACTGCAGTCTACAGTAGTGATATCCATTGAACTGGGAATATATATACTATTCTGCACATGACGCAGTTCATTTTCAGCCACACTGGTTAAAAAACGCCTTAACTCATCATAGCTCACACAACTTCCACGATCTTGAACCATGGTTATGATGTACAAGGATTGCGATTCCCAAATGAATTAGTGTAATAATGTTAGTAGAATTGTAAACTAAGTTATGCACCAATGAACAAGCAGCTGTGTCAACTCCATAGCGCAGCCTTAAAACCAATGGAGGTATATACTTACAAGAGCGTTTCTCTGTGCAATCATCTGCAGGTGGATATGTATTCTCTGAAGTAATGGTTTCCATTTGATGTCTGAGTATTCCAATAGCTCTAAGGAGTATCATTGCGCCAGACCATATATCTTGCAGTGGAAGTTGTAGACTTGTTTCTTCGTGTTTGTTTTGTTTTCCACTGTTAGCTGTTTTTATAACATCAGCAAGACCATTTGATTGGTCTGAACAGACCATTTGAATTTCCCTGTGCGTGTTGGGATAGAATCGTTATACGTTTACCAAGCTGTTTCTCAAGCCGTCTCTGCAGATTGGATGGTTTGTAATTATCAGGTATCAACGGACAAAATGTTTCAAGCATGTCAAGTAGCTTATTTATGGTATATGCCTTCCTCTGTAGTATTACATATCGCTCAACCTCATCAACTAGTTTCGAAAAAAGCCCTAATAGAAATATCACTTATATTGTGTATTCTACTTGATTTATCTATATATTCACTGATGCAGTTGTTAGCTGTGAGATCTTTGCTTGAAAGATCATTATCATGTGGTCTCTCTGCAGCCTGGATTTAAATGTCAGATGTTTCATTTGTTTTTATTTTATGGAGTTTCCTGTTATTTCGATGGTATTTTTTATTACATGGCACACAAACTGACCAATCTGTTAATGAAGCAGATAGTGACGATCTGGTTGGCCTTTTGCCTGAAATGTTCACTTCTACAGATTGTTCACTTACCCCTGCTGATGACTCATCACTGCATTCAATGCGAACAAAGTGTGAATAACCACTGAGAAAAGCTCATCTACCGTGGGGCCCTCAAGGTTAAAAAACACATATTATATACACAGCATGAACACATTTCTCATGTGGCATAGTAACGATATTTGTATATATACATTATGATGATTATCTTTTTGAAAAGTCACATGGAAGTATCCTGTAGTTCATAAAACAAAATACATTATACCAATATAAATCTATATAATACAACACAATACAATGTGTGTATGATACATAAGATGAGCAACGTTATCGGCAGTACAAATACGCACATATGATATATTATTAAATAGAGTCACATAATTAAGTCCATATGACAATAGATAATATTATATATCTAACAATATATACACACACAATACAACATAATAATTTGACATTTAGTGATATAAAAACAGATTATTTTAGATTACAGAGAGTTACCAATTAATATTATAGGGCCTACATGACTCTCTCTTTGTTATCAAGTGGCCAATATTACACTTTGAGCCACGTTTCCACCTGTACATAGGGAATATATATTAATATATTGATTATTCAGTTTCATTCTTTTTCTAGGTCCAGCTGAAAAGGCTAGAATGTTGTGTAATTTTCACGGTGAAGGTTTCGGTGTGTTAGATGTGTACGTTGGCGATGAGGTTACTATATTGGAAGAGGTTTGTATAACCCACCTGTTTCAACCGCTGACCATAAGCAGAAAAATGAGATTTCAAAAAATAACTAATAAAACAATAATTTGTATATGTAATTTAGCTAACTGACTGAGTTTTCACATTAAGTGATATGAAAACATATTATTTTAGATTACAGAGGGTTGTCTGCTTGGATTAGTGAATGGTCACATATGGAGTTTGCAGGCCGAGGTAAGGAAATATTAAAGTGACACAGTATCTTTGACTGATATCATAACAAGAACCCTGTGGTTCTGTCAGTTAGTGCATTCAAGCTGTTTTGAATAGAAAATGCAAATTACTGTATGTTGAATTATGTAATGAATTTATCAATCGAAGGACATTGGCAACACTGCATCTGCATCAAAATCGGTAGAACTACTAGTAATAATTTATTGAGGGACAGTATTGTATAATATATAAATCAACTTGGTTAAAAATAAAACGATTTGAATCGTTTTACCCTTTCAAGCCTGAATTTACCATAGTCATCTTCATCCACGACAAGCCGCGAATTGCTGTCGCAATTCTCGACTTGTAGTGAATGAAAATAACTTCATGTGGTTTAAAAATTAAAGAAAATTGGCAGTAAACCAGTTTCATGGAAATTTTCATTCTAAAACCCTTGGTTGTAGGAAACTTAAGTCTGTTTTCTGGAATGTAAAATGATGCATTAATGCATCGTGAGGGCTTAAAGGGTTAAGGTCCACCGCACTTGGGACCAGACTATGTAAACCAGACGTGGCTGGGGGTAAGGTGTCACCCGGAAGGGAAATTTAAGCCACTATAATTTTCACATAGCTTGACTACTCAGGGGCGAGAATAAATAGTTTGATCAGGTAACCAGGTAACTGTCCCTGCTTTACTTAAATATGGCAAAAAATGTACATGACCTCCGTGCGATTTCGGTCGGATTTTGAGAAATCGAGTGTATAACACATTTTCGCCCACAGAGTACTCAAATTTTGAGCTATATCAATATAATTATTATAAATAGAAAGCTACTGGCACTGGGGTTCACATGGATGTACAATATTTTGGTCCGATCATTGAAAAATACACAAGATAGCTTTAAGTTGGTATTATAACCCTCCTTAATTTTACCTTTTGTTCATACTTTGTTATTAAATAGTCAAAATATTTTCCTCTCAGCTGATTTTTGTATGGTATAAATAGAACTATCGTTGACTTGAAATAAACCAATTTGGAATGAGTTATGTGAACATAGTAGACACTTTTTTGATTATAAGTAAAAAATGGCGCACTTTTACTTAAGCTTGGGAAAATTGACTGTATCTCACATTTTTGCCCAATGAGTAGTCAAATTTTGTGCTATATCAATATATTTTATATTAATAGAAAGCTACTGGTACTGCCTTTACATGTATGTAAAATATGTTGTGTCTGATCATTAGCAAATGCAAAAGATTTTGGTATTTTAACCCTTAACTTTACCTATGTTTCATACTTTTCAATGCATGATCAAAATACTTTTCTTTCAGCTGATTTTTGTATGTTATAAATGCTTAGTTGTGATTCAAGCATGTTCTAGAACTATCGTTTACTTAAAATAAACCCATTTGGAATAAATGGGTTGCTACAAATGTGATCATGGCAGTTTCAAAGACTATGGCCAGATACGGAGAGCCTACAGATTACCTTGGATGATTGCTGTAGACTAGTGCTTCGGTACCATGCCGTACTGCATGCAACAGACAAAATAGATCCCTAGAGACCCTCCCCGTATGGGGGCGACAAGTACTAGTACTATCAATCCTCCTAGTACCCCGCTGGGGCTGGTACACCTGATAAATTAACACTGATCTTAAAAAAGTTTGGTGAGTCACAGGGAAAGGCGGAACATGCGTTTTTTTACCACCAATCTAGGAATAGTTTGAACCAAAGAAACAGTCTGGCTCGGCAATCCTGTTCCAGATCAGAAATTAGAGCCAATCTAGAGCAAAAGAAACGTATTGCATGGCAAAACGGTTCAAGATTCAAATGACCAAACCCCTCTTGCAGGCAGGTTTGATAGTATTTGGTCCATCTGGTTATAGTTTAGACTGATCTGGTGTGAATCAAACGCTATGAATTGGTAAACTGGTTTAAGATTGGTGCGAATAAAACGGGGCCTAAATAAAAAAAAATTAAAAAGTTTCAGCCACAGATTAACCCCGTACAAAATCTTGGGACATTTCTTTGGATAGTCATATCTAAGACTTTCCCTCGAATAATCAGGTGGAAAAAAAGTTTTTTTAGAATCAGTAACATTTAAGTCACATGCCCACAAGTTCAGCTGAGAGGTCGCACTATCATTAAACACTATGGACAGTTTTCGGACTTTGGGGTCGGGATTGCTCTCAGTCACCGCCATGTTCGATTTTTGGGGTAAAGCAAATACATCAATGCACGGCCTCAGAGAGGACGACACGGTTAATACGCTGCACAAGAAGAGGTGCAAAAGTGCAAAACGTGGCGCAGTGCAAGATGGAGCACAATATGTAACGCAAGATGCAACACAATAACTTGCAATCTCAGGCCTTCAATTTAATTGCATAAGCGTGGTCAGATATTATTGTGAAAATCTCAAATATCGGTCAATTACAATAAAAAGACGCTGTGCAAAACGCCACGCATGACGACGGGGTTGGAAACATCTGAACTCGAGTTCCGGTATTCAAGTTCCAGGAATTTGCGATATATGTAAAGATATATGTAAAGTTATATGTGCATGTAAACATGCTTTAAGTCCTCATCAATCTGCTAATAGCTTCATCCGTCTACTACTGGGCTATATTTACAAAATAAAAGGTTCTTCAAGGTTCTTTTCTTTATGTCAAATTTGTAGAAAAGGGTATACATGCATACATGTGGAACTTTGTTTTCTAATAAAATGTGTTATTAAGTGGTCCGGATTCAAAGGCGTCTGGAGAGTGTATTTTATGACATAATAATGTAAGACACAATACTTTCTCAGAATTATCACAACAAACATACATTGTGTTGCTTTCTGCTATTTAATAATGTATATACCAAATATATTTCATTTGTGTACTGCATCTGTCTGGAACGCTATATAATTTATCAGGTTAAACCCGTGTCTGACTCATTTTGCGGTCAGACGTACTGTTACGCGTTTTATCCCGCGATAAAACAGAAGTTGTGTTAATTGCTTCATCTCGGCGAACTGACATTAGAATAGGTCACACATGAAAAATTATTAAGTTGCGTTATTAATGAAAATCTCACCTGGGAATCGCACATTAGAAAAGTAAGACAGAAAATACTTTTTTCTAGTCGCCAATTATTACTGTGTTAAGCCACACTTCAATTACTATTGTTCAATCTGGGGTACAACCTATCAAAAAGATCTCAACAAACTTATACAACTTCAAATGATTGCAGCTCGGTGATGTCGGTGCTAATACTCACAATGCAGCCACCCTCAGTGAATTCAAGACTTTATACTGCACGTCACAAACTATGACTTGATCTACTGTGGGCATACACATACACAATGTATATTAATTGTATATTATGTATCATAACTGTTTGTATGTATATTCACTATATTATACGTATACTGCGGTGTGTTGCGTCAAGGATGTGTGCTATGGCTGGCGTTCTGCCACCATTGGGGAACTGTTCTAAACGCCCTGTGGTTTGGACATCAAAACATGTGCTTTGACACCCATTATGATCCAAAATCATTTTTTGAGGATCAGCTTTATGGGTTGGCATGTATCAGATAGGCCGACATAATTATTTGTTTGTGAGAAGGTGCAGCGAAGAGCCTTTTGAATTCAAATTTCGATAGACATCACATCTTGTGTGCATGTAGATGTAGCTGCTGAAATGAATGAATAAATGAATGAATACAACATTGATGTGCCTAAAACAGTTTTGTGCAATTTACTGCTCATTTACTATCCTTGGACGCTTCATATTATTCCTAGGATTTATGGAAGATTAAGTTCTCCAGTTGCACTCCTAGTATTAACTGTCGTCTTCAGACTTTTTACAGCGACAGTGTATACTCTCAACATGCCTTTTGAGTTTGAAGAGTACTCTATACCGGCTTCCGGTCAGGTCCTGAAAACCACACCATGACTAGGTAGGGGCTGGTCATTTTGAATAGCTTCTCCCTTTCAATAATGTGGTTATTTCGCCAATCTCAATCATATGACAGGATATCAGTTTTGAGAATATGTTAGTTAGTCATAAATGTCCCTTAGTAAGTTCTTGATAACAGTAGTGGCAACAACTTAATTATAATAGATCCATCTAACACAATGACAGCTAGAAAATATAAAGTATCTCGAGCAAGGTACAGTTATCCTTGAGTGATATGTCACTTTGTTTGTTTGCGTTGAACTTCGTTCATTGTTTTGGATGGGATCATTGATGATCATTCACTCTTTGGTGTGTAATGTCAGCAACTCCAGGCCCGTAGCCAGGATTTTTGTGTGGAGGGTCGTTTTGAGCAAAAAGTGGACTTTTTGTACTTTTCTTTCTGTCGGTAAAGGGGGGGGGGTGCGGGGGCATGCTCACGCGACTTTGTTTTAAACCCTTGTGCTGCTAAGTCAGAATATATACGTTTCAAGCAAATTTCAGACTAAATAAAATAACATTTGGAAGATGTCTATTTTTTAGAAATAATATTATTTTCATTTGAAACAGGAAATTGCGTTAGCAATTTGCGTTAGCAATTGAGCTTCAAATGCATGAAAAATACTTACAAACAATTAAGCAGCACAGGGATTAATATAAAAACCCATATTGCGCATTTCCTGCCTAAACTTAAATTGTGTTTTTAATTTCTGCAGAGTTTTTACTCTTTGAAGTGCTAAATCAATCCATATTATTACGATCACGTGCCATTTTGTATTTATGTGTCTACCACTGAATAGATGTCATGATGTTGAGCAATTTAATACATGCCTTTTTAATGAAAAAGAACGTATATTTCAACATGAATAGTTATAGGGGAGACCGGGGCTAACTGGGACATATTATTACGATCACGTGCCATTTTGTATTTATGTGTCTACCACTGAATAGATGTCATGATGTTGAGCAATTTAATACATGCTTTTTGAATGAAAAAGAACGTATATTTCAACATTAATAGTTATAGGGGAGACCGGGGTTAACTAGGACACTTTTATCATTTATCGACCTGGGGCAGACAATAATAGAGTTAGAGATTCAAAACAATCATTCAACCTGGGTGTGACATTTGTTATTGTCACAAGGGCCTTTAATAAATGACAACTAAAACCTATACAGATTTGGTAGATTAAAAAAAAAATTATGTCCCAGTTTGCCCCGTATACGGGGCTAAGTAGGACAAGGCCAGGGGCTAACTGGGACACTCCTAAAATTTCAGCAATTTAGGATCTATAGAGATTAAACAAGGTATACTGCATCCTGTGATGATTCCAAATAGTTTGAAGGGGGTGAGCTCTAAATAAACATATATATGCCGTTTAAACACAAAGGTTTAAAGCGCAACAAAATAATGCAGAAAATAACAGCTGATCCCTGATGCACTATAGGCCTAATGTGTTGATACTACGTAACACCCACATTGTGTCCATCCCCAATACATACAATCTAAAGTAGGCCTAACAAATGTTAATTGAGTTGCTCAAACATATATTTAGGTCATATGTCAGTACCCACAGGGGTTAAGTGGGCCACAATGCTCTATTACAACTGGGGCAAACTGGGACACAACTCTGCTAGTTCCACTGGGATTGTAGTTCAAGTGGAAGGGGGTATCCCTCCATTCTTGAAAACGAGGCCACTGATATTGTCATATCATGGCATTTCCTATTAGAGGCCTGTGCGAGTTAGCCCCTTGTCTCAGTTAGCCCCGGTCTCCCCTACTATCATGAATAAATTCCGTTTTGCAAATGTGAGCTCACAAAAAATATCATGGCGTTTCCTAGCTGACTGACTTGACAAAGGATTCATTAATGATTTCGAGTGTAATTTCATGTATTTAATTAGCTATATTATATGCCAGGACAGAAGTATGCATTCTACTAAAGATTGTAGATAATGCTGTTTTGGGGTATGCCTGAACAACCAAAGACAGTTGTGGATCTAGGAATTGACAGACGACGAGGATACACAATTGTTTTCACAATAATTTATATAACCGACAGCTGGCACATCCAGCCTCCTATATGCTCTAGAGGGTTCTGGGGCATGCCCCCCCCCCCTGAATAAAATAAAATCTAAGGCTTAAAATGATGCATTCTAGAGCATATATTTAGGCCAATATATGTTCTTATTTAGGTAATTATTCATGTTGCCCAAATAGTGGCACGTAATTTTTTGCACACATCTAGCCTTTAACGTAACAATATTGCTTCAGATGTAATATTAAGTCAAACTAGAAGGGGAATTTGATACATGTATGCGTCAATTGTATGCCTCCGCCATTACATGAGGCCTATGTAGGCTTACTCTATCAACTCTCCCCCCTGACCTGGAGTTTTCTGAGATATCGTAATGACAATATTTGATAACAAAAAAGCTCAAGATCACTATATTCCAATTTGAGATACAGTTTTATCAGTTCTATCAATTGTATGGATACTAAAGCGATACAAATTGTATGAACCAAGATTTATCATCAAATCGTGATGACAAACGTTTTCCTTTATTAGCTATTGGCCTTGAAAAATAGGTAAATGTCACCCATCTTTGAACTTGACCTTGAGTTTCATCATATGAAATATTATATATGGTATTAATATGGAAGTAATAGGGCCTACAAATTGTAGGTGTGGAGCTTTTGTGACGACAACCATTTTCCTTTACAATATTTTAATTGTACGACTACATTCAGAAAGGGGTATGATAGACATAAGAAATCAGGTGGCTGATGAAGCCTAAATTCATTATGCGTTATTCTGTCCCTCATTTTAGACCTAAGATGAACTTAAGAGAAGTCATCCATTGCGCCAAGGAGAACGAACGTGATTCGATACATTCGTAGATCCGAATCCTATCTTAGAGGCCTACGTACTCAGTTACTGCCTAAATCAGTTGGTTGGGATCAATGACTTTTGCACCTAAAGTAGACAATAAATCATTCTGCTGAAAAAATAGACTACTGCGCAGCGAATTCTTGCATTGTGCCAGGAAATATCTGCAGGGATTTTGACCTTGCGGGGGTCGATTGAGATCGGTCTTTATCTTAACCCAGGTGAATTTTTTACTAAGAATAAGGCATGATTTGAAAATTCCATGGGGGGGGGGGGGGTAGCTGCCCATCAGCCCCATCCGCAGTCCACAGCCCCGATCTGAGATGACACATTTTACATTTAATTTAACCACAAACTTACCACACGATTTCCAGAAACAAGAGTCCATGAGACAAGAAGATACCTTTAAGTATTAAGCGTTATAATTAAACCGTTTTTAGGGACAAAAATCACAATGGATAGGTCTGTGTCGTAATAACACGATGCATGTATGGACGATGTAGGCCTATATAATAAGGGAACTCAATCTTATATTATTACCTCACCTTATAATTATACGTCATTAAACGGTTTGGTAAATTTTCCAATCAGTCACAATGGTAACTAAATGTAAAATAAATGTCTAATATTACCCTTGCAAAACACGAGACAAATGTCAATACAAATGTTCTCATAAATTGAAAGTAATTTTTAGTGCCAGAAACGGTATAGGGCCTATAACAACATTCCTGAAGTCTCAATTATGTCGATTAGTGGAGGAGGAAATCTGAAAATTGACGTTATTTAAAGAGTTAGTTGACACTTAAATTCCTGGAGACAAATAATATATCGCTGCAAATGTATGAACGTCTAGTTTTACGAAGCATGAACAGTTTTTGCGGCAAGTGGTCGAGTTTTTCATAAAACGTGCATATGTGACGTCATGTCGTGATGGTTGTGACGTCACTTTTTCACCAATTTCTACTGGATATTTATAAAGGTGGATCATTTATCAGCTGCCTAGGGGGCCATCAATGATATTTTAATTGTGACATGTTGTATGAAATAGTAATGACGTCATAGTTATGAATTTTGAACATATGTATACAAAAAACATAAATAGACATCTCATACATATCTTAGATAGAAGTGATAGACGACAGGGAGTTTTTGGCAACAATCTTATGAATATAAGCTTATATATTTTTATGAATTTATTGATGAATTTATGTGATTTCTTCTGAAAATCTTTTGTTTTGTGTGGTACATTATATATTGCCATTGTATTCTAGTTATTACTTTAGTCAGGAGATCACTTTTGGGAGAGATAATAGGCTAAATTTCCCACCTCTACCCCTTGGACAAAGGGAGCCAGGGCAAAGGGGGGGCAGGCCATTTTAATACAAAGACCATACAGCATGGCCCCCTTTGCCCTCTAACTTACAATGGGTAGATATTTCACACACTAATCCCAGTGAACGGAAGTATTTAGTATATTACTTAGTACTTAGTATGTCCAACAAAGCATGTCACCATATACATCAAATGAAAGGTTTTTATCATATATGTTTTATCAGGCTTACTTCAATGTACTTGTGTATCAAAAAATAAAAAGTACCAAGGTGGGGGCAACCTGCGTGCAGGGTGTACTTCCATAGAGTGAGAACGAATACAACTGAAGTCTCTACAGGGTGGGTGGGGGTGGCCCCCTTTGCTCAATGCGCTGGCCCCCTTTGCCCAAGTTATTGGGCAAAGGGGGCCACTTTGAGAGCAAATCTATTTGGCTTAAAATTAAAATAAGGTATCCTTGAAACACTAAGTGAGTCTCTTATATGTATCTACATTGCATGTACCTAACAGTCATTGGTTTTAAAATAGTTCGAATATTCTTCTTAAATACCATTGAAACGTTAAGTGGCCCCCTTTGCCCGCCTTTCCCTTAGTCATTTTCAATTTATGTATCCCAGATTGATACAAGTTTCAAATTTAGCACAGAGCAAGGTTTTGACGGACTAAATACAATTTTGGTCTCAACCTAAAAAATTTGCGGGTTAATAAATTCAAAATGGCCGCCAAATTGGCCGCCATCAAGAAATGAGAATTTCAAAACTTTACAAATAAAAGTCACAAAGAATCATATAATACCTCGTTTTGTAGTGTTTTCGCGTCACGAAACAGTTCGGGAGGGATTTGTTTTGTACAAGGTCAATGTCACCCAAAAAAGTCCTTTTCACGGTCAAATATGACTTAAAAATGAAAAAAAGGAAAAATCATAGTCAATCTAAACGTTTTTATTAAATTTATTTGTTTTTCTATTCTCGTATTATGTATAGTTCATTTCTTAGTCACCCTGTCCCAGAGTGAGGCGAGAGCATGTACCATAGCAAACACAGAGAGCCGAACAAACAAATCCCCAAATACAACAAGAACAGCTGCCTGCACAACGCTTCTGGCCCTTCAATACTTAAAACATATATCAACACTAAAATGAAATAAAATCTAAAGGTAATATTTCTGATAAACGTCACAGCATTTTACTGTATTACATCTAACCTTTATCTTATAAATTACCTGCTACATCATTTTATAATGTGATATTTTCCCATCATTTACTGTATCACACATACATACAATCATTTCTATATAGCCGGAATTGGTGACGTGATTGTCAGCTTTAAATGACGTCGCGTCAGTTTTTAAACAAATTATTTGATCATTGCCGAAACGTACCAGCGCGACGACGTACGCGAGCGCGATAGGCATCGCGACCATTTTCAAAACTGTTACATTTTCGTCACGCCAGTTGTCGCAATGGAATGAATCGGGCTTTAGGCCACCTTTGTCCACATATAGGCAAAACTGGGCCAGGAGAACCTCCTGAGGATGGTGAGATGAATGAGATGACACTGTCCTCCAGACACAGGATTCGAAATTCGAGCCCTGGCGGTCTGAGGCCGAGCACGCTACCTCTCGGTCACGTAGGCTCCCCACAATCCCCACGAGTTTTACACGTGGATGGGGGAGAAACATTTTTGTTTCTTTCAAACGGCCGAGACCGGGAACCGAACCCCGAACTCTAGCGTGAAAGGCAGCGTGCTAACCACTATCCTAGGGCCCCCGCCCGCCGGCTGTCGCGCCTCACATGTCGCGTTGGTAGTCGCGTTGGTGTGTGGACAGTTATGTAATTTTCGCGTCAGTCGTCGCTAATCGCGCTGACGTTCGCGTTGGTGTGTTTTGCACTTAAAGTGGAGAAATGTAAATAACCCTATATATTATTTTAACCATCAGTCTGTTCTCTTGCAATATAAAACATAGCGAGAAGCTCGGCAGAATGGACTCTGAGTTTGAAATCATCACTGTAGTTGTTGGAGGAAATGACTGCTACTCAGACAGATTGATCCCGGACATAAGTAATAATTATGATAAACACATCAAGAAAGCAAAATCTATGTGCCAGGGAAGAGTGACTATGTCCAGTATCTGCCGACGACTTGATACTGTAGACGTCCAAAGAAAAAATGAACTGACCAATACAGCCTTAAAAAATCTGTGCGATACACATAGCTGCAGATTTGTCAACAATGACAATTTCTTCAAGCTGGCTGACAAGACGGTAAACGACTCCCTATAGATGAGAGATAGAGTACATCTGACCTGGCAACCCAGTAATAAATTAGCACTAAATCTGAAGCTCAAAACAACTGAAAAATGTGTGTCGCTGTACAGATCAAGAGGTAGACCAAGACAGACTAGATATGCCAGTAACTACAGGCGCTCTGATGTAAACCAAACCAGGCCGACAGAGAGAGAATACAATGGATTAAAATATTCCCAGAAAGATGAACGACAAAACCACCATTACAGACATGATTCCTACCATCACAGAAGTAGCCAGAACAGAGAAGACCACCAGATACTAAGACAGAGGCACCAGCAAAGAAGTGACGCATATCATCCCAGAAAAGATCAGCACGGATATGAAACCAACACTCGTAAAAACACTAGACATGACACCAATAACCGTCAATGTGACTACTGCTGGCAATTTAAATGTGAATGCTACTGAAAACTACAGGAGGAAAAAGGAAATCAGGACATAGGCCTAATGCCGTCAAATGTTAAACAACCTTCTAGTAGAAAAACTTACATGGATGATAACAAAATAGACAATAGTGACACAAATAATATAAAAATGAAACACTGCAACACCAAGACTGAAATATATAATCGAAAACAAAACAAAGGAGTGAAAATTGGACATTTAAACATACGAAACTTATTGAAAAAAATAGATGAAATTAAGATTTTAATACATCAGAATAGTTTTGACATTCTAGCTATATCTGAAACATGGTTATCAGACAAAATACCGAATGAACTTGTAAATATACCTGGTTTTAATGTATATAGAAAGGATAGACCGAGTCATGGTGGGGGTGTTTTAATATATATAAAGGAGACTTTACCTCATACATATTGTCCAGATCTCACCAATTTTAATAATACTGAAGTGGTCTGGGTTAGGATTGATAATAAATCTTCCCCTTTTTTTTTATGTATCATGTGTATATAACCCCAAAGCGGACGATGAGAACTATTACCAATGCATGTTAAATAATTTTGAAAATGTTTTAGCAAAGAATAAGGAAATTGTTATCCTTGGTGACCTAAACATTAACTACATCTTAGACGAAAATTTATGTGAAAATCAAGCTCACTTTATAGAAACACTCCTTTGTTGCAAACAATTGATAGTTGAACCTACTCGTGTTACACAATAATCTCAGTCAGTCATTGATCATATATATACCACGATGCCTCACAACCACTTGGATCACGGGATACTGAAATATACTCTTAGTGATCATTACTTTATATTTACAACTCTGAAATTTAGGCGCCAAGCTTCCCCTCCAAAACTTATTCACAAAAAAGATTACAATGGAATAAATATAAATGATTTTATTCGCGATTTAATGGATATTGGACTATATAGTGATGCTAAATCAACATCTGATGCCTGGAGAGATTGGTCAAATGCATTTAATACATTGGTTAGCAAACATGTCAAAATTAAAGAAATTAAAGTCAAAGATAGGTCAAATCCATGGATGACCAACGAAATTTTAGCCTTTATATATAAACGTGATTATACTCACCGCATGGCATGGCCGCATTAGCTCTTCTGACAAAATGAATGAATAAAAAGACTGAGAAATTTGGTCATCTCAACAATTCGAAACTCGCAACGATCCTATTATAAGAAAACAATCACAGCCAATAAATCCTGTGACGTTTGGAGAGCAGTAAACCAATCCCTGGGAAAAAAATAGAAAAAGTTCCATAACATCAGATCTGTCACCAGATGCGTGGAATGAACACTTTGCGTCCGTTGGAAATAAACTGTGTAGTAAATTTAGTGAAAATGATGAGCTAATATGGAGAAATAACTCGAGTTTTTATAACTTTAAATTTAAAAGCCTTCTTGAAGAAGATGTTCTAGCATTTATAAACAAATTGCCATCTGAAACCAATGTTGATATTCTAGGCTATGATTATTGTATTCTCAAACTTAGCAGTGAAATTATCTGTAGCAGTCTAACAATCTTATTTACTATGTCACTTTATAATGGAGAAATTCCAAATGAATGGAAGAAAGCTCGGGTTACTCCAGTTTACAAAAACAAAGGTTCTAAACAAGACCCTAACAACTTTCGACCAATTTCTGTAATTGGGCATATTCCAAAATTATTTGAAAAATTAGTTGACTCTCAATTGAGAGAATATTTACAATCTCACTCTTTCATTACACATTCCCAGTCAGCTTTCATGAAACTCCATTCAACCCAGACGTCTTTGCATAATGTGATTGAATATGTGCTTGACAATATTAACGAAAATGAAATCAATGGTATTTGTATGTTTGATCTTGCTAAATGTTTTGACACAATTGATCACAATATTTGATCTGTAATATTTTTGCTGATGATACTATGATAGGTGTTAGTGATAAATCTTTAACAAAAATACAGCAACTACTTCAGAATGCTGTAAATGAAGCTATTAAATGGTTTGGACAAAATAAGTTAACTTTAAACATAAACAAGTGTAATGTACTAATTATATCTAACAAAAATATAGTAGACAGCATAGATATTTTTCATAAATGGTGTTAAGTTACCCTTTGTTAAGTCCGCTAAATATCCTGGTGTAGAAATAGATAGGGGACATTTGTGTTTTCTTTTCTTTTCACTTTGCTATAAATGTACATGTATATACATTTGTAAACCTATTCAATTAACGCAAAGGCATATATCATCGGATTATGATCTAAAATGTCTAATGTACCTTCTATTTTCGTTATTTTAACTATTGTACATAAGATGATAATTATTGTTTAAATATAAGTTTTCACTTTTTATGCAAATACTTGTCATAAAACAGGGCACATATGCAAAATAGCCAAAGGCTAATAATGTTTTTACCCTGTATAAATATGTTTGAATAAATAAATAAATAAATAGAAAAGGCATGTGAAACTGACGTATTTTTTATTTGGGCCATAATAACCTTTTGCCCACTCTCCCCTGAGCGACCTAGCAAAAAAAATGAGTGCGGTTTTGAGAAGGGCCTAGTTACTGGTAGCGCAAGGACTTCCTGCTACCATATCTTTGCTTATTTCGCTGCTTTTGCTACAGCAAATCATCACAGAATCGATTCTCATTGGTAGCAAAATGATATATCTGTAATATGTACCACCGAGGCTGCTGCAAAGAGCCACAGATTTAAAAAAAGGATCTATGCGCGAATGAATTTGTGTGGTGTAAAACCTTAACGTTCGATAATTTCACATTGAAACACATTTGCGATGCTGCCTCAACATTAATCCACTGCGACTTATCGCAAACTGTATAAATGGGCTAAATATGTAACGTGTAACGTTTCGGTCTTTAACAGCTACCTGCACATTTGATTAATGTCAGTTGACGTGTTATGGAAAACATTTCAACTTCGCCTACCTATGTTATGGGTCTACAGTCATTATAAATATTTTACTCTTTCAGTGCGGGGATCGACTTTAAACAATGAGCTCTGCATGAGCTCAACAAATATGACAAATAGATGACTATTTAATTTCAATATTTAATTTGCAACGGAATTTGCAACGGAATGAAACATTTGCAACGGAATGAAACATTTTCAAAATTCCTTAAAAATGAAAAAAATCTAAAATCTGTCTGTATATTTATCAAATAAAAAGTATTTCTGAACCAGGTGTTACGGCAGTTCAGTTGAATACGGCCAAACACGAATTCCAACCTCTCAAGCATGACGCCTGGTCATCTAGTTTTGTGTGATCTTCACGTATAATGACATAATTATTAGTTTTAACTGTAGAGGTAGCCAAAAATATCTGTAGGGCTGCCAACCTCTAGAAAAATAAGCCCATTATTTTTTCTTCTTCTTCTTCTTATTATTTTTTCTTCCAGCAAACATAACTATACTGGTTTAATGTTGGTTTAATGTTGGACCAGATATCCGTAAAATGGTCCAACCAGGATGTGAACATAGGCCTATAAAATTATACCTACGTACAAATTCTGACATAAAGAATGATAAAATAAAGTCAATTATCATCGTGCAGCGAGTGCTAGGAAAATCTTACTCAATTTTATTATAGATATGATAAAATAAAATTTTCTTATGAGCTGAATAAACAGATGAATATTTAATATCATTATCAAATGCATTTTTTACAGAAGAGAAACACGCCGGTTATTATTTCTTGCAGATTCAAATACATGAACTATTTCTAATGTAATTTACTTTTACTAATAAATATCACCGCCGCCTTCAAATTGTATAGATGACATTCTACACAGGTGAAAGCTCGTGCCCGCGACCATATAATAACTTCAACTTGCAAAACAACCTGATCAAGTTGTTCATGGGGGCATGACGTCGACCGTACCCCTTCGTCGACCGAATATATACAATTATTACCAGGTGTGCGTAGTATGCCTATGTGCTGACACATTAAGAATCGACACCGCATCATACTAATACTGAGCAGTGACTTAAACATGACCCCTATTTCGTAGTTTGTCTGGCCAATTTGGTTCATAAAATGACGTCATTGCCATAGCGACATGACGTCACAAACGTACGTTTGAAAAAAATATCGACCACGTACGGCAAAAACGATATACGCCACCATAAACTAGAGACTTAAACCTTTCCCGTGATATATATTGTACTAGATGTATGGCCAAAATGTGGACCTTCAGCCGTCAGGGGGGGGGGGGGCGTACGACTCCTCCGACCCCCCCACCCCGACCCCCCTCCCCCCCCCCCCCCTGGCTACGGGCCTGAACTCTCCACCGAGTCCAGTGACTTCCTGAAATGGATGCCCCATTGCTTCAAATACATATACTGGAGCCATACTTTGTCATTTGTGTACTGGGAAGCTGTTCTTGATGCTTTAGATGGGTTGATGTTTGGTCATCAGTTTCAAAGCCTCGTGCAACATTTAAGTCGCAGGCTCTGCCATCACCCAGCGTTTTAAAGCAGCTGGGTTATCTGTCAAACCAACGGCACCTCCATCACATTTAAAGCTATGTTTGCACGTAAAATGTTTGGATTCAATGTTACATCTAAGCCTATTATGTCAAAATGTTGGAACAAATGTTAAACATCCTCCATATTTAAAAGACATGTCATATTTGAGGATGGCGATATTTCTAACTGCCTGATTTGACTGACTTGACATTAGAGGAGGTGTGGGGTGTATCGGACACTTCTGTGTACGCAAGCTTATATTTCAGTTTGTATGATTTTGTATGACGAAAAGAAGACCCCAAGCACACAATATTGATGTCACCGTCCGATTAATGACCAATTAGAAGGCGTTTAACATGCTGGTTGGTTCAGCAAAAGAATTCGATGTTCATTTCTCTTCGGGGGGAGTATCGGACATTTGGTATGGTGGATCGGACAGCATAGTTTTCATATAAAAACGAATCAACACTATATGCTGTGATTAATAGCATACCACGCTATAGAATTATAAATTGAAAAATGAATCTTTTACAAATAAGATCAATTGTCAAATGCTCAACCTGTTCAGACACAGACATACATGTATGTCACTGAACGTCCCACTTGTTCCAGTTGCGGTAAATATTAAAGGCACATTAGCGTCCATTAACAGTTATAATTATACATACTTACAAAATCTACCAAATTATCCGATCAGATAATGTTATGATTAATCATGTTAACAGTGGCTAATTGTGAGAAGTTTTTGTGCACAGAAATTGAATTGCAGTTTAACTCTCCCAGGTACAGGCATGGCACTGAAAATCGTCTGCCTGTTCAATAGCTTCTCTTATCAGAGGGTGCAAGATAAGGGGCACACACTGCTGGTGCATCCACCTCGTACACGTGTGATTAATAGCATAACACGCTATAGAATTATAAATTGAAAAATGAATCTTTTACAAATAAGATAAATTGTCAAATGCTCAATCTGTTCAGACACAGACATATATGTATGTCACTGAACGTCCCACTTGTTCCAGTTGTGGTAAATATCAAAGGCACATTGGCGTCCATTAACAGTTATAATTCTACTTACTTACAAAATCTACCAAATTATCCGATCAGATAATGTTATGATTAATCATGTTATTGTGAGAAGTTTTTGTGCACGGAAATTGAATTGCAGTTTAACTCTCCCAGGTACAGGCATGGCACTGAAAATCGTCTGCCTGTTCAATAGCTTCTCTCATCAGAGGGTGCAAGATAAGAGGCACACACTGCTGGTGCATCCACCTCGTACACGTGTCACACTGCACCCATGCGTCCAGATCCACTGATGATTCTGGTACTGAAAGTTCTGATTTTTTGCACACCATACATTCCGTTGCCTCTACAGTTACCCTCTTTTTTTGCTGGCACCGCCTTGCCTTTCCCTGGAACTTTCACTCCTTTTCCCTTCCCAAACTTGATCTGTCTCTTCAGCTTCTCTTTCCTTCTTTTCCAGCTCTTATCTTTTTGCAGTTACTATAGCATCACTTGTCTGAAGACGATGACTGCTTAGTCTTTTTCTCCCCCTGTTTGTGGGGGTCGCCTTACTGCTGCTTCTCTGCTAAATGCATCGGTGACGAGGACTGATGCTATGGACTGATCTGATGTGGTACTAGCCGAAGCCAAAGGTGAATTGTAGGTTACAGTGGGAAGTAATATATAAAGCCGTCATACCAGGCTCTGCCTGGAATGCCATTTGTGAATGGCGTTGATAGACTGAGCTTCCTGGCAACCTGGCCAGCTTTAGCCATCAACTGCAGCCGGGTGATTCTGAATCCCTCTGCTGCTGCCTTCTTGACTTGGGTTGCCATCATCTCTTCTGTTTTCTGTGGAAGTACAGGTGCCTTGCCATAGATAGCGCCTGGCTGAATGCGGACACTAACTCTGTCATGGAGTGTGGATTTGGGCACTCCAAATCGAAGTGAAGCCGCCCGGACGGATAGACCGCCTCTGACCGCATCAGCTGCTTTCTCCAAGTCATCTGCCCTATACCGGCACCTTATCCCTCGTCCTTTGTGTGGCATGCCTGCAAAACAAAATGATATATCATAATAGAACAACACCAAGTGAGAACTTATTATCATCGATGTAGTCTATTAAGTAGGGGCCTATGTAAATTATCCATTATGGATTTGTTGGAAGATAGTAACTGTGACTGTGTGGTAATTTCGAAGACATTAAAACAAGCATATATCGTCCCCTTGGCGTTAGAAGGTGCTAAACTGCCATTTTACAAAGTGGCAGGTTAGCACATTCCAACTCCAAGAGGACGATATATACATATCGTCCCCATTGGAGTTAAAAGGTGCCAACTACCACTTTGTATGTGGCAGTTAGTCTACACCACCTTCAAGTCGCCGATTTTTTTTTAAGAAACACACTAAATAACGCATTCTGGCGACATATGTTTACACACTTAAGGGATTAGGCAGTCTCACGAGTTATCATTAATAGAGATTAAGGTTACCGGTATCTAAAAAAAAGTCAACCCAAGAATGTGGACCTTTCTATCTGTGGGGTGGTCACAGTGCGAACGCACCCGACGGTAGAATAAGAATATTTATTGGGTAAAACCATCCAGCTTTTTACAATATGGCTATATAATAAATTGCTGTTTTAAGTGGTGCCCATAAAAAAACAAGTAAATATTAACAGAGTAACAAATAATAAAGAAAAACAGTTCGGCAGGCTTGGTGTTGAGGAAATGTCTCTGTACTGGCATGGGAATTGATCTGTCATCACAAAATTAAGTCAGATGGTAGGATGGTATATGTAACCATGCGGATATGTTGTGCAAATGTTTGTGTATATGTGATGTATAGTGTTGGTTGAATAGGCCTATCAGGCCTGTATTATGTGAAATTCTGTATGTGTTGACTATTGATATTTAGCTTTTCATAACATGAAAGCCTTGATAATACATTTTTACATTTAATACATTATAATCAGTTGGTTTACCGGTGGCCCAACGGCTACGACGTTGAACCAACGTTAACCGAACATTTAGTAACGTTAAACGTCTTGTGTCTGCTGCGTAGGCTACGTAGACCCTATACCCATTTTGGGGAGTCATGTAACCATGGGATCAAAAAACTGCGAACAAAAAATCGCCTACAATCTACCTCGAAATGACCCTGCTTTGGAAGTTAGTGTAATCGTAGACAGAGGTTTTTGGCCTGATTACAAAAAATAGAGTGCGTCTAGTCCATGTGTAATATTTATCAGAGATAGTAATATCATGGCCATGGGACATGTGCCTGTAGCTAATGAAAGTATAAAGGCGAACAGAACATCGTTCTCCCTACAAAAAAAGACCAGCTGAGAAAGTAAGCCTGTCCGATTCACCCCACAACACTTTAAGCCCACTTGAAAACAGGGTGGGGAGAATCGGACACTTACATTTTTGAGTATAACGTTGTTTATCGGTTTGTTTTTAACATTATTTACAAATAACTTTCATCTATATATAGTCTTTAAGTAACTAATAGCGAAATAAAAATATTAACTCACCTTAGTATTGAATAAGATCGCGAAAAAAATTGACCGACTGAAACGACACCACAGGACTTAAAATATCCGCGCTACAGATGCAAGATGGGTAGGGTACGACGTGACCCACTTTGAACCAATTACAAGAGCGTTTGCAAATACATTTGCATAAAAAAATACAAGACACGCATGTGCAATAATATTGTATACAGCATACTTAACAGCATTATGTGTATTGACTCGGCGTACATTTATCATACAATGTAACGTACACCTGTCCGATACAGACAGCATGTCCGATACACCCCACACACTCACCCAGATAGTTGTCGTTAGTTTAACTAGTTGTAATTTTCTTTACCACCAGCTAGCAATGTTTTTTTATGGATTTACTGGCCTATGCACAAGACAAGATTTGTTTTTAGTAAATGGTGCTGATCGAGAATATACTAAAAAATACATTTAAGACTTCATGGTGCATGATGTGTTATAGGGCGTGTTAGTCTCGTAGATTTGTAGCGGGATTTGGCAAGATACGCTACTTCTGGGTCCACCTGGCTTAGCCGGTAAAAACACGTGCTTTTCCCCACTGTAATCATGTTACAACTTTTGAAGTGTACATGTTCGCGTTCTTTATTAGAGCACGATAAACAATATATTTACACCTGGCAGATTATTTTTTGTAAATAATGTTAATTATAGATCAAAATAATAGCGGGTGTAGTATAACAGCTCAATATATCTGTGTTTATTTAGGCTGTGAAGTTGGTCCCTGAAACGGGTGATTGGAGTTGTTTACACTCGCCGACGACGGGACACCCTTACATTCCCTGACTTCAACAGCCTGTCATGACTACAGGCCACGCCCATTTTTGTCATGTTATGGCTTGATCTACACTGCCTACAGCACCGAATTTTCTACTCACCCAGATAGTTGTCGTTAGTTTAACAATTTGACATAACCTGCAATTCTGGAGGGACCAATTTGTACCTAATAATCAGACCAGAAAAGTTAAATTCAGTGTAGGCTTAGTCTAAGTCTCTAGAGTTATACTAAGTTATAGTCAGTGTCTGTCATACATGTCATATCTGTAGGCCTACTGACATGACACTGCATGACTGATTGTAGACTTAAAATATGCCATGACGTCATAATGAGATAAAAAATAACTGAAATAACGAATTCTAAGACTACAGTTATGACAGTACAGTAGATCATAAGGTTAAAACTATAGTCTAGACTATAGTTCTCAGGCGCGGATCCAAAGGGGGGGGGGCGCAGGGGGCGCACGCTCAACCCTTTTTGCGCCAAATTCGTTAAAAAGTCCCCTAAATTGGCAAAAAATATATTTTTCGACACCTGGATCCGCCCCTGGTTCTATAGCCTGTATATGCTAGTCTATAGGGTCTCACCACCACAAATGCCAGTCCCATTGAAACAGCTGCATTGAAAATATTTTGTGTGATGATCCCATCATTAGTATATATAATACACTTGCCGTGATTTCGGCTTATTTAGGGTGGTGAGTCCATAGTTCTATCATGGATTATAAATGAGAGTTTTAATCCGGACCATGGACATGGTTCTATAGATTTATGACTACTTATTTCAATGCCTATATTTTTGTAAGGACTTCAAAAAGCCTAGGGTTTGATAAAAACGGTTAAAATAAATATTCAGGGATATATATAATATAGACTATATGGGGCTGTTGGACAATTACGTAACGCTTAGAGAGGGGGGTTATAAGGGATGCGTTACGGACGTGGTCAAAGTAACGATAAAAATACTTACAAAGACCCCCCACCCCCCAATGCTTATCCACCAGACGGAGCATGGGGGTAGCCTTGGCCTAAATGATGCTATTTATTATCTTGTGTTTCTAGATTAATATAGATCTATAGACAAGTTGTGTATTATCTTGTATTATCTTGTTATTTAGCCCTAGATCTGCAATTATTTTAGTAGGCTACCTGTACATAGTCTATTTTATTATTGTATTGCCTAGGGCTCCAGGACATTTCGCACCATAGACGTTTCGCCCCCCAAGACGTTTCGCACCCATCTTCAAGACGTTTCGCCCCCGTCGCCGTGACGACTTGTCCCAGTTTAAGACGTTTCGCCCCCCTGTGAGACGTTTCGCACCCACAGAAGACGTTTCGCCCCCAATGTGAGACGTCCCGCCCCTTATGTGAGACGTTTCGCCCCCTATTGAGACGTTTCGCCCCCTATTGAGACGTTTCGCCCCCTAGGAAAGACGTTTCGCCCCCTGGAAAAGACGTTTCGCCTCCTTTCTAAATTAGGACATTTCAAACCATTATGTGAGACGTTTCGCCCCCATTCTTATAGCGACCAAGAAAACATTTCCACATACCACAAAACATATTATTTAGACCATCGACATCATCACAATTAATTGCAGACTATTATTATTTTTGCTAATAAATAGAAGTATTTCTATCTATGAAACTTGCGTTTATATTTAGGCCTACCGTATTCTGTTTTGTAAAATTGATATTGTATAACATACAGAGTAATATGAATATGTACGTTCATAGAGTAGAGTAAGAATAGTATACTTGCATTAGGCTACATGTACCAGGAGAACGAATCTAAAGAGTCGGGGGGGGGGGGGGTTATTAGGCTGATCCTGCTCAATTGCAAATAACACGGCGTGATCTACATCAGGCGTGACGACGCTATATTGTTGTGCTGTATTACGAATAATTATTTTTTCTCTATCCAAGTAGGCCTAGATATTTTCGTTCGTTTAAACCAAGACGTTGAACCAATGTGGGCATGTAATCTTCACGAATATTATAGGCCTACAGATTTTAGGACTAGGGTGCAGAACGTCTTTCGTAAATATAAGGAGAGGGCGAAAATTCTTCCCGAATAACACATGGGACGGCAATCTTATGCTGTTTTATAATTAGGGTGCGAAACGTCTTTCTTAAAAATGAATATCATGCTGATTGATGAATAGCGGGCGAAACATCTTTCCTAATTATGAAAAGGGTGCGAAACGTCTTTCCAAATTATAACTATAGGGGGCAAAACGTCTTTCTGATTAGGGGGCGAAACGTCTTACCAAAATATGAAGAAGGGGCGAAACGTCTTTCCTAATAATGAAATGGGTGCGAAACGTCTTTCCTAAATATGACTTGGGGGCGAGACGTCCTTCTGAAATATGGTTTGGGTGCGAAACGTCTTTCTGAAATATGGTTTGGGTCCGAAACGTCTTTCTAAAATATGGTTTGGGTGCGAAACGTCTTCCTGAACTATGAAGACGGGGGCGAAACGTCTTTCCTATTTATGGGGTTGGGGCGAAACGTCTTTCCTAAGTATTAGTTGGAGGCGAAACGTCTCACTAAAAAATGGTGCGAACTGACTATGGGGCGAAAAGTCTGTGTACCGTACCTAGCCTCCTAAGGGTGTCTTTACAATTTTAAGTCTTGTAGGCTTAATTATTAATAGGCCCACATGACTTAAAACTACGTCAACATAGGCTACAAAGCAAAAATTTAAATGTAAGACTGCTGAAAAAATGGAAAATGTCGGTAGACCCAACGCATCTATAGGCCTATCTCACAATAAAAAAAATTAAGTGAACATATGTGGTTAGATGTCTGCCAAATTATTGGGAAATAATCTTTTCGTGAAAAACGGTAGATAATTGACTGAGTATAATCATGATAATCAACGAAAAGCTGATTTACACCAGTGGTCATAGTCTATACAGACAGAGTATAATACAGCAAAATAAAACATTTTAATTTTAAAAATATTAGACTATATATATTGAAGGGGGGGGGGGGTCTTGTACATTGTCATTGATGGACTTCGTATCATGCACTTATAATTATGTTATGAATGTAGACCTATCTATTCTGGGCCTACAGGCCATGTAGGCCTAACCCATCATAGTAGACTGCCATCACACTGACGGAAAGTGTGCGAGGGGGTTTAACCCCTTCACACCAGAATTTTTTTTTAATATGAGACTTTACAAGAATCAGATAATCTAGCTAGACTAGACTATATCTAATATAGACAGTTTTACAGTAGATCTAGGCCTACAAATAATAATTTCACCAAATATTTTGGTGGAATATTGTCCCGAAAAATGTAGGCCCCCTATAGCCTACATGGAAAATATTGGCAATGCTCATGATTATGATTATTTCAGGGCCGGGGGCGCATACAGGTTTTGAAGGAATAGTGTCGCCAAATAGGACATCTTAAACGACATTATAAGAATCACCCCTGTAACAACGATTATTTTTACGAGGCCTCAATTAACTCTTTAAGTGCTTCATTACCACTTAACATTTTCCTTTCATTTGAAGTTGGCATTGCTCACGCAATTGCCAACTTCAAATGAAAGGAAAATACCTCCTCACTTAAAAATTGAACCTGCTAAATTTCACAATGGGGGCTTTACTCAAGATTTATACATGCATATTTGTTCAATTTCTGTCAAATTTTAGTTGTGGAAAAACAGAATGAATGCGCTTAAAAGCGTCGCCCGCACTCAAAGGGTTAAGGACATAAACTTTGCACTCATATAAACATATTCTTGAGGGGTTTTAATTTGTGAAGAAAAAATGATAAACAAGTGGGCGACAGCTGTTCACGAAGGATGGGAGCGTGGGGAGGCGTCATGTCAGTGGGAGTGACTCCGTGGCTGGACAATTCTTTAATCACATTAAATAAGAACGTTATGTGCCCTGGACAGAGGTGTGGAGGCGACTGTGACGATGCAAACATGCAGTATGTGGAATTATGGCTGGCTGTTGAAAAAGTGAAAATTGTTTTGCGCCTGGCAACTAAACTTATATTTATATAATAAATTGCTTTCTTGAAATAAGGTTATATAATTCACATAACGATGCCAAGAGGGTGTATTACTAAAGTCTTAATTTGTTGTACAGATGATGATGCAGCAGGTTGCATTAAGCACCATATGACAAAAAAAACGAATACATGTAGTTAACTTGACTTAACAGCAGGGAGTAGTTTGTCCCAGAAAAATTGTGTAGCAGTTTAGCAGCCGCGAATGGCAAAACTACTAGTCTCCATGCCAAAAACAGCTAAACCAACACATTATGTGTAGCAATAGAAGCATGTTCTTGCTTGGACACCTTCAATTGTGGCCCATCGTGACAGGGTTGGACATTAGGAAAAAAACGATAGTGGCCATTATGCTGAGTATTATCAGCCCTTATTTACACTATGTAGACAAGCTAGGTATTACCACCCTGCCTCAATATACGTGATGTAAACAACCTTACTGATGTGAAGAAGTACTTTGTAGGCCTAACCCTGGCAGCTTCCCCTGAGACTATCATCGTTAATAGCCTATACCGGCATGTGACTTTCTCTTGTGATATCATCCATCACTGATCAGTGCTGATGCCTGATGCCGCTTGACAGTCCCACCCAGCAGCTATTGCAAAAACAACACATTGTCCCTGTGTTGTGTTAACGCTGGTACAACGTCTACAACAATTATGTTCATATCCCATTTGACCCACAACCCTCGATCCAAAAACCCCTCGACCCACAACCAATCTCAACCTATCCCTCGACCCGGAAAAGGTAATCAGTGCTGATGCCTGATGACAGTCCTACTCAGCTGCTATTGCAAAGACAACACATTGTCCCTGTGTTGTGTTCACGCTGGTACAACTTCTACAAAGGTTATCTTCATATCTCCCTCGACCCACAACCCTCAACCCACAAACCCCTCGACCCACAACCAATCTGAATTACCCCCTCGACTCCGAAAAGTTGAGTTATCATCTGCACCAGTCCAGTCTCAGTCAACGCAGAGCGTAGCCCAAGCCTGGACAACTAGTGTGTATGGGAACTGTACATTAGAGAGGGGTTATCTTAACATGAATATTTATCAGTGCCTGTGAATGACGTCAGCGGTGACTGATCACAATGCGCAGCACAGATTTCCCATACAGTCACACCCGGGGTCAGACCAATTGTTTAGGTTGCTTATTAATGTGATTGGTCCGAAGATATTTGTATCTAGGCCGATGACAGTATAACGTGAGGTCATGGGTTTGCGCGCCGCAAATCACATGACAGAGTGAAGATGGTGAGTTATATGTTTACTCCATACCCAGCAAACACAAACCATTTGTATAACATTTGTACAATGTCGGCCCAACGTCGAAGCAAACACAAACCATTTGTATAACATTTGTACAATGTTGGACCAACGTCGAAGCCGCCGGGCCCACGTGGTACAAATGTTATACAAATGTTTTGTGTTTGCTCAGTAGGGCCTAATCGAGTAGGCCCAATTTGTGTTTTTGTTATGTATTTGTTGTTACAGGAGACAGGGCATAGAATGCTAAATATCATATGTGCAGAGGAATTTTCCAGACACTCACTACAGGGTGGCGTCCGTCTAGTTTGGCGACAACATACACATTTTCCACAGTTGACGTGACTACTCAAAGCTGTATAGGTCTATGTTACAACTTGATAGTTGAAAGGGTGAACGCATCGTGGTTGCCTGTACTGGGTCATATGACGTCTTAGAGTGACGTACCATCGTCTGCGATGTTAGCCGATCATTGAACCATCTTTGTGGTTTACGGCTGCTGGGGAGGAGTTAATACAGACAAGCTGACATCATCATCTCTCTGTCAACATAGCGCCAAATATGGCCATACAAGCACCACGTGATCACTATGTGTGTAGAACAGACAGCAGGGACCGTCTGTGTAGCCTGACCTAATGACCTGGCCTACTTGCGTGACGATGTTTTGGATTTTAAAAACACATATTGTATCCAAAGTATAGCACTTCTCACGAGCAATAATTGTTGGCACCCGGTAGGTGGACAATAATCACTTAATGTGGAGTGCGTTTTGGTACGAGAGGAAATGTCTGTTTTGGAGAATTCACAGCGCCGACGGATCCTGATCTATTCCTATGCTAGACGTCTCATAGATGTAAAACAAAAACATGTGAGGGATCCATAGAGGAGGAATAATAACGATGGCATTTATGATAGACACAGATTTTTTCTGGTTTAATGTATGTGAGGGTGTTCTTTAATTGTGAATGAATTTAAATTTCATCACCGTCAAACTGTAAGAATTTTACCATGTTTTAAACTTTATCAAACGTTATTATCCAGAAAAAATGCTCTTTAAAAAACATTACTGTACTTAGTTATGTGATTCCAAGTTGCTACATTTGCTTATGACACATTTAAGCTACCTCCTCAGCAGTCGCAAATCATCCAGTGGTTCGCCGAGCCCAGTTGAGTATGTACACAAAGATGGACTGAATCCTCATTCTTTAATTTGTATTGGTGATGTGAACACATCATTATGCTGATTTGGCATATATTTGAGGATAGTTTCTTCAATATACATTTGTTTAATATAAGCTAAACATATTTCTGTATTTCGTGTAATTGTATATTTTATAGTATCTGTCATTTTAATAAATATGGGATGTATATAAATAAGTATTTATCACCATAGATAGAAAAGACGAATGCGGGTATCTTTTATCAGATTTTAATCTCTGTAAATGTGCTTAGAATTGATACATTAAGACTAACCAGTTTAATCAGAAGATACACGTATATTAAATGACACTTTTGCAAGGTAATTTTTTTCCGAATCATTCCAAAGACATTTTTGACTATTTTTGCTTAGAGTAAGTTTATGTGTTACAATATAATAATATTGGGACTATATAACTAAAATCCAATGGCCAGTAGACACACCTTAGAGGCAAAAAATAAAAAGTAAAGTAATGAACATTTTCTGAATTTGTGTGCTTGTGGAATATTTTTTATATAATTTAATTCCAATGAAGTAAAGCTAAAAACAAGGGCTGAGCCTTCTTAATATATTAGTCATTCAATTGATAAAGGGATAAATAGCAGTACAGAGGAAACACGTAATTGGGAAAACAAATATTCAGCAGTTTATTCTAATGACATTTATGCTTTCCAAATCATCCACATCAGATCTGCGGATGGTAGCCTGGATAAGTCACCGTATTGCTTCATTAGATTATCAGTCACCTCTTTCATCTGAAACGATAAAATTCACTGTTAGGTCTATACTTTTCAAATAGTATATATATATATATATATATATATATATATATATATAAATATGAAGTTTTGTCTAAAAAAATTGTTTAAAAATTCCGCCCCGGGGGAGGGGGTGGGGAGGGTATTCATATCTGGTTTCCATATACATATAGCACGCAATACTTGTAATTTGGGATTGAAAGGGTTATTACGTAATTATATCAATGAACCCCATATTTAATCAATTGTATTATTTTCGTTTTACATAATATCTTCAAGTAACATAAATAGTGTTGAATCGTTCATTGGAATAAATACCTGGAGTTGCAAAAATATATACAATAGGCCTTTTATGAAATTAAATGTATTGCTTATATTTCAGAGGGGTATATATATGTTTGATGGCCCAGTATTTTTTCATGTCCCAATATTGATGTAGTACAAACTTGATCATGAGTAAAAACAAACAGATATTGAATAGACATAGAATAAATTGCCCAAAAATAACAGTCTTCAAAAATCCCCAGAGGGGGGGGGGGGGAGTTTCATATCTGGTCCCTGGACTAATATGCCTGCGTCACAAATCCAATGCAGCCGCCATCCGACGATCGGCCGTAGTAATTTGTTGCAGGCGCAGACGTTCACGTATTATTAATGGTGTGAAATGTAAAAACTGTGGAATCTATGTGACTCTTACATATTTTTGACATCACAGGTAGCCTACTGAACATTCACAATAACGGCATTCTATCTTTTCACGATGCAATGGTGTGAACTCAATTACCTCTACGTCCTCCAAGTGTCTTCCCATCACAAAATTGGCAATGGTATGTTCCAGACCGACCATGTTGCTTATTCCTTCGAGACGATATTCTGAAAGACACATTGTTTATTTGTACTGCTAACAATCTATGCTGTTTGATATTGTGATTTTAAGCTTTACAAGTCAGTACTTTTTTGAAGATTTACTGTTTCAACCCTTTAGCCGCCAAAGTTATCCAATTGGAATTTTCACCCACTTGAAGTTGTGTCTCGCTGACGCGATCCACAGCTTCAAGTGAGTGAAAATTATTCAGATTTGACAAAATGGAGGTCGACAAATTTCAAATCTTGCTGACTAATGTCACTTTTTATCTTTAACAGGTTTAAAAGCTGATGTAATGTGCTAATAAAAAATGTAAAAAATGAATATAGACGGCACCGGCAGTTAAAGGGTTAAAATATAGGATACTATTTTCTAAATACCTCACACGTACATTATCTGTCACTGGGTTAACTGAAGGGGTTGACAACTGACACACTGCTTACAGGTTATAATCTCACACCCATCTGTCTATTAGCCTGACCACTGGCCCTGTGATTACATACTGGGCCAAAAACGGGGCTCTGGTTTTTAGGTTGTGATTGGCGAGCTTCAATTTGATTCAATTTGGGGGTGTGGCTGGAAGGTTGCAGTCCCATTGGCCAAAAAGTCAATATAAACAAGTACGATCAGTTATGCGTACCACACTATTTTTTTTACAAATATATACATAATTAATTTATAATATTCCCAGGAAACACGTTACATTGAAACAATGCTGTTTTTTAATATTAGGCCAGCGTCGAAGACGATGGCCCAACATGAAAACAACATTGTTTCAGCGTATCGTTTTTGCTGGGTTGACCATTTCTAGGTGATACTCTGCATCACCGATCGTACTTGCATTATCACTCTAATTAGCTCTGTGACCCTCACGTGTCCGTGACGTATATATAGGCCAGGTGAACCGGTAGGAATTTCTACTGGTGAAAGAATGTCAAGAATGTAAAATAGAGCCCAGTATCTGGCCCAATATCAGTGTTCAGGCTATCTGTATATTACGTGGCAGTACGCACTATTGTGCTATCGCGCCACGGGAGTAACTTAGCATGGCCTCTTATCATTCATGATATCATTCATAGCCTTATGTGCATGCCAAGTACGCCACATTGTGAATTTTCTGGGGTCTCGCCGGATGGAAACTGCGCCTACGTCCATTGAGGTTCTTTTACGTCCAACTCAAAGTCAGTCAGACGAGTCATCTGATTTACGTGGTTCTCTGAGCCCCACGATAGTGTATACGGGGCACCGGGCAATCCCAGGCGGTCACCCACCCAATTATGAACCGGGTTAACTTCAGTGATCGAGCCGACACCGATGAGACAACGCCGTATTCCGTATATTCCTTCCCTTATTGATATTTACAATTCAATGGTAGACATACAAATATATGTGTGTTACAAATGTTTTGAGAAGTCTGCTATTTAGTAAATACATATTGGTTGATATGCAAGAAGTAGCGATTGTTTTAATATAATTATATTATATGGTGAAAGCGACTCCCCAACAAACATGATACATTGGCCCAATATTGTTTTGATGCTGGCCCGCCGTCTTCGACGTCGACCCAACATCAAAAGAATACTGTGTCAATGTCTCGTGCTTGCTGGGTCGTCCGAGTCTTCTGGAACCAGAAAGTAATATGTTAGTTATTGCACTTCAAATATTGTACTCAATGCTTGTTTTCTGTTTCCAATAAACGATTACTTGTATATATATAACATCATACCTTAAACATGTTAAAATAGCAAGCATTTCTATAAATACTTTATCGCAGCATCACAATTTACTTCCACAATATACATACATATAGCATACCTGTATTTTTATAGCATACCTGTATTTTTCTCCTGTCTCGTCTTAATCCAATCTCGCACTTTTGAATAATCATTCTTCTCTGTAATATTAGACAAATTTTACATACAAGTGTCCCTTTTCTCTGAAGGATGGGGTCAAGTAACCATGGTAACACCATAAATTATTGTGTCATATTAATGTTTGCTGTGACTATCTGGTAATATGATTATACTCTATTTATTGCATCGTAGATAACCGTATGTGGTAGCATGGTGTTATATAGTATAAACAGTCATAACAAAAGTGACACATACACAAATTTGACACAAGTTTGTTCACCACTGAACAATACATGCACTAGCCACTGGTCAGCCACTATTGAACTGCAGGCTGGTATACTATGTGGTATATTATAAAAATGTAGTGGTGTATTTTAATTTGAGCTATAGGCCTACAACCTGCGTTTGTGTATTTTCATTTTGGTTCCAGTCTAGATATTGGGAGTGAACGTCATATTAAAGCTGCATTCATATATGTACCAATACAAACACGTCAACACATTTTCCTTATGTTATATTGGTGGATGTCGTATTCGTGTTCATGCGTATATGAACACCCCACACCAAAATAGCATAAGAGGGATTTTTGCTGTGTTTGTATTCGTAGGCCCCTACTCCTAGTCGTACGTCTAAATACAGCTTTAGGCTCACATGTAGTGCTGTTTACAATGACATAATTGCAGCCAAGTTTAACCTTTAAAGCACTGAATTAATTTGTAAAAAACATCGCAACCAACGTGTGTTTTTTTCAATTTGAAATCATCATAAATGTCTTATTTAGCTCTCTCTGATTCATTTGAGTACCTGTGTTATGGGTTTCCGGCCATTAGAAATATGTTGATTCTTACAGTGCGGGGGTCGACTTTAGTCGTCAGAATCTGAAGTCTACAGACGTCACATTCTGTCGACTAAAGTCGATCCCCGTGCTGTAAGACTCTAGACGTCAGAATCTGACGTCTGTAGACGTCAGATTCTGACGTCTAAAGTCGATCCCCGCGCTGTAAGGGTTAAGTGGTTAACAGTAAAATAACTGTATAAAATCGTTGGGCAAGATATATGATATATAATATCAGCTGTAATAATCTAAAGCCGGGATGGCGGCCCAAGAAAAACTACAGCTCGTGAAGATTGTAGATTCGCGTTTCAGGCTGATAATGAGGTTCTCCTGGCAAAGTTTAGCCTAAATGTGCACAAAGGTGGCCTAAAACTCCATTCATTTCATTTCAAGGTTGAGACTTTTCAAGATTGCCTCAGATTTGTCAACTGACTGGAGTGAGTTAGGGATGTTGCAAAGTTAAAAACAATCCAAACATCCAAAAGAAATTTGGAAGTGGGTGGGTGGGTCCAGGGTCATTTTGGATGAGAAAGAAAAAATTGGAAAACCAAAAAAAGTATATGTTGTGTGTATACACGCTATTAAAAGTTGTTTAAGTGATTGTATGACTTGAAATTTTCGGTCCATGTCGGAGATTGGTTAAAAAAAAGGGATAGGGGGGTAAGTGGATGGATTTTTTTTTTAACTTTGCAAGGCCCATTAGATGGAAGCCTGCACAGTCATCAGACACTGTGACACGTGGGCTATATATGTAGCTGGCATATTCAGCCTAGTACCAAAAAAAACCGCAGATTTTCATAGCAGAACAAACAATATCGTATCAGATGGTAGGGCTGAATACAAGACTATAAGCGTCTTCGTTATGATCCTGGGTGTTGACATTTTAGTGGTGCTTGATGGACACGTCGACCAACATTAATACATTGCCATTTTGGAAGCAATTTGTTTGATTTTTTTGTAGTAATAAATATATTTCTATTGTTCATTTTCTGTATTTTTGCATGAGTATATGTTGGGCATATGCCTACATTGCAAGGTGTTGAACATCATCTAAATAGGCATCACTTTTGGAGGAGTGGTGGGGGGGGGGTGAACAAAGTTAACGTTTGTCCTAGGCACGAGTAAATATCCGCTTTAACATTCGGTTTTTAATTAAAGCAGGATTCATTGACACTTGCGGTCTCTTCACACATCTCGCTGTGTTTCGTGATACGTGACATGAAATCCAGTTGAATTTGGATTTTGGATTTTAAGCGGCAGCGAGACACAAATTCAAGTAGGTGAAAATTTAAATTCTAGAATTTTGCGCTTTAACCCTTACAGCGCGGGGATAAACTTTAGACATCAGAATCTGACGTCTGTGGATGTCAGACTCTGACGTCTACAGTCGCTTCCCGCACTGTAAAAGCACAAATATTTCTAATGTCCGTAGACCTATAACATAGGTATTCAAATGAATCAGAAAGAGCTAACTAAAACATTTATGCTGATTTCAAATTGAAATAAACCCTTTGATCTCCATGTTTTATTTACCATTAATTCAGCGCTTCAAGGGTTAATATAATTGTGAAGATATATAATGTGTGTACTGACCTTTGAACTCTCCTTTGCGTATTTCCTTTGGGAATGCATTCTCATCACAGAGGAGTATTATCATGCATCCCTTGGGTTTCAGCCATGTCATACATTTGTTGAGTAGGTCGGCCGCATCTGTCACGTAGTATAAGACATGGTTAAGAGTGATCACATCAGCATTATTCTCTGGTCCGGTCCAATCGTCAGCATTTGAACAGTGCGTTATAACCTGAACAAATTGGGGAAAACAGCAAATTAAACTATGTACATGTAGTTGGCCCACTGGCCTACTATATGCAAATGGCTATGATTCTCAGCGCATTTTGAGCAGGGTCTGTCTTACACAGGAGTGGAGTCAATTAGTGTCTCTGTATTTTTAATGACAGATAATTATCAATATCCATGATATCAGGTGAATTTGTCATATTTGCTCAATTTGATCTTTTGACCTTCACATACGTAACTGAACAGGCCCCTACCAATCCATCCTTCACCCTTACAGCGCGGGGATCGACTTTAGTCTTCAGAATCTGACGTCTACAGGATCGACTTTAGTCGTCAGAATCTGACGTCTGTAGACGCCAGATTAAGGATCGATTTCATTCGTCAGAATCTGACGTCTAGACGTCAGATTCTGACGACTAAAGTCGATCCCGCACTGTAAGAGTAAAATAAAACATAATAGCCGTAGACCCATAACATAGGTATTCAAATAAATCGGAAAGAGATAACTAAGCCATTTATGATGATTTCAAATGGATAAAAATCTTTTGGTTTCCATGTTTTTTATATAAAATATTCAGCGCTTTAAACCTTTCAAGCCTGAATTTACCATTGTCATCTTCATCCACTACAAGCCGCGAATTGCTGTCGCAATTCTCGACTTGTAGTGGATGAAGATGACTTGAAGTGAGTGAAAAAAAAAATTGCGATGTATTGGTACAAGTTTCATGGGAGCTGAGTCGAAATCTAAAAACTGCAAACATTGTAATGTTGCCTACAGAATGCGGGTCCAACATTGTCTTCTCATCTCCAACATTTTGAAAGGCAAATAGCGCTAACGTAAGACGTAGACATCGCATCAAAGTTGGTGAGATTCACCGTCTCGAACCCTGATTTTGATCCACGTTTGGAGTGAGGATTTAGTCCCGATTAGACGTTCGCCTAAAAAGCCTGCCCGATCAGGTGTCATCCCCCACGCCTAAACGAGATCACGCCTGATCAGGCAGGCGTCATCCCGTTCAGACGTGGCCTATGTAATATGTATGAGGAATGCCTTATACAAGTTGATATTACTTGTCATCAACTAACCTGAGGCGTGTTTATAAAATCATGATAATCTAACCAAAATAAGATCTTATAGGACTAAAAAGTATTGTCATTATAATGAAATATAATAGAAATAGTACAATAACAATAATAAAATGTCTATTAAAATAACGTAGTGTGTTTATGTTCATAGATTGATTTTCGCATCTATGTTTTCATATCAAGTACTTACAATATTCAATAAAATATGTATATTTAAAGCTGTTCAACTTATCTAAGAATAATAAGAATAATCGAATCATAAATAAGCAAACCCAAGTGATATACTTGGCATTTGAAGAATGAAACAAATTCAAGCAGATTTTCAAAGTATCATAGATTTGTTCTAACAACGCTAGAAACCATGTATGAAGCGATATGTGAAAGGTGCGAAGGACCTACTAATGTAATAGATCGCGCTCTTTACTATAGTAAAAGTCACTTTAAATCTGTCACTTTCGCGTTGCATGTTTTTCGCTCATTGCTCAAGCAATTTTCATCCGATTCTCATGAAATTTGACAAGCGTTAGTTTCTAGTCTTACGGCACCTGTCCTAAAAATTTCAGGGAAAAATATTAAGTAGTTTTAAAGTTAGACCATTTGACATGTAGTTTTTGCGAATTATGACGCTCCTCTATAAACCCATTGAACGCTATCAGCTTTAATCACGAAATTCCACTACATGTCAAATGGTCTAACTTTTGAAATATTCAGGGTAGGCGCCGGAATAGTTGAAAAGAGTGCTTGTGAAATTTCATGGGAATTTGTTTAGAATTGACTGAGAAATCAGCGAAAAACACCCAACGCTGGTGGAAGTTGACTGCAATTATAATATAATTTAAAGCGAAAGGCTAGGTTATTGATAAAGTGATGGGGTACGAATTTTGTATTGCCTTTATGCATTAATAGGCTGGTGTAGTAGGGCCCTTAGCTACATTAATAGGCTGGTGTAGCATGGCCCTTAGCTACAATAATAGGCTGGTGTAGCATGTCCCTTAGCTACATTAATAGGCTGGTGTAGTAGGGCCCAAAGCTACATCAATAGGCTGGTGTAGCAGGGCCCTTAGCTACATTAATAGGCTGGTGTAGCATGGCCCTTAGCTACAATAATGGGCTGGTGTAGCATGGCCTTTAGCTACAATAATAGACTGGTGTAGCATGGGCCTTAGCTACATTAATAGGCTGGTGTAGCAGGGCCCTTAGCTACAATAATAGGCTGGTGTAGCATGTCCCTTAGCTACATTAATAGGTCGGTGTAGCAGGGCCCTAAGCTACAATAATAGGCTGGTGTAGCATAGTCCTTAGCAACATTAATAGGCTGGAGTAGTAGAGGCCTTAGCTACATTAATAGGCTGGTGTAGCAGGGTCCTTAGCTACATTAATAGGCTGGTGTAGCAGGCCCATTAGCTACATTAATAGGCTAGTGTAGCATGCTCCTTAGCTACATTAATAGGCTGGTCTAGCATAGTCCTTAGCTACATTAATAGGATGGTGTAGCATGGCCCTTAGCTACATTAATAGGCTGCTGTAGCAGGGCCCTTAGCTACATCGATAGGCTGATGTAGCATGGTCGTTAGCTACATTAATAGGCTGGTGTAGCATGGCCCTTAGCTACATTAATAGGCTGGCTTAGTAGGGCCCTTAGCTACATTAATAGGCTGGTGTAGTAGGGCCCTTAGCTACATTGTAGGCTGGTGTAGCATGGGCCTTAGCTACATTAATAGGCTGCTGTAGCATGGACCTTAGCTACATTAATAGGCTGGTGTGGTAGGGCCCTTAGCTACATCGTAGGCTGGTGTAGCATGGCTCTTAGCTACATTAAAAGGCTGGTGTAGCAAGGCTCTTAGCTACAATAATAGGCTGGTGTGGCATGCTCGTTAGCCACATTAATAGGCTGGTGTAGCATGACCTTTAGCTACATTAATAGGCTGGAGTAGTAGGGGCCTTAGCTACATTAATAGGTCGGTGTAGTTGGGCCCCTGGCTACATTAATAGGCTGCTGTAGCATGGCCCTTAGATACAATAATATGCTGGAGTCGTAGGGGCCTTAGCTACATTAATAGGCTGCTGTAGCAAGGCCCTTAGCTACATTTATATGCTGGTGTAGTAGGGTCCTTAGCTACATTAATAGGCTGGTGTAGCATGGTCGCTAGCCACATTAATAGGCTGGTGTAGCATTGCCCTTAGCTACAATAATAGACTGTTGTAGCATGGGCCTTAGCTACATTAATAGGCTGGTGTAGCATGGCCCTTAGCTACAATAATAGGCTGGTGTAGCATGGTCCTTAGCAACATTAATAGGTAGGTGTAGCAGGGCCCTAAGCTACAATAATAGGCTGGTGTAGCATGGCCCTTAGCTACATTAATAGACTGGAGTAGTAGAGGCCTTAGCTACATTAATAGGCTGGTGTAGCATGGTCCTTAGCAACATTAATAGGCTGGTGTAGCATGGTCCTTAGCTACATTAATACGCTGGTGTAGCATGGTCGTTAGCCACATTAATAGGATGGTGTAGCAAAGCCCTTAGCTACATTAATAGGCTGCTGTAGTAGGGCCCTTAGCTACATCGATAGGCTGGTGTAGCATGGTCGTTAGCTGCATTAATAGGATGGTGTAGCATGGCCCTTAGCTACATTGATAGGCTGGTGTAGCATGGCCCTTAGCTACATTAATAGGCTGGCTTAGTAGGGCCCTTAGCTACATTAATAGGCTGGTATAGTAGGGCCCTTAGCTACATGTTGGCTGGTGTAGCATGGGCCTTAGCTACATTAATAGCTTGCTGTAGCATGGCCCTTAGCTACATTAATAGGCTGGTGTAGTAGGGCCCTCAGCTACATCGTAGGCTGGTGTAGCATGACTCTTAGCTACATTAAAAGGCTGGTGTAGCATGGCTCTTAGCTACATTAATAGGCTGGTGTAGCATGGTCGTTAGCCACATTAATAGGCTGGTGTAGCATGGCCTTTAGCTACATTAATAGGCTGTTGTAGCAGGGCCCTTAGATACATCGATAGGCCGGTGTAGCATGGTCGTTAGCTACATTAATAGGCTGGTGTAGCATGGCCCTTAGCTACATCAATAGACTGGCTTAGTAGGGCCCTTAGCTACATAAATCGGCTGGTGTAGTAGAGTCCTTAGCTACATTAATAGGATGGTGGTGCATGGCCCTTAGCTACATTAATAGGCTGCTGTAGCAGGGTCCTTAGCTACATCGATAGGCTGGTGTAGCATGATCGTTAGCTACATTGATAGGTTGGTGTAGCAGGGCCCTTAGCTACAATAATAGGCTGGTGTAGCATGGTCCTTAGCTACATTAATAGGCTGGCTTAGTAGGGACCTTAGCTACATTAATAGGCTGGTGTAGTAGGGCCCTTAGCTAAATTTATATATATATATGTTTATATATATGCACACAGACTGTAAATCGATTGCTGAATAAACTTACTTACTTACATTAACCCTTTCAAGCCTGAATTTACTATTGTCATTTTCATCCTCTACAAACCGGGAATTGCTGTCGCAATTCTCGACTTGTAGCGGATGAATAAGATGATAAGATGATTCGTGAGGGCTTAGATGGTAATAGGCTGGTGTAGTAGGGTCCTTCATTAACCGTTAAAACTCTACATTAAATAATTAAAATTTTCACCCACAGCCGCGACCCACAACATATTGTGGGTACACATTATTCATTACCCGGTATGTTTCCACAGCCAGCTGTGTAAAATTGACACTCCCGTTGCCTACCAAAAAACTCGGATGCCATGAAACTGACACGAATATTTCAAGTGCCTACGAAAACTAGGCCATTTTCAGCAGGCGTAAACTTTTGATCGTATTAGAACTATTGCATTTAAAAATGGAGGTCACTGTGTCAGAGCCTTGCGATGTCATCAGGGTAATTAATGATGTGTTTAATTTAAAACCAAACATTTTCAAATATTGGTGTTTAAACACTCATTTCATTCCCAATAACTGTCATTTTATCGGCTAATAAAATAAATTAACCCTTACAGTGCGGGGATTGACTTTAATCGTCAGAATCTGACGTCTGTAGACGTCAGATTCTGACGTCTAAAGTCGATCCCCGCACTGTAAGAATAAAATACATAGGTATTTAATTGAATCAGTAAGAGCTAACTAGGACATTTATGATGATTTCAAATTGAAAAAAAAACTTCAGTCCCCATTGTTTTAACAAAAAAAATTAAGCGTTGTAAGAGTTAAAAACGACCTGCTTAGGGGTGTAAGGGTTAACAAAAGATGGCGAAAATGTATCAGTACCAGCTATTACGACTACATCCACTGTGCTGTCTCTAGGGGAGACTGGGGCACCTTGAAATGTATCAGTACTAGTTATTACGACTACATCCACTGTGCTGTCTCTAGGGGAGACTGGGGCACCTTGAAATGTATCAGTACCAGCTATTACGACTACATCCACTGTGCTGTCTCTAGGGGAGACTGGGGCACCTTGAAATGTATCAGTACCAGTTATTACGACTAGATCCACTGTGCTGTCTCTAGGGGAGACTGGGACACCTTGTAACCTTGTAATGTATCAGTACCAGTTATTACGACTACATCCACTGTGCTGTCTCTAGAGGAGACTGGGGCACCTTGTAATGTATCAGTACCAGTTATTACGACTACATTGACTGTGCTGTCTCTAGGGGAGACTGGGGCACCTTTATTTACCTTCAGTTAAAACACACCACCAGGTTATTTTCATTGTCCGACAGCTATACATTCTAATTCGGGAATGGAGAGTTATTGTTGACCTAGTACAGACCAATTATTATGGTAGGCATGTGGTATTATAAATGCCTGATAAGCCCTTGAGGGCCTTATACCAATCTATTATACTTTATTTTCTGTTTGTACTATATGTCTGTACTATGTCACTATGATAAACAAATACAACTACAACTATAATCAGTCTGGTGTGACCTAGCTGTTGATCATAAGGATTGTCATTATGTTCAGATGTGTTTTAAGTCAGTTAAAACCTTCGGACCTCTACATTCTCAGCTGTGAAAAAGGCCTCGGCCTTCGGCCTCGAGCTTTTTCACAGCAAAGAATGTAAAGATTTTCGGGTTTCATCCCAAATGAATAACACTCTGACGACACCATCCAGAGGGGTATATTAGACCAATATATTTTGTGACATGTGCAACCTTTCATTTTTAACAAAACATATTTTTAAATGCCTTATTGTGCCCTATACCTGTACCTGGGGTACTTTGAAACACCAAGTTAGGTAAATTAGGTACCTTGAAACATATCGACCTCAATACTGGTCATGCCAACAACAATTCATAGTAGTTGTTTCTCTTCAATATAGTAAACATACCTTATATTCCGAAGTAGAACACGTATCCTTCAATATGTCGAGAGCGACAGGGTCAATGTCGACAGCTTCATATGTCTTCAGATGTGGCAAACATTTGGTTATCACCTCACGGTCGAATCTCCCATCAGCTGAAATACCGATTAAATTAGTTAACTGATCTAATTCATAAGTTGCTTTGCTTTGCTTAACACCTTAAACCGATAAACCATAGAATTTAAATTTTCACTCACAGATTACTCACATTTGTTAAATTTGTAACCAAATTGGCGAGGTTTAACAAAATTGCTTTATTTAGTTTTTTTGTGAATTTGAGCTGGAAAATAGGTATATTAGTGAGGGGTAGAAGTCTACCACATTCTGAGCATGGACAATTTCAAAATTCCGACTAAATCCGAGATGGCCGCCATTTTTTAAACACGGAAACATACACTATAGTCTTCAGATGTGGCAAGCATTTGGTTATCACCTCACGATCGAAGTTTCCATCAGCTGAAATAACGGTTCAATCAGTTAACTGATCTAATTTATAAGTTAAGGCTTTGCTTAACACCTTAAACCAATGAAATATAGAATTTAAATTTTCACCCACGAATTACTCGGTTTTGTTTAATTTAAAAAAAATTGTTTTATTTAGTTTTTATAGTGATTTTGAGCTGGAATATAGGTCTATAGGTCTATTACTCAGGGGTAAAAGTCTACCACTTTCAGAAAATGGAAAATTTTAAAATTCCGACTAAATCCAAGATGGCCGCAATTTTTTATTAACACGGAAACATACACTATAGCTGATGCAGAACTTTGTGATTTCTAAATTTAAAAAAAAATATTGGGGATGGACATAATGTGGTTGTGACTTAGTATCAACACATTAGGCATATAGTGCAATATTTTGTTGCAGTTTAAACCTTCGTGTTTAAAAGGCATATTATATATGTTTATTTAAAGCTTGCCCGCATCTAACTATTTAGAATCATGGTAGGATGCAGTATACCTTGTTTAATCTCTATAAATCCGAAATTGCTGAAATTTGAGGAGTGTCCCAGTTAGTCCGTGGCCTTGTTCTACTGGGACTAGTTTTTTTGTTAAAAATTATCCAAATCTGTATAGATTTTAGCTGTCATTAAATACAATTTCTAACTCTTTTATCGTTTGCTCCAGGGCGAGAAATGATAAAAGTGTCTCAGCTAGCCCCGGTCTCCCCTAGGTATGTTAATTAGGGTGAACTATGCAGATTAGCTAATAAAAAATCATCCTCAAAGTTGGCGCAACACCAACGAAACTGAAAATGCTTGAAATATGCATATGATCACAACTCAATAAATAAACCTTGAACTTAAAAGAAAATCCCGGTTCACTACATGAATTATGGTGCTGGAAACTGGATTATGGTTTATTTTCACATATCTCACTCAAGTGAGCGCCGTTTGCCACCACTCACACTCAAGTCATATCAAAGTCAAATATATCGAAAACGTCGAAAATGATATTTTAAAATATAGTTTTAATGTTTATGCTTCAGACCAAAAATATAAACAGTTTTTTGGCTTCAAGAAATATTGAGTGGAGTATAATAAAATATATTTAAAGTTCAATCGTAATTATTCGAATATATTTCTAGCGATAATAGCACAAAATAGGTTAGCAAATATGAAAATGAAAAACCTTCATCCAACTTTGGCTGACGCTGCCTGGAATACAATACATTTAGGCCTACTTACAGCTGCCTATGCTGATATAGTGCTTCGTGTCCACACCCCACATGGATGCTTTGCTTTCCAGAAAATTAACAGCAGACGCAGGTGATGTGGATCGCTCATAGAAACGGTGGTAGTCTGGGAGGTAGCTTGAATACACTGCCATGATTACAGTGGTGTGTTGCTTGAAGCTGAATGACGAAGATAGCGAATGATGATGGTACAGAGTGCCATGTAGCCTAAATATCTCTTTAGATCATTAACCCTTTAAGCCCTCACGATGCAATAAAGCATCATTTTGCATCCCTGAAAACAGTCCTAATTTTCTTTCAACTAGGGTTTTTTAATAAAAATTCCCATGAAACTGGTTTACTTATACATAGTAATTTTCTTTATTTTTCCCCCCGCATCAACTCATCTTCATCCACTTGAAGGCGAGAATTGCGACAGCAATCCGCGGCTTGTAGTGGATGAAGATGACAATGGTGAATTCAGACTTGAAAGGGTTAAAGGGGGTAATTAGCAGCTTTTAATTTGTATGTGACTATTATACCGAATTCACATATTATTTTTAAATTTTGATAGTTAGACGTGCCAATGCTGTGAACTTAGTAATAAAGTGACATTGACCCTAATGAAATGCATTGACCTTGACATCAAATCGATAAATTAAAAGCAGAAATGGATTCCCTGGGTAAAGTTGTTTAGAGCAATAGCATTATGCATGATTCTAGATTCAACAGATAAACTGTTATTCTCTCTTCTTTGATTTAAAGAACCATACATTATTGTAATTAAAGTAAAATACACTAATTACCTCTTGATGACCTTGATCATATGTGTTGAGATTGACCCCTAATTGCAAAGAGAACATCAGAAACCATTTACCCGTGTCAAATTTATACGAAAAAGTGGTGTTACAAATGTTTCTGTGACAATTTGTTAAAAAGCTGTAGCCCTAACATCATCATTAACCAAATTAGCTTAACCCTTTAACCGCCAAATTATTCAATCTGAATTTTTACCCACTTGAAGTTGTGTCTCGCTGACGCGATTCACAACTTCAAGTGAGGGAAAATTATTCAGATTTGGCAAAATGGAGGTCAACTATTTTCAAATATTGCTGCTTGATGTCACATGTTATCTTTGTCACATGTTTACAAGGTGGTACTTAATGTGCTAATAAAAAATGAAAAATCGAATATATGCGACACCGGCGGTTAAAGGGTTAAGTTTTGCAAATTAGCTCATGATGTTTTTCAAAATTGAAAATATGGCGCGATACATACACAGATTTTTATACAAAACGGGATTTTAGTAAAAAAAAGTTTTCCATCCTATATATAATGGTCAATAATGTTAATTAGGTAAATTATGCAAATAAGCTTAACTAAACTCCCCTCCTAGCTGGCACATAGATCTAGTACACATATCTAGAAATGTTTATAAAGACCCATACATGTTTAAAGGGGCACGGATTGAAAAATATATTTATATGTCCTATGAACATGCCCAAAGTAATATTTGGGCAATATATCTATTTCAGACCTTGACCTTGACATTTTCAGTTGAATTAATAAATGTGAAATAAAAATAAATATCTCAGGAATTTTAAGTGATCATTAGCAAACGTTGTAAGCATTCTAATGGTCCAGAACGTTTGTCAATGCCTTGTTATCACTTTTAATGGGTGATTATTGTACAATTATTATCACAATGCGGGTGACCCAACGTTTGCTTAAAATTAATGTTGGTCCACCGTCTGCGACGTTGGCCCAACATTAAAACAACGTTGGGTCGACAGCTGTTTACGTTTATCTAGCTCATTTAATATGCCTCGTAGTTCGCGCTCGCTATTAAATGAGCTAATATTGATCATGTTTATGGGTTTTCCTTTGTGTGGTTGTGTTTGCTTAAATAGTTGGACTAGTCTGTGCTAGGTTGTAATGATGTGTCAGTATGTTAATTGTAAACTTTTCAGCCAGTATCTCATATCTTCATTTTACAGAAAAGATACCACGAAATCGCACTAATTGATGTTTCTTTTTTTTCACAATTTTGCGGAGGGCATGCACAACCCTCCCCCCCCCCGCCCCCTGGGCCGCTTGGTTTCTTGGAAATCTGAGCACCCCCCTTAATTTATTTTCGAATACGTCACTGATGTTAGCCTTAAAGGGTGCCCATTAAATGTTGCTCCGGGTACGTCTGTGTTGTGCATGTCGTCCCCTTGGATATTAAAGGGTGTATCTGCCACTTTGTAAAGTGACAGATACACCCTTTCATATCCAAAGGGACGATGTGTGTTGAACCAATGTTGTTTGCATGCTGGCCCACCGTCTACAACGCTGGATGACATTAAAACAACATTGGACATTTTGAAACCCGTGGTAGCTGATCAACATTTTGTTTATCTACATAATTATTTAATGCACGTTGTTCAAGACTAGCCGTGTCATCCCCTCCGAGGCCGTGAATTGATGTATTTGCTTTACCCGAAAAATTCAACATGGCGGTGACTGAGAGCGATCTCGACCCCAAGATCCGAAAAATGTCCATAACTTTTTAATGACTGTGCGACCTCCGAGCTGAGCATGCGGGCATGGAAGTGATATGATACTGATTCTAAAAAAAATATTTCCGACCTTATTATTCCTTGATATTTTCAGATATGACAGTCCAAAGAAAAGTACCACGATTTTGTATGCTGTAACCTGTTCAAGACATGAACCATCTTGCGATTATAAAATGGCTATATATGTGATGCAGAATTGCGTATGTTTTTAAATAGTTTATTTAACTTTTAATTTCTGAAATGTTGATGCGCCTTCTCGGTAAGCACAAGTTAAAATAAACCATAATGTTAACATCTATTTTTGTGAGACTGTAGAAAGCGAAAAAATGGACATTAAAATGCACAAGCGCTATGAATGATTGTGGCGTCTAGTGAGACATTAGCAGCATTAAAATTTTTGAAATTTCAGATTTGTATTTTTGTGACTTTAATCATTGACGGGACTGGGTAAGAGCAGGTTAACTGCATGAATTCCCGGATTATCAAAACAGCAGTGTATATGGTTATAACCTCATTAGCAGCTGCTTTGATCTCCCTGCCGCGTGCCCCCCCCCCTTAACACCCCCCCCCCTTAACACCCCCCCCCCCCTATGCACAGCTGGTGTCACAGGAAATACCCCAGCAAATATGAGACGTTGAGCCTACGTTGGTTTACTGTTGGGCCAACGTTGTAGACGGTGGGCTACCAGTAAACCAGCGTTGGCCCAACGTCTCATGTTTGCTGGGACGCTCCCCTAAGGCCACCATGCTTAATTTATCTGTTTCAGATCAGAAAAAAAATCTGATGAGGGTAGAAAAAAAACATTTGAGAAAAAAAACAGTAAACCTATTTTTGGAAAAGTTAATGAGGGCGACGAAATAAAAAAAAATTGGACAAATTTCTAGAAAAGTTAATGAGGGCGACGAAATAAAAAAAACTTTTGATTTATTTGAACAAAAGAGTGCGTCAAAAAAAACATGCAAAAAAAACATTGGCGGATTTTTTTTTTATCTCCTGGAATAATTAGGGTTTTTTTTCGGAAATCGACAACAATCCAATGCACGCGCTGGACAGAAAAAAAAACACATGTTTTTGTTTTGGTAATGCGCTGCCTAAATCTAATGCACGAGCTCATCTGAAACAGAGAAAAAACATAGTGGCCTAACGACTTGATCATCAGACACTCATAATCAGAGAAAGGTCTATGCTCAGAGGAGGTTGGAAGCGGAAATCACGTGATAAAGTCAAAAAGTAAACAAACACACGTGCTTTTCAGCATGATTGTATCCCTCATTTCTACAAGCTACGTAGCATTGAATTAAAGTTGATATACTTTAATGTGACAATAATATAATAGAATGATATTCCATTTACGTGCTGATTATAATTTGGTCGATTTTTCAAGGTGCGATCAATGTTTAAGATGCGTTTGACTGGGACACGGATGCACAAATTCCTGTTGAACACCTGCCAAAAATCGCACTTAGTGATTGTTCTATACATTCGAGTATTTTCAGAAGCTCTGAGGTGAAAGGCGGAATGGTAATGGTCATTTTTGCACCAAAACACCTCTATCTTCCTCTTGAAAATATATTTTTTTCGAAAACCTGAAGTTGGCATTATTTAGCGATGTTTTGTGTTTGTTTGTTTGTTTGTTTGTTTGTTTTGTTTGTTTGTTTGTTTGTCTGTCTGTTTGTTTGTTTGTTTGTTTGTTTGCGATAGTTAGACCTGAATGGGGCTGCCCGGGCCTTCCGACATTAATTGCTACTCTGGACTCAATCTGATGAGCTATGGCCAATCTAACATCATCTTGCCTGTAATAAATATATTTACTTACATTTATGTGATTCATAAGTTGATATGTGACATATTGGATGATTATAGGTAAAATGCAACTTACTACAATTCACGGCGATATATTTTGCATCAATCTAGGCCTATGTAAGGAGAATTCGTCCGCGACTGAGCATGCCCAGTGTAGGGGTATATTTAGGGGTCCTAGGACCGGGTCGCTTGATGATAATAAGGGAATCAAGTGAGCGATAATCAAGAAAAAACGATTAAAAATACTTTTATTAGATGTTAGTTGGAATTATTTTAAATGTGGTTTTGGCCGCCGAGATTGTATTAGAAAAAACGATTAAAATTAATTCCATTAGATGTTAGCTGGAATTATCTTAAATGTGGTTTCGGCCGCCGAAACTGTATTAGAGACTAGTCCATAATTATTGGAATTATCTTAAATGTGGTTTCGGCCGCCGAGATTGTGGCCTCCACGCTAGCGACCATTGCTTGGTCTTAGTGAAGCTCTCCTGATCAACAAAATATATACCACTTCTTATATTAGTGTAGGGTCTTATGTCAGTAAATGTGGTCCCGTGGGAATTGCATGTTAATTCTTGACACCTATGTTCAATTTAAAGAAAAAATAAAACTGAACAAAATAAAATAGGGTGTCATTTTTTTCTGAAGCCCTAAAGGTCATTTCCGGGGTCTTAAAGGTCATGACCCTAAAAACACACGGGGATTTTTTAAAACGTTTGTATTTCAAGATAATATAGTCGTGTAATATAGAAAATCGAAGAAAATTGGCACGAAATAGTCAACATTCATAATTAACAAATATTATGAAGATTTAAAGCTCATTTCCGGTCTCTTGAAGGTCATAACCCTGAACACTCATATAGTCCATAGGCCAGAATTGGTTAACCAAACGTCTGTCGTTGCAGTAGTAGCTGACCAATCTACACATGCAACATACCATATAAAAGATAAAATGAAATGAAATGAATCGGGCTTTAGGCCACCTTTGTGCACATATAGGCTAAACTGGGCCAGGAGAACCTCCTGAGGATGGTGAGATGATTGAGATGACACTGTCCTCCAGACACAGGATTCGAAATTCGCGCCCTGGCGGTCTGATGCCGAGCACGCTACCTCTCGGTCACGGAGGCTCCCCACAATACTAACTTTCACACGTGGATGGGGAAGAAACAATTTTGTTTCTTTCAAACTGCCGAGACCGGGAACCGAGCCTCGGACTCTGGCGTGAAAGGCAGCGGTGCTAACCACTACCCTAGGGCCCCCGCCCATATAAAAGATAACTAAATATCCGTTCTATCATAAACAACATTTGTTTAATGGAGATCTAAAAAGTAGAATACGTATTACGGTAGATTAGGTTGCAAGGCATTCGAAACTGTGTTTAAGTAGGCTACAGTACATTCTAACATGCTTTGATGTGATTAGTATTGAGAATGACATCAGTATTTTAATGGTAAATATGCAAAATGAAGTCCATAGGTCAGACGATGAACAAAAAACGCCAGAAATGCTTGTTTCGGCCCCCAAGTCACACAAAATCAATAAATTGAGCAATTCCGAGCCACAAATTAAAAAAAGAGGCTAAATTCACATTTTGATAGCCATTTTGATTCTTGTTCATATGAAGTTAAATTTCGCGGCCATTTTGGCTTTTTTTATTTCAAATTTACTCGTCAGTAACGTTTAGTCCTAATCCACTATGTTACCACAAAAACATCATATTATTGTCAACGTGTTTAGCAGTATACTTATAGTAACAGTAAATACATAAAAAACGGCGAATGTCTTGGATTCAAAGGTCAAATGAAGGTCATTTCTTTCCAAAGACACAAGAAAAAAATTAACAATTAAAAATCTTGCAGAAACCACAAATTGTACAAACTATAGAAAATATGGGGTTTTCTTAACATTTTGGTGGCCGTTTTGTGTTCTGCTAATTTGAAGGTAAAGGTCTCCAAATATAAAGCGTTATCTGGCAGATTCACATTCAGCACACGCAAATTCTGTGAAAACAAGTGACTACAAAAGTATAGGCCTACACTAAAATCCCGAGCAATGTTGCATGTTTCAGATTTCAGCCCAGGCTCTAACTAGACTTATTCTCATAAAATATTTTTTCATTAAAAAAATATATGTGGTATTTATATATATAAATACCACACATTTGAAAGCATACACATATCTGGGTTCAGAAAACATAGGCCAGATATGGATATGTCCAATAACTACCATTTAATATGTTGTTTTTAATGACCAGGTTGACTAGTTCGTTTTGCTGCTCATTCTGATTATTTTATAATAAAAACATGTTTGAGCGTATGTGGAGAGACGACTATTTACTCTACTGCAATGTGTGATGTATTAGTAAAACGGTATATTGCATGTGTAGATTGTTTAATAAGAACACCAACGACATACGCTTACGCAACCCTACCCCTTAATTTCTGACAGGTTTGGGGATACCCCCATAAAAGCGGTCAAAATATAAAGTTCGTCAATTTTTTTACTGGTAACATCTCATTTCATGTTTTGGACATATCAAAGCTGAAAAAAAGTTGGTGGGGGTGAGTAAGTTGTGGGGGGGGGGGGTGCATGGTGACCGATCGATGGACTAATATGTATATTTGAAAACTTTGCAATAGTTAACCTTGAAATGACCTTCGAGGGGTTTCAAAATGTTATTTTTTTTTTTTTTTAATTTGATGATATTTCCTGAACAATTTCGGTCATTTTGATGTGTTACACGACTAGTAAGACATGTGTTTAAAACAATAAATGAGATCTAGGGGTCGTGACCTCTAGGGATCGAAAAATGACCTTAAGCTGACCTAAAAAAATGACACCCTATTTTTTTGGAATCAGCCTAAAATTCTGAACAAGAAAAACGTAGGTGACAAGAATTAACACGAGATTCCCACGGAATTACATAAGACCATACACTATATATTACTGTGTACTTACTGTCTATGATCAAATAAATGAATCTGAATCTAAATCTATTAGAGACTAGTCCGTAATTATTTAGGTAAATACAACTACAATTCACGGCGATATATTTTGCAACATGAGCGACGTCTAGGCCTATGTAAGGAGAATTCTTCTGCGACTGAGCATGCCCAGAGTGAGGGTATATTTAGGGGTCTTAAAACCGGGTCGGTTGGTGATAATAAGGGAATCAAGTGAGCGATATTAAAGAAAAAACGAATAAAATTACTTTCATCAGATGTTAGTTGGAATTATCTTAAATGTGATTTTGGCCGCCGAGATTGTTTTAGAGACTGGTCCGTAATTATTTTATATATAAAACAATCTAGTGATAAATAAAGTGAAGTTTCAGACAAAATATGTCTGACAAAATATGCCGCAGCTCGCCCGTCTATAATATGACCCGGGAATGTGGTCACGTGACCTTGCTTCCATCCTCCTCCAGATACGATCAAAACTTACGTAGAATCATCATAATCATCATAGCAGATATCGACTCTATGTCTTTCAGCTGTTGGGCCAGTGTTGTAGGCCCAGCATTAAAACAACATTGAGTTGATAGTATGATAGTGGAAGCATGAATGAATGAATGAATGAATGAATGAATAAATGAATGAATGAATGAATGAATGAATGAATGAATGAATGAATGAATGAATGAATGAATGAATAAATGAATAAATAAATGAATGAATGAATGAATGAATGAATGAATGAATGAATGAATGAATGAATGAAAAAATGAATAAATGAATATGAATGAATGAATGAATGAATGAATGAATGAATGAATGAATGAATGAATGAATGAATGAATGAATGAATGAATGAATGAATGAATGAATGAATGAATGAAGGCTAGAAATATGATTCACCAAAAACGTACGCATTTCCCGCAATGACGAAATGGAATTTGAAATCAACATAGAATCTTGATTCAGGAATAGCCTTCAAACATGTTGTCCTCAATTAGCATGGTTAGGCCACAATTGTATTATCTGTTTTAGATTAATGCATGCATTATATTAACAGCCTGCGCATTGGGTGAGCTCGCTTCCAACCTCATCTGGTCTATGCTCATAATAATGGGCCCTACTAGCTGTAGGGGAGATTGGGGCACCTTGAGACGGAAAAAATCCAATCCCCATATATTTAATTTTCGAAATAAAACATTTTCACAACATTGATACAGCATCTAGTAACGTATATTTGAGCAAGAAATGTGCAACATTTCATTTTTTAACAAAAACTTATTTTCTAAAAAGTGTGTTAATGTACCCCGTACTCGGGCACCTTGAGACACCACATGGGGTAACTAGAGACACCATATCAGGTACCTGAAGACAACGTGGATATAACAAAAATCAAGATTTGAATGCTACATATACCTGTAGCTAAAGCCTGCAGTTGGCTAATGCTAGATGTTGCAGTAACAATATGTGCCTTAAGAAAAGTAGGGGCACCTTGAGACACTTTCGGGGCACCTTGCGACAGTTTTGTGGCACATTGAGACAGCGTCTCAAGGTGCCCCACCCTGACTGCCCCACATCTGATATCATATTTTGTGTGTGGGGTGTATTTCAAGCAAACTATTATACATAAGTTATAAAGTGGTATCACAGGTGTAAGATACCACCAAAATAATAAGGAAAGCAACTATTACGTGATCTATAGAACCAAACAGGTACAGTTCATGTCAAACATAGACCTAAGTTTTGGTTTGTTTGGGTACCATTGACCAGATGGCGCACATATCGCAAAATAGTTTCTGTGTCAAAAAGCCTGTCTAAAGGTACCCCCATATTTCAAGGTGCCCCAGTCTCCCCTGCATACATACACACTTATGTGTCCCAAGCGCATATAATGTATACTATTATATGGTTGAACAGTCATCATGTATGATCGTTGTAGGTAGCCGCTCGTGGGCTTGTGTCCTTTATATAACAGGAACGAGCGACTCCACATGATTAAACAGTTTAATGGTGATTAAATAGTCCAATACACAGTTGAATATACATGTTGGTTAAATAGCCATTCTCACAGTAGCGACATTGCTCGGCTCGATAACACTTACGGAACCACCCGTGATAAGGCCCAGAAGAAGGCAGAAGTAGGACAGATCGCACACAACTCACACACGGGCTTATATCCTGGCCCAGCCCCTGACGTCAGCAAATGACGCACGGCGGCCATCTTGCTGGCGTCATGGGTGGATCGGGTTACCCGGCGTCCGCCGGAATGAGGCAGCGCCTTGACAGGCGTACCTTAAACATTTCGGTCACAAGATATCGAATATCCAGAAAGTGAGACCTAAACGTGACCTAAGGTCAAGAACCTAATAACAAGTCTCGAGTGCGGAGTTGTCTTTCTAACATGTCAATTACTCGAAGATAAATAGGGAACCGGTGAATGCCCGCTACTGTGAATACGCCAAAATATATGTTAGAAAATATTAAGTATATTATATGTATTACGTTAATAGTCGACTTGTTACATACCTCCCCTACGTAATAAGTAACTGCATGCAATGAAGTTACGTAAAAAGGTCGCCCAATTTAATAACAAGACGATAAAAATAACAATCATTACTTAATATAAGAGGTATCCTTAAAGATATACCCTATTATTGTTCTATTTACTTATAGACGATAATAACTAGAAACATTCAAAGTAAATCTCAATTAGATGTTCTCTTAGTTAATATGAAAATATTATACCGACATCGTCAATCAATCACTAGGGCTTATGACAGTAACCATTGTTACTAAAGGCCGAATAATTGAACACGTTATAACACATTTTACTTAACAATCAATATTACACAAAAATATAGGTTGTAAATTTCGTATAATAATTATTTAAAAAAAAAATGAACATTCATGCCTGAACATCAACAGTTGGAAATGCAGGTTGCGGTAAAATAACCAGTTCGATTTCCTCAGGCGGTGGGTCAACTCGTCGACTAGAAGACCCATCGACCGTAACCATTGACCTGCGTCCCAGCCGGGCGCATCTAGCATCAAATCGTTCGCAGCATCCGACTCTTTTACAAGTCCAGATGCCAAAAACGATCATAAGTACCAGACACGCCAGGGCAAAAGTGTAACGCCAATCAAAGTCCCAAGAAATCGCAGTGGGATATTCCACAGGTTTTAAGTCGGTAAGTTGTAAATCAATTTCCTGTTCATCTGCAAACATTGTAAAATTACTTTGTTCATGCGGTAAATTCAGTGGTGACATGTAAGAATTATAAGGTAATTCAAATTTAATGCTAGAGGCCAGAGTTACATTGTAAACATAATTAAATTGAGAGTTAATTGTCCACAATTGTGATTTCAAATCAAACGGATAATTAAGTGATAATCTATATACTCCAGCTGGAACAGTCTCGTAAGCGGCAGGATGTCCTTGACATCGTAATGTCACCGCAGCACCACGTGTAATTAAAACATGCACATTAATATCAGCTTGTAGTAATATGTCACCTTTTTCTGGTAACGTTATAATAGGAGCATTCTTAAATGCCACAGGAAAAACTGGATTAAATCTAGAAAAATGTAAATAACAGCTTTTATCATAAGCTGGTTTGCTTTTCAGTAGCCCGTTAATGCACTGATGCATCATGTAGGGCATGAGATGAACACACAATAGGCGAAGTACCGACACATACGGGGTCAAACACAACTTGATTTTGCACTGTTTCATACAAGACGCTATACGGAAGCGTCAAATGTAGGTAGCCAGATTGCAAAGGAATTGGCCACACAGCAAACTGTAAATACCGATAAGGTGTCGTCTCCACTATCGGTAAGTTAACACGAAATACAAGAGATCTCTCAAAATGTAATGGCTGTACATTCAGATTCTCGTAGTACCATTGCACGGGTTCCACTATAGTCGTCAGCGTCGGAGCTGCAGTCTCCAATACAGATCGTAGAACCTCCGTGGGGAGTAAGCTTTCAGTCACTTGTCCAGCCTCCAAATTCTCCTAGCGGTGGAGCCAGTACCATGCGCAGTCAAGAAATCAGATCCGATTTCTTCTAAATGGCCAAGTGTTACTTCAATGTCTTGGCGTACCGTCAAACGATTGACAAATTGTTCTAATACTCTCAACTTTTGGTCTTGGAACGCTGTATAGCGCAGAAACTCACGTTGTAGGAAAACAAGGTAATTCTTTAATTTACTAATGACAGCAGTATTATGATTTACAACTGTCACACAACGGTTTAAATCACTCACAATTTTCTGTTGGTTAGATCCAATATCCCTAAGTGTATTGTGTATGTCTTTCATCTGATCACTAGTGGCGGTGCCGAATAGAAAATTTGATGCCTTGCCAATAATATTCAAAAGTCCACGTTTCTGCCGTCTGCCATCAAGTGTCTCGTAATTAGGATCTGAACGCTACCAACGACTAGGACGCTGACAGCGTTGAAGTAACACATCCAAACGTTGTTTCCACTGACGTTGCCAAACTCCCATCGTATTCTCATTGGCAACGTTTGCTTTGAATTTGGTCACAAATCTAAAAAATTCTGGAGGCATAACGGGTTCATCCAGTCTTATCAACAAAGTCCATTGTCCGGCCACTATGTAGGCGTCTTTAACTTTCACTTCAATTCCATCTTTGATGGGCACAATCCACTCAGGTAATGCTAACACCAAAATATAATTTAAAGAAATCAGCATAAAATAAATAACTAGCTTCATTTTATCTCAAATCAATCTTTAGGTTTCTTTATCTTCCACGGAGTTGACCTGGTAATTCTGCCTGTGTCTGGTATGCGACTTATTGTCAACCTTATTGGCGGCTCTGTGACTGGTATAGATGCTGCCGCAGGCGTTGGTGGCGTAACTGGACTAGCCGTATGGCCACCGTCCTGATTTGCATGTGACTGTCTTACTGGCTTACCCCCTCTCGCGTTAGGCGAAGTCGTCGTCGTAGTAGTAGTAGTAGGCGGGCTATCTGCCTTATGTAGTAAGTCTGTAAATGGCGGGGTTTGATCGCCCGGCCGAAAATTATGCACGGAAGGCGTGTCATTCCTTGAGTCCGACGCATGCGTAATAAGCTGTGTTTGCTGTGAGCTTGTTTCAGTAGGCAGGACCTGATCCGGTCTTGGCGCAACGTCTGTATTATCAGCCGTCTCATACGACCAATCTGTGTCATGCGGTACTACTTGTATGCGACGTCTGTGAACCACCCTCTTAACACCAGTGGGTGTGTGAACGATCCAGTACGTTGGATGTCGAGCCCTGTGTATCGACCAACGTGAAGTCCATCGTGGGGTTAAAGACGACAATTGTCCAGGCTTTAATGGTGGGACAGAATCCCCCACATTTAATTTATCAGCCACCGCCCGTTTTGATAAAACTAATCGTTCATTGTCTTGTCTCGTCAAGTCAATCTGTTGACGAGCCATTCTCCATGTCGAATGTAGTGTCTGAAATCGGTCATTATTTGTGTCAGTCATGGGTTTATTAACACTTTTCTGGAAAGCTAAACGTCCTTTCCGACCATATAGACACTCGAAGGGGCTAAATCCCGTTGATGTATGTAATGTGTTTCTGTAAGCCATCAAGGCTGGCCCCAGTTGTGTTTCCCAGTCAGAACTACACTTATGCACTAATTTTCGCAGGATAGACTTTAAAGTACGGTGAAATCTTTCAATTTTTCCGTTACTAGGTGGGTTATAGGCTGTTGTCCTGTTATGTTTAATTCCATAACTTGACAAGAGACCATTAACCTCAGCATTACAAAATTCCGTTCCATTATCTGAGATTAGGATTTCTGGAGAATAATATTGTGGAAAATACCTGCTAGCCAATATATTAGCTATTGTACCACTGTTTTTATGTGCAATAGGGTAAGTGTCGGCCCAACCTGTCAGATGGTCAATTAGTGTGAACAGATATGAATGACGAAAACGTGACCTAGGGAATGGACCAACTAAGTCCATGGACACAATCTGATGGGGATAATATGCCATTGGCATTCGTCCTAATTCTACATGTGGTTTTTGAGTATTAAACAATCTACACGTACCACAACGTGCCAGAACATGTTTAATATCTTTACACATGCCTGGCCAGACATAACTCTGTTGGACATGATATAATGTCCTTTGATAAGCGGCATGTCCTGCCTGTTCATGTCTATTATTTATGACCTTTTTACGCCATTGCGGTGGTAATACCACACGAGGATAGGTTGCATGTTCTGCGCCGTTTGACAGAGACTAATATATCATCTGATAAAGCATATTCCGTCTCTGCAGAAACCGATTCAAACAATTTTGGAAAAACTTGTTTTTGTTGCAATACAAGTTTCTCTTTATTGATTTTATCGAACTCAAGCGGTAAACTCTCCATTCTATTGTCAGAATTGGCAGTTGTTCAGGTATCTTAGCTCGGCTTAGCATATCGGCTCTGGCGTTATCACGACCACACTTATACCTAATTGGCGCATTGAATTCAGAAATCTGTACTGGCCAGCGTTGTATTTTACTGTTGGCAATTACCTGACAGAAAAGAGATTTAAACGGCTTATGATCAGTGATTATTTAAAAATGTGAGCCCCATAAATAGGGACGTAATTTTTGAAGGGCTTATACTATGGCATACGCTTCTTTGACCACTGTACTCCACTTAGCTTGAGTTGAATCAAGCATGTGTTATAAATAATGTATAACCCTTTCTATCCCAGAGTCATCTTCTTGAACCAGAATAGCACCGACTGCGTAATTGGACGCGTCAGTATATAGTTTATATGGCCTATCCGTCTGAGGATAAGCCAACACAATGTCAGATGTTAAAATCTCTTTAAGCTTGTCAAAGGAATTCTGACAGTCTTTGGTCCATTGCCATTGAACACCCTTCTTAATTAACTGTATCAAAGGGTGTGATATTCTAGCGTAATCAGGCACTAATTGGTGATAATATCCTGACATGCCTAAGAATGTCCTTATTTCACTAACCTTCGTTGGAATTGGTAAATTAACAATCGCGCGAATTTTATCAGGATTCTCCGAAATTCCGTGCTCAGAAATTGTATAACCCAGCAGCAGTACTTTTGATTGTGCGAATTTACATTTAGAAGGGTTGACTGTAAGATTGAATTCTCGAAATTGTTCTAGAACGAGTTCGAGATTTCTCAAATGCTCTTCCTCATTATAGCCAAACACCACAACATCATCCAAATAAACAAAACACGCAGTACCGATCAACCCATGCAATACACTCTCTATAGTACGCTGAAAAACAGCTGGTGCGTTACATAGGCCAAACGGCATTCGTAAATATTCGAATAACCCTCTATGGCAGATAAATGCCGTCTTTGGAATGTCTTGTTCAGAGACAGAAATTTGGTTGTACGCCGCTTTTAAATTGAGACACGTAAACACTCGGGCCCCCTGCAGCTGGTCAAAAATATCTTGTATCAGCGGCAAGGGAAACGAGTCCTTAACTGTCACTGAATTTAACTTCCTATAATTCACACAGAAACGATATTCTCCTGATGATTTAGGAACCAGAGTAATTGGGCTGCACCAAGGGCTACTGCTAGGTCTTATAATATTCTGAGCCAACATCTCGTCAATTTGTTCTGATATTATTTGACGTTTAGCCAAAGGTGTCCTATATGCCCGCTGGCGTATAGGCCTTGAGTCTGTCGGAATTTCACACTCAACTAAAGGACAGGCTGGTTATGGCCGACCAGGAGCATCAAGTATCTCCTTATAGTCATTAAGTAATTTCAGATCGCCCAGTTGTTGTAGAAGTCAAAATTTCACTTTTAGAACCAGAATCTGGGCATCGGTGTAATGGAAATGATGAACCAAACCACACCAATGTGTCACTTTCAAAATCAAATTTTGCTGAACCCTGCTCTAATTGGTCCGCACCTAAAATAGCAGGGTAACCAAGACCTTTAACAATTAAGAATTTTACTAGTCCAATCGTTGTCACGTGTACGTCGGCCTGTCCTACGGTCATCAAATTATTCCCGCCCAGCCCACACACTACATTGCTGGTACTGCGGAGTGTAGGCTGGCGAGATGCGCTATTAATTTTGACATAGGTATTGAAGTCCATTACTGATACGGCAGCCCCGGTGTCGGCGAGAGTCGCTATAGTAAGTCCACCGATGGGCCAGTGGACTTTTCGTCGGCACCGGTCTACCAGTTTAAATTATCAGAATGTCCTCCCCTCTGTGAATTGTAATTTTGTTTATTCTTACCACTATTTTTATTCCTGGACGTCGTTGTGATGGTTGTTGGCGACAATCAACAGTTTTGTGGTTGCTATTGCAGTGGCCACAAAGCGGTGAGTCATTCTGATGGTAGAATGCTCTACAAGTGGCTCGTCGATGGCCCGGCCAGCCGCAACAGAAACACAAGGGCCCCGGGCTGTCCCTAGCCGGACGTTTTTGAGAAGTGGACGGACCAGGACTACCAGGGCTTAGCGTGGTGTTGTCTGTCTGTCGTCTTCTTTTTGGGTGTGCCCCCATTAGATGCCGTCCTGGCCTTTAATTTGCCGACGTCAGTAGCAAGCTTGTCAAAACGTGCCGCCAGGGCATCCACCTGCATCGTCGCACCGGTGGTCACACATATTGGCGACGGAGCTACGCCAACAAGCGCAACGTAACGCTCATTGTCTCCTGCGAGGGCCGTGGTTATCTCGATCACCTTATCCATGGTCTGGTTGTCTTTCAGTTTGCGATAAATCGCTGCTGACATTGGTTGGTCCGTTAAACCACGTAAAAACGAACCAGCCGCCCGCTGCTCCTCGACGTCACCCGGATCGTCTGCGTACGCCAGCCCGTATAAAGCCTTATACCGGGCGACGTATCCGAACACTAACTCCCCATGACGCTGCTTGCACTGCGTAAGTTGTTGCCTGTAATGCAAGTCCTCAGCGCCGGAGAGGAATGTCCGGATCAGCGAAGACTTTAGTTCTTTCCACACCGTCTTCTTCGCTGCACAAATGGTCTCGTGGAACTCGCCTCTGGATGTATTTTTGGCGAGTTGCACCATGAGAGCATCCGATCCGAGCTCAGTCTTGGCCGTGTCTATGCTACGGATCCATTTCCTGGTGTCACTGGGATCCGTAGCATCACAAGGGTCTATTATTGTGGCAGCCGTCTGCAGTTTGTATTGTAGACGCAATTCCTCCTGCTGGGCTGCGAGTGCTGTAGTCAGCTGATCTGCTGTTAATGCTACCACAGACGTACTCATTGTGTTAGATTATTTGACACTCACTATAAATCAGCTGATACACGTTATCGTCCAGCCCAACAGTGGAGTTTACTGCTCTGTACTGTCCCAACAGGGAATCTCACCACTGTCCTCACCCGACAATTCCGAGTTATTATCCATAACCAGTAAGAATATTCCAGACATATTCGAGTCCTCCAACGCAATCAGTTGGAAAAGGCTAAGCCAGATGTAGGTAGCCGCTCGTGGGCTTGTGTCCTTTATATGACAGGAACGAGCGACTCTACATGATTAAACAGTTTAATGGTGATTAAATAGTCCAATACACATATGAATATACATGCTGGTTAAATAGCCATTCTCACAGTAGCGGCATTGCTCGGCCCGATAACACTTACGGAACCACCCATGATAAGGCCCAGAAGAAGGCAGAAGTGGGACAGATCGCGCACAACTCACACACGGGCTTATATCCTGGCCCAGCCCCTAACGTCAGCAAATGATGCACGGCGGCCATCTTGCTGGCGTCATGGGTGGATCGGGTTACCCGGCGTCCGCCGTAATGAGGCAGCGCCTTGACAGGCGTACCTTAAACATTTCGGTCACAAGATATCGAATATCCAGAAAGTGAGACCTAAACGTGACCTAAGGTCAAGAACCTAATAACAAGTCTCGAGTGCGGAGTTGTCTTCCTAACATGTCAATTACTCGAAGATAAATAGGGAACCGGTGAATGCCCGCTACTGTGAATACACCAAAATATATGTTATAAAATATTAAGTATATTATACGTATTACGTTAATAGTCGACTTGTTGCAATCGTTATTAAAAAGTTATTTAATTATTTCTAAAAATCTCACAATGGTTCAATTACTCCACGATTTTTTTATATAGTCAGGTCAATTTGTGTAATGTATTTAGAACTGTATTATGTCTAACTTATTTTTTTATAGTGACACCATCATTTCATATTACATTTTTACATAATATTATCAGTACCGCCAATGTATTAATAATTCATATTACTGTCTATTGTAATGAAGGAGTACAACTCGTGATAAATTTTTTTAATTTTTGAAAAAAGTTTAAATCACTAATAAGATATGCATATGGCACTGCTTTTCGGCGAGTGCCTGTATCGGCGACAAGTACCGATCTCAGCCTGTATTGACCAAAAACCAGTGCCATATGCATTTTATCGTACGACCACCCACATGTTTAACTGATAATTAAATTATTTAGACTACAATGCGTCAGTAAACGTAAATAATTCGCAAGTTTTAATCGATACAGGAAGTTATCATTACAAGTCTCGTGATCGATAACACCTGTGGGAGTACGATATTATGCGGTCACTATATAGCGCATGCCGTCTAATATATATAGTTAATCAGATATGTAGTATTGCGTATTTATCATGTTTATTGTGAATCCATTTGATGTAATCTTCGATTATACACTATCATACAATATACATCTTTAGTAGGCCTATATTATCTGATAGATGAAACGTCGAGTAACAGTTGTCTTGAAGACTTCCATGTTAGGATTGTTCAAAATTGGCGATATTTAATGAGTCACAGTTTCCACGTACACACTTCTATAATGTTGATTATGTTTCTTGCATTTGCTTACCCATTTCTTTCAACATGATGGTTGTATCCGTCATAGCAATCTGCTACATGACTGATGCGCCTATATGGATACTTACAAGAACATAGATAATAAGTGTTTTAATATGTATTATATGAACATCATCAGCAAATACAATACATAGTTTACTTAATCTGACAATCCAATATTACATATAATAATGCCATGACAACAAAACAGCGTTCTGATACTAAAATGTTATATTCTCAAATGTTAATGCCCTGTCTTAGCAGAATCATATAAGTTCAAAACATTAGTAAAAAAACATTATTAATCATAATTTCTGATAACTAAATTTAGATAATCGCAGGAAAGAACAAATTTATGATGTTCTCCAGTGCTCGTGACTCTGGAAAAGAGATTTGCTTGAGATTTTACGTTCATTTCATCACACAAACTATCAATTAGAGCGAGAGCATTTGGCATAGGCCTATAATAATATACAATGATACACAATAAACTTAGCCAAACACACTTGAGATATATTATTTTTAAATTGCCCCTAAATCGATAACGCTGTTTTCTATGGTCAAACTGATAGCTGCAATAAATTGATAGCTGCTTTTCAAAAAATAGGCAACAATATCTAAGCTACATCTTAAAAAGAGAACATATTGTCTTTGGGCCAACAAGAATAATACAAGAGTACATGATTTAAACTTATATCACTTAAAATATCATTTTTTCCTGAATATCGTTGAAACTACTTAAAATCAATTACTCGTTGCATTTAAAGTCAGACTGATAGCAGTAATCAATTCCTGCTGTCCAAAAATATATGTTACGACACCTGATATTTGCAAAATCTGCGATCGAGATATTTGAAAATGGTTTTAGTCAATTTCTCAAAATTCAGCAGGAGTTTTCCTTGGGACTTTTCAGAAGTGTTAGTTAAGACCTATATCTACCATAATAAATCATAAACGCTTTGTTAGCAATTTGTCCAGAATTCCGTTGATTTACTGCCAGAATCACCACACTAGTAGGAATGCAATTTAAATTTATTTCGGATAAATAAGGTCATGAGACGAGAAATGCTTTTTATTTGTATCAGGCACACCCAGCTGATGTAGATATGACTGTAAATTCAGTTCATAATATTATATAATTTATAAATATTCAGTACATTATGGATGATTGGTTGGGTGTGGGTTAAATATGAGTTCGATTTAATTATTCTAACAACCCTTTTCGGAACTTTAGGTAGAGTTTTTATATATTTATCACTAGCTCCAAAATAAGAGGGGACAGAGGGATATAAGAGTGGGGTATTACCCCTCCAAGCCATATAATATTCACTGTACCCCCTAGGATTCGTGCTGGAAAAATTCCCAGCCACAATATGTCAGTTGCAACCTTGTGGAAAACACCTTTGTAACAAAAAAATGTAAAAAATGTTTTTTATTCAATATTTTAGCTTGTTTGACATTCAAATGTCTTTGACATGACCTTGACATGACCTTCGGGTAGCACCCCTGTAAAGTCCAACCTCAATCCAAGTCAGTTTGTAGCCAGGTGTGGGCCCATAAACTCTGAGCAAAGATAATTCACATGGAAGATTGTTCCCCTAAAATTCCCCGTGTTGGCCTTATGTGGTGTGGCACAGGGGTGCACAATAGGCCTGGAAATCAAGAGGGTAAAGGGGGGGGGGGGTGCTCAGATTTCCAAGAAACCATTCAACAGCAGAGGCCTATAGAGGTGGCCATGCCCTCCGCAAAATTTTGCAATTAATAGTGCGATTTCGTGGTATCTTTGCTGTAAAATAAAGATATATGAGATACTGGCTGAAATGTCAGTTTTTAATGAGCTTAATGACAGATGTATTACAACCTAGCCGAGACTAGTCCAACTATTTAAGCAAACACAACAAAACAATGGAAAAAAGCATAAACATGATCAGTATTAGCTCATTTGGTAGCGAGCGTGAAATACGAGGCACATTAACCCTTAAAGCGCTGAATTAATTTGTAAAAAACATCGCAACTAAATGGGTTTTTTCAATTTGAAATCATCACAAATGTCTTAGTCAGCTCTTTCTGATTCATTTGAATACCTATATTATATTAAGGGTCTTACAGTGCGGGGATCAGCTGTCGACCCAATGTTGTGTTAATGTTGTGCCAGCGTCACGGACGGTGGACCAGCATTAATTTCATGCAAACGTTATGATAATAACTGTACAATAATCATCTATTAAAGGTGATAACATGTCATTAAAAAACGCTGTGGGCCATTAACATGCTTGCAACGTTCACTAATGATCACTTAAAATTCCCTAGATATTTATTTTTATTCCATCTTTATTAATTTGTCACCCTCCCCTATGGCAGAATATTTTGTCTTGCAAATATTTTCTTCTAATTCATCATCAGTTAGGCTTATATTAGATATTCTTGTTAATATTGGTCGTTCTTCCACATTGTTAAAACAACTTTACGGCCCAATTTCAATTATTATCCTTGATTTCGTCTCTAGTAAAAAAGAAAGTGTTGAGTCCCTTCTGTATCTGAATTATTTCGTGGCAGTGCGTATACTGGAGGTCCATATATTGCACAGAGGAAATACGACAATTTCAAATAGGCACTAAAAACAAATGCAAAGTCTATGCACGAACATAAATTACATAATGCAACAATTACATTTTGGAAATTGAAAAAGCGTCCCTGTTTTTATCCATTTGTTCTCAAGACCGAGTCTCAGAGATGATATATCTTGAGAAATAAATTCGCCATCACACAGGTGAAAAAATCAAGGTATTAATTGGGGAATAATCGTTATCTCCTTATGCTTTTTTATTTTATGCAAGTCGCTGTCCGTTTTAAGCGATCCCCATAGCCTTCTGTGGATTGTGCTTGTGGTGTGTTATAATTATCATAGGGAAGTGTAGTATATGATAATTACTATAAATCGTAGCATATTTACTTTGGAACAACGTTGTTTCAAGGTAGTCTATGGTATTTACCATTAATCTTAGCAAGCATATTTATTTTTGCATAACGTTGTTTCAAATCTGGCTCAATGTTTCAATTATTGGCCAAGACTAACACAAAGTTGATATATTTTATTATGTTTCTTTTCCAAAAAATGAATGAATGTTTAAAAAACACCAAGGGTGGGCACTGCGGCAGGAGAAAGAAGACCAGTCGCAACAAATTTCTACTTTTAGGTGCTCGGAATCATCAATTTTAAAGATTTGCATTGCAAAGATTTTGCTTCTTTCGCCACATAGGGCGATGTGGCGAGCACGTGCCCATTCCGTAAAGCTATGATTCCTTACACGCGGTATGCGGCATGCGTTAAGCGTTATGCGGCAAAAATCGCTACAACACATTGCAGTAGGTATGATTCCTTACATACGGTATCGGTGTACGGTATGCGGCATGCGGTATGCGGCAAATCGAATCCCTCCATGTAGCGATTCAAGCTAGGATTTCTTACATGCGGTATGCGGCATGCGTTATGCATTATGCGGTATGCTGTACGGTATGCGGCATGTGTGATTCCTTTAATGCGGAATGCGGCGAGTTTTTCGTTCTTTTTTTCTGCTGAGCCTTCCTCAGAATAGCCAAATAATCAACCAACCATCTAGTCAACCAACCAACCAGCCAGCCAGCTAAACAACCAAATAACCAACCAGCCAACCAGACAACCAACTAACCAACCAGCCAGCCAGTCAGCCAAACAACCAAATAATCAACCAACCAACCAACCAACCAACCAACCAACCAAATTTGATTCTGGAAAACTCGGCTGATAAAGTCAGAGCTAGTGTAGAGGCATTAAATATGTCCTACAAAAAAATGAAAAACCTGAAGTGAGCCTTAATGGTTCGAGTCCACCTTGATTTGAAGCGAGCCCCAAATGTTATTGGGGGACTCTAGGTTATTAACCTAGAGTGTGCACCTAAAAAAGTATAGCAGGGCACTATAAAGTCATATATGTCATCAAAAATGAGCTCACGTTAAGGGTTCGAACCCAGGACGGTCACCCCCCAAAAAATTAGTGAGGATCTTAGTTGGTTGCTTAACTTGATTGATTGAGCAGAATGGTTTGTGCTCGGTACACTCAGTAGGTACGATTAGTCGCATTCGGCCTTAAGGATTATGTTGTGGGTGGCAAGATGCTTCACGAATGAGTATAACCCTCAGTGGTACCTTCAGGACAGTGCTAGGGAGCCACGGGTTTACATCCAACCTGAAGACCCTGGTTCCCGCCCCGTTGGCTAGTTAGCCCATAATTAACTAACTAACTAACACTAACTGAAATAACTAACTCCGCCAGATCCGTTGGGGCAGGTAGAATTCCTGCTGCTTAAATACCTTGAAAAGCTGAGGTTTACCTGCTGAGTCTACTGGGCATGAGCCACGTTGCAGATGGGAGTTTCCAATAGCCTAATTGTAATGGTGTCTGAGAAGTGTCCTGTGAGTCAGGCCAAGGAGGTCCTCGTCCCTCGCTGGTAGCTCAATGGTAGAGCACCCCCGTACATAGGGGGAAGGTCGGTGGTTCGAGTCCACCTTGGCTTGGGACATTTTTCAGACACCACAAAATTTGATTCTATTTGGAAAACTCGGCTGATAAAGTCAGAGTAGTGATGATGAAGTTTCACGAGGACACCCGATTATTAAATGAAGATTTGAATCGTATTTCTCTCTGGGCAAATCAGTGGAAAATAATAATTAGCATACCAAAAGCAATAGCAATGATATTCTCACGTAAGAAACAACCACCCCAAGAACTACATTTAATTTTACATAATAATAGGCTGAAAAATGTAAAGCAGCATAAACATCTAGGTATTACTTTTACACAAAATATGCAGTGGACAACGCATATGGACAATATAGTATCCTCAGCGACCACCAGGATTCATCTTTTGAAAATTGTTAAATATAAATGGTCACGTAATAGTCTTTTAATATGTTACACAAATTTTATCCGACCATTCATAGAATATGCTAATGTTGCGAATGCAAATTTATCTATTCATGACAGCAATAAATTAGAAAACATACAAAATGAAGCTATGCGAATAATAGCAGGAACTAAGCGTGTATCATCAAATACAGCATTATTAAAAGAAACAGGCTTTAAAACTCTCGCTAAACGCAGGAAATCTCACAAGATGATTGTTTTTTCCAAATGTATTCACGGGAAACTGCCATCACTTATAACAACAGAATGTATGCCCACTCAACTTCAATCCAGAAACACACGAGCCGCATCATCAGTCACATTTAGAATACCCAGATGCAAAACATCTGCTTTTATACAGAGTTTCTTCCCCAGCTGTGCCAAAACATACAACACACACGATACTAACTTTAGATCTGCCACACTCACAAAACAGATAGCACACTACAAACACGAAATAAAAATCACACGCAACGGCTACTTCTGACTCAACCATAGACATATACAAATAACACTAGCTCAAATTCGCTTAGAATTTAGTAACCTCAACAAGCATTTGTTCGCGAAAGCATGTTTAAATAGTTCCTAATGTGAATGTACAGACGCAGTTGAAACCCCTCTCCATTATTTCCTTAAATGTAAACTTTACAATTTGCATAGACCGATAATGAATATGTAGATCATGTTTCAGACTCCACACTGATGCATATAATTCTAGAAGGGAATGAAAACGAATTTGACAATGTAGAAATAATAACAGCTGTATCACACTTTATAAATAATACTGAGCGATTTATCTAATAATTCTATCAACTATTTGACAACTTCTCATAATTTATATAGCCTTTTCATCTATAAACATGGTAACATATTTATGCAGATTTCATTTTACTTCATTTTACTTCATTTTATTTTACTGCTAAACATCGGTATCATATAATTTGCATGCCGTTATGTTGTTATCCAGTTGATTATGAACTACTTCATTATTATAATTTGCACATATAATTGCACACTTTTATTACACACTTTGTATTACTACATAGTACTATAGATTATTTCTACTGTAGTAACATCTGTATCGTACTTCAGATATGATGTAGGAATATTTGAGTAGTAATTTTTTCAATACCTATTTGACCACTTTTTTTATAGTTAACATAGCCTGTTCATCCATATTTATGTAGACTTTATTTCACTGTCAAACACCATAATTTGCATGCCGCTAATCAGTTGATTATGCACAACTTCGCTGTTACAACTTGCACGTATTAATGCACACCTCTTTTGACGACTTCTCAAAATTGAAGTAACCTATTCATTTGTAATATATTTATGCATACTTCATTTTACTTTTTACTCCACTTTGTATTATTGTATTACTACATAATTGAGCAACGCTTTTGAGGAGCGTATATTGTATTAGCTTCTGCTATTGTACAATCCTCGGTAAATAAGTATGTTTATACTAACTTGATTCCCGGCATCCAGTACCCCCCCCCCCCTCCGTGGTCTTACCACTCTCTACAACTACTTACGTCGAACATAAAATTATAGAATCATTCAAACTTGTCCAGAGACTAGAACTGCAAAAGTTTTTAATTTTTTGTGTTGCGCATTCACCAGTTAGGCTAGACATAGAGACGAAATTCCTGATTGCTAATTATTGACAACCATGGCAAAAATAAGAAATACGGGAATTTCGTCTCTATATCTAGCCTAACTGGTGATTGCGCAACACAAAAACTTAAAACTTTTGCAGCTCTAATCTATGGACATGTTCGAGGGATTCTATAATTTTAAGCACCAGCACTGTCCGCACCTTGTAATATTTATTATTGAATATTTTTTTATTCATTTTCACTACATAAAAGCAATGAGTGACCTTTATTTTACAATATAGCAATATTTAAACTAAAAAAATTCTAACAGAAATGTGTTTTTTTGAAAGAAATATTATGTAAATTTAGCCAATTCCAGCCAAAAAACCTTGTCCCACATTCTAAATCCCACATAAACAGGTGATATATTTTAGACTTCCTGTATTATATACTATAGTTGCTTCTGATATAACGTTAGTATAAAAAACTATCTATAAGATTATATTTAAAAAAAATAATTTTATTATTTTACCACTTTTTATGCATTTTATGTCTGTCCACGTTGCAGCGACTTACCGTAACGCTTATAGTTTTCAGGTAATTTCTATACTTTTTCTGACCAAATTATCACTTGTCTGGTGCAAAACAGTTGCGCGAGACCTTCATGCAGTGAATCGTGAAAAAAATTTATAATAAATATGTTTTTGTTCAGAAATAATGTAAGGTTTGTGCAAGTCTTTGGGTGAGTATTTTAATTCAACGTCTCTCCATAATGCGATTTTTTCCACATAAATACTGCAAATAAACTTTTAAGCACCCTACAACCCCTAAGCCTACTACAACCTCATTTGAAAAAAAAAAATAGCCATAGTATAGCATTATACATAGATGCTATGCACGATTTAGTAAAAAAACCGTCTCTCCATAACGTGTTTTTTCTGTCACTCCATAACAAAAATAAAAACGTTATGGAGAAAAAAAGTAGTCACAAATTACCCTTTTACTCAGGTAAAAATAGCTATAAACCTTTTCAAATTTGGTATTTTAACCAACAAGTGACACTTGTTGAAATAGTAACTTTTCTTTTTGTCTTTTAAACTGTATTAGCTTCGATATTTAGTATTTGTTTATTGTCTCTCCATAACAGAAATAATTGTCGTTATGGAGAGACAATGTTCGTTATTATTACTCTTCATAACGACGATAATCGTAACAGAGAATAATTCTTATTTCATTATTTAAGGGTTATTGTCATAAAGTGATTCTTTCTAAATTAAGTGATCAACATTATAATAGCCATGTTCAACTACCTGTTAAATATGGTATACTTTTGTAGAAGAGTCACTGAGAAATTTAAGTTTGAAAAAATAAACTGGTCTCTCCATAACGGTAAATTAGTCTCTCCATAACGGTAAGAAAAATTTGAATTGATAAAAATAAGCATTTGCCTAAAATGGTGCCTAAAATTATAGAATCCCTCGTTTACATCATATGGTCATATTTTTAAGCTGATTACATCATTGATTATAATACTATGTTATAACTAAATAGATAAATACATTTGGTAGCTCAGCCGGATATATACAAATGACGTGATTTGCCGTATTTGCCAAATATAAAATACTAAAACAAGACATTCCTTTCATCATAATAAGACAAATAGAGGGGTATAAACAACTACCATTCAGAAACAGCTTAGACACAAAATGGTCGGCTGTGTAAAATATTGAAAATATTTGTCAAGCTAAAAAGTAACTTATAATGAAGAAGATTTTAAATGTGTAAGTCTGTACTGTACACCATGGGCCAGTAGCCAGCACCATCATTCATGTAGTGAATCGGGATTTTTTATTATTATTATTTATTTGTGTTCATATGCATATTACAAACATCTTCAGCTTTGTTGTCGATGCGCCAACGTTGGGAAATTTTTTTATAAGCTAATTTACATAGCTCACCCTAATTAACATGTCTATCCATTTTATAATATAAATTTTTAACAAATTGGCGTAGAAACAAGTGTAATACAATTGTTTTCGAATAACTTCAATACGAGGAAATGATTTCTGACGTAATTTTCACAATTGAAGGTCAGGGTCAACTGAAAATGTCAAGGTCAAGGTCTGAAATAGATCTATTGCCCAAATATTACTTTGTGCATGTTTATATACCACATATGCGTTAATAAAAAAAATCGTACAGGAGATTTTTCAATCCGTGCCCTTTCAAACATGTATGGATCTTTATAAACATTATTAGATATATGCCGGCTTGGAGGGGAGTTTAATTAAGTTTATTTGCATAATTGATCTAATTAACCTGATTGAAGATTATATATAAGATGAAATAACTTTTTTTTACATAAAACCCGTAATGTATAATTCTATGTATGCATAGTGCCATATTTTCAATTTTGAAACGACGTAGTACTTTTTGACAACTTTTTAAAAACATCATCAGCTAATTTACATAACTACGCTAATTTGCGTAATGAGCCATTCCGATAATAGGGCTACAGCTTTTTAACAAATTGTCACGGAAACATTTGTAACACCACTTTTTCGTATAAGTTTGACACGAGTAAGTGGTTTCTGATGTTATGTTTGCAACTAGGAATCAATCTCAACATCAAGCCATCAAGAGCTAATCAGTATATTTTACTTATACTTTTACTTATTACTTACAATAAAGCATGGTTCTTGGAATCAAAGAAGATAGAATAACAGTTTATCTATTGGATCTAGAATCACGCATAATACTATTGTTCTAAACAGCTTCACACAATGAATCCATTTCTGCAGTTAATTTTTCGATTTGATGTCAAGGTCAATGTTTTATTAGAGCCAACTTCATTTTATTACTAAGTTAACAGTTTATGCACGTCTAAATATCAAAATTTAATTAAAATTTGGTATAATAGTCGGATATAAATTAAAAGCTACTAATTACCCCTTTAATTATCTAAAGCGACGTCTCATCTGTGATTGGTAGGAGTGAACATAGTTCCATTAGTTTCAAGATAAGATTACAAAAAAATGTAAAGATGGCGCTAGCAGTCTTGAAAATGTGTATATTTTCTTAAATACGTCTTTATATAAATCCCACCATATAGCATCCTAAAGCCTTATCAGCATACCTAACATATTTCTGCATTATTTCTAAATATCTGAAGCTTCAAAAGTCCTAATTACCTTCTGATGTAATTATTCACACCCGGTTTTTTTCAAAAAGCGGCAACGAAATATACGGGTCCATCTATAATAGCCTATATGGCACTCTGTACCATCATCACTCGCTGTCTGGTATAGGCCTACCTTTGTCATTCAGCTTCAAGCAACACACAATTGTGGCCATGGCTGTGTATGCAAGTTACCTTTAAGACTACCGCCGTTTCTTTGAACGATGCACATCGCCTGCGTCTGCTGTTAATTTTCTGGAAAGCAAAGCATAAATGTGGGGTTTGGACACGAAACACTATATCAATATAGGCAGCTGTAAGTAGGCCTAAATGTATTGTATTCCAGGCAGCGTGAGCCAAAGTTGCATGAAGGTTTTTCATTTTCATATTTGCTAACCTATTTCGTGCTATTATTGCTAGAAATATATTCGAATAATCACGATTGAACTTTTATTATACTCTTATTATACTCCACTATATTTCTTGAAGCCAAAAAACTCCATATATTATATATTATTATATTAGATTATTATAATATATAATATCATTTTATTTATTATTTTATTTATCATTATATTTATTATTTTATTTATTAGTTTCGCATTCATTTTAAAATATGCACAATAACTTTCCGAACTCTAAAGACAACCAACCTGCATATCTGGCTGACTTATATGTTCGCCCTCAATGCTCAAATTATCTAAGCTTCTGAAATTCAAATATATTTGTTGTTCCTCGTATTAAAACTAAAACTGGATCATGAGCTTTCTCCATATAGGGCCTATGGCCCAGCCTTATGGAACGACCTGCCTGTGCCAATACGAAATACCGAAACAATTTTAACATTCCGGATATTACTTAAATCTCACCTATTTGATCTGGATTTCCCACCCTAGCTCCTAAGCAGCCCGGCTCCCTGTTGACGAATCTGCTTTGGCCTTGATTATGACATCACGCTAAGGACTTGTGCGCCTCTGAGCTCGGTCCACTGAGGATATAGGATATAGACACGCCGGGACTAACTGGGACTGTCCCAGTTAGCCCCGCCAAAATTGTCCCAGTTGGCCCCGGGTTGACCTCCCCCGAAAAATACGATCTGGCATGTGGCCATGGTACAGCATTGAGAATCTAATAATTGTAAATTAGGCAGTAAATATGAGTGTTTTCAGTGATATGTTTAAGTATAATACAACTATAGTGGGCCTAGTTAAACTTGTATAAGATTCGTAATTGAGACGTGAAAAATTACTTTAGAGGCAGAGAAATACATTTAGTCTTACCTGCTATAACATATCTGCTAGTTCCACTGGGATTGTAGTTCAAGTTTAGAGGGTTATCCCTCCTTTCACTTGAAAACGAGGCCACTGATATTGTGATATCATTGAATTCCCTGTTAGAGACCTGTCCCATTTAGCCCCGTGTCCCAGTTAGCCCAGATCTCCCCTACCCATTTTCTAATATAACTTTTTAACAAATTGACGTAGAAACATGAGTAATACGATTTTTTTGAATAACAATTATACGAGGAAGTGATTTCTGACGTCATTTTCGCAATTGAAGGTCAAGATCAACTGAAAATGTTAAGGTTAAGGGCAAGGTCTGAAATAGAAACATTGCCCAAATATTACTCTGTGCATTTATATATCCCACATATGTGTTGATAAAAAATATTGTACATGATATTGTTCAATACGTGCCCTTTTAAACATGTATGGATCTTTAAAAACATTATTGGATATGTGCCAGCTTGGAGGGGGTTTAGTTTAGCTTATTTGCATAGCTTACCGTATTAACATAATTGACAATTATTTATAGGCCTAGAATGAAACAACTTTTCTACTGAAAACCTGTTATGTGTAATTATATGTATGGATAGTGCAAAACTTTCAATTTTGAAATAAGGTAGTACTTTTTGACAATTTTTGAAACAAATCACATCAAGCTAATTTGCATAACTTACGGTAATTTGCATAATCAGCCATTCCGATAATAGGGCTACAGTTTTTTTTAACAAATTGGCACGGAAACATTACATTTTGCAACACCATTTTTTCGTATAAGTTTGACACGAGTAAGTGGTATCTGATGTTATGAAATTGACATTTGACCTTGAATTCGGCTGTTTTCAATTTTATTTCAAAAAGGCCCCTAAAATATTTTAGCTTCAAACCGAAAAAAAGGCGAGGCCTTAGGGTAGTGGTTAGCACCGCTGCCTTTCACGCGAGAGTCAGGGGTTCGATTCCCGGTCTCGGCGGTTTGAAAGGAACAAAAATGTTTTTTTCCCCATCCACGTGTATTGTGGGGAGCCTCCGTGACCGAGAGGTAGTGTGCTCGGCCTCAGACCACCAGGGCTCGAATTTCGAATCCTGTATCTGGAGGACAGTGTCATCTGAATTATTTCACCATCCTCAGGAGGTTCTCCTGGCCCAGTGTAGCCTAAGTGTGCATAAAGTTGGCCTAAAGCCCGATTCATTTCATTTCAAACCGAAAAAAAAGTTGTTTAATTGTCAGTCAAACATGCAAAGTCATATTTTGCTAATATAGTATATCAATTCCTTAAAATTGAACTCTGTGGCTTTCACAGTATGACCTTGAACTTACTCTGGATGGCAAGTGAATATATCAAAATGTATGAGCCTCCATGAGTGTCGATATGAGACAATAAATCCACCCCTATGTTATAAAAATTATACAGTGTTTTATAACGTTCACATGGTTAAGGTCACATTTATTATGACCACCGCCATGATAACCGGATCATAGTAAAAACCTCATATTTTAAACACAAATGTTGCCATAACTTTTTTCGCTAGATAATTTTTTCAAATTTAAAAATGACAAGGTTCTGTATCAGCTATAGTGAGTGTTTCTGTGTTTAAAAAATGGCGGCCATCTTGGATTTAGTCGGAATTTTGAAATTGTCTATGCTCAGAATGTGGTAGACTTCTACTCCTGACTAATATACCTATTTTCCCGATCAAATACACAAAAAAAACTAAATAAAGCAATTTTGTAAAACCTCGCCCATTTGGTCTCAAATTAAACAAATGTGAGTAATCCGTGAGTGAAAATTTAAATTCTATGGTTTATCGGTTTAAGGTGTTAAGCGAAGCCTTAACATATGAATTAGATCAGTTAACTAATTGAATCGGTATTTCAGCTGATGGGAGATTCGACCGTGAGGTGATAACCAAATGTTTGCCACATCTGAAAACATATGAGGCTGTCGACATTGACCCTGACGCTCTTGACATATTGGAGGATACGTGTTCTACTTCGGGATTTAAGGTATGTTGATTATATTGAAGAGAAACAACTACTATGAATAGCTGTTGGCCATGACCAGTATTGAGGTCGATATGTTTCAAGGTACCTGATTTACCTAACTTGGTGTTTCAAAGTATTCCAGGTACAGGCATAGGGTACATTGAGACATTTTTTTATTGTTTTGTTAAAAATAAAAGGTTGCACATGGCTCAAAATATCTTTGTCTAATATAACCCACTGTATGGTGTATCTACATGTGTCGTCAGAGTGTTATTTTTATAGGATAAAGCCTGAGGAGCTCTACATTTTTTGCTGTGATAGAGGTCGAGGCCGAAGGCCGATGTTTTTTTCACAGCTAAGAATGTAGAGCTCCGAGGGTTTTAACTGACTTAAAACACATCTGAACATAATGACGATCCTCATAAATCAACATCTCGGTCCCAACTGACTGATTATAATTGTAGTTGTATTTGTTTATTATAGTGACATAGTACAACATAGATACATTTCAAGGTGCCCCATTCTCCCCTAGGGACAGCACAGTGGATGTAGTCGTAATAACTGGTAGTGATACATTTTAAGGTGCCCCAGTCTCCCCTAGAGACAGCACAGTGGATCTAGGCGTAATAACTGGTACTGATACATTTCAAGGTGCCCCAGTCTCCCCTGGAGCGAGCACAGTTGATGTAGTCGTAATAAAAGGTACTGATACATTTCAAGGTGCCCCAGTCTCCCCTAGAGCGAGCACAGTGGATGTAGTCGTAATAACTGGTACTGATACATTTCAAGGTGCCCCAGTCTCCCCTAGAGACAGCACAGTGGATGTAGTCGTAATAACTGGTAGTGATATATTTTAAGGTGCCCCATTCTCCCCTAGAGACAGCACAGTGGATGTAGTCGTAATCACTGGTACTGATACATTTCAAGGTGGCCCAATCTCCCCTAGAGACAGCACAGTGGATGTAGTCGTAATAACTGGTACTGATATATTTTCGAAATCGCTTGTTAGCCCTTATATCGCTAAGCAGGTCGTTTTTAACTCTTACAACGCTGAATTATTTTCGTTAAAACCATGGGGACAATTTTTGTGCAATTTTAAATCATCATAAATGTCCTAGTTAGCTCTTTCTGATTCTTTGAATACCTATGTTATGTGTCTAAATATTTGTGTTCTTACAGTGCGGGGATAGACTTTAGTCGTCAGAATCTGACGTCAGATTCTGTGGACTAAAGTCCATCCCCGCGCTGTAAGTGTTAAGCCCTTATGATGCATTAAAGCATCATTTTATATCCCTGAATTTTCCTTCTAATTAATTTTCCTACAACCAAGGGTTTTAGAACGGAAATTTCCATGAAACTATTCTACCAATTCACGGCAATTTTCTTCAATTTTTAAACCAGATCAAATCATCTTTATCTCCTTCAAGTCGAGAATTGCGACAGCAATTTGCGGCTTGTAGAGGATTAAGATGACAAAGGTAAATTCAGGCTTGAAAAGATTAATGTGGCTAAGGGCTATGCCATGCTATTAAAGGTGTAGTCAACTGTGAAAATTCGCGGGACAAGGGTCCCCCAGAAGGCAATAGTGCCCGTGGGTAAGCCAAGGCCCTATTCCATAATAATACTAAATATGCGTTTCATACCCAAAGCCTCATTAAGAGCAAGTTCTCAAATCACAGCAAGTTCATATATACTTGAGCGACATCTACCAGTTAATAATTCAAAGCCCTTGTCTTTTGCCCCTACTTGGTCGCCTACTTGCAAACAAACTGACTGTATTACTGCCGGGATTTGGAAACTGCTTGACCCCCAAGCTTGTATTGTCACCCTTTAAACACAAAACATTTGTATGATTTTATGCAATGTTGGACTAACGTCGAAGACGTTGGGCCGACATTGCATAAATGTCATACAAATGTCTTGCGTTTGCTGGGCAGGAGGACTTTCTCCCAAACATTGTACATTTATCTAATGTTGGTTCAATGTTGGGCCAGCGTCGCAGACGTTGGCCTAACATTAAAACAGCATTGGATCAATGTCTCGTTTGAGTAGTATCTTGTAATCAGTTCAGTGGCTATACTAATGCCGTCAATCTGTACTCAATAGGCTACTGTTGGCCTACACTTGACCGTCCCAGGCATGCGCGTTTTAAAGCTGAATGATTCTTTAATGTAGCGAGGCGAGATATAAGAAAGCAAATCCCGTATTTCTTATTTCGGACATGCATCTCCAAAATAAGAAATACGGGAATTTTATCTCTATATCTCGCTTAACTGGTAAATGCGCAGCACAAAAAAAAACTTTTGCAGTTCTAGTCTATGGACATGTTTACATTATATGGTCATATTAAGAAGCCAAAATGAAATCACCGATTATTTTATGATTTTAGCCTGATTGAGTCGTTTTGAGGATGGGATACTGTGCAGTTACGTATGTGAAGGTCAAAAGATCAAATTGAACAAATATGGCAATTTCACCTGATATTGATAATTATCTGTCACTTAAAAATACAGATAATCTAATTGACACCATTCATATGTAAGAAAGACCCTGCTCAAAATGCACTGTACCCAGAGGATCATAGCATGTGGCATATTGTAGGCTAGTGGGCCAACTACATGTACATGTAGTTTAATTTGCTGTTTTCCCCAATTTGTTCAGGTTATAACGCACTGTTTAAATGCTGACGATTGGACCGGACCAGAGAATAATGCTGATATTTCAATGTGATCACTCTTAACCATGTCTTGTACTACGTGACAGATGCGACCGACCTACTCAACAAATGTATGACATGGTTGAAACCCAAGGGATGCATGGTAATACTCCTCTGTATTGAGAATGCATTCTCAAAAGAAATACGTAAAGGAGATTTCAAAGGTCAGTACACACATTATATATCTTCACAATTATATTAACCCTTAAAGCACTGAATTATTGTTAAATAAAACATGGAAATCAAAGGGTTTATTTCAATTTGAAATCATCATAAATGTTTTAGTTAGCTCTTTCCGATTCATTTGAATACCTATGTTATAGGTATACGACCATTAGAAATATTTTTACTCTTACAGTGCGGGGATCGACTTTAGTCGTCAGAATCTGACGTCTACAGACTACAGATTCTGACGTCTCAAGTCGATCCCCGCACTGTGAGGGTTAAAGCGCAAAGTAATAGAATGTAAATTTTCACCCACTTGAAGTTTTGTCTGCCGCTCAAAATACAAAATCCCAACTTCAACTGGATTTCATGTCACGTATCATGAAACACATCGAGATGTGTGAAGACACCGCGAGTGCCAATGAATCTGCTTTAATTAGAAACCGAATGTTAAAGGGACCCCTTGGGATGAGACATTTTCTATGTTGTCAATTTTGAAAATTTAATTTATATGAAGCTATATAGCCTACTGATCTTAACTGAAAATACGAAAAAATCAAAAAACAATTTTAAAGCACTGAAAAAGAGTGAAATAGTTGTATTTCCAGGTCGTATATTGCCATGTAAACAAAACAAGTCAGCAATATTCAGCACTTTAGATCACATATTCCCACGTATCAGACGGTAAGGTCAAACCGGTCGCCGCTAATTGGTGTCTCATAGTCAGGACACGGGAGGACACACCTGCAGCACTGATTGTCTACCCACCGCTGGGCCGATGCCATCAGCATGTGGCCCAATGCTGTGAAAACATTCAATCGTCCTTCAGGTATACAAATAGTTTGTTTGGGTTACTTCTGGTTTCATAGAAATGTTTATTAAAAATATTTGTAAAAATATGAAATTCTGAAAAAAATAAAAACATGATCCGTGGGATACACTACTTCAGTACGGAACTGAAAATGAAAATTTAAAAAAAATCAAACAAATTGCTTCCAAAATGTCAATGGATCAATGTTGGTTAAGGTGTCTATCAAGCACCACTAAACTGTCAACACCCAGGATCATAACGAAGACGCTTATAGTCTTGTATTCAGCCCTACCACCTGATACGATATTGTTTGTTCTGCTATGAAAATCTGCGTTTTTTCTTTTCTTGGCACTAGGCTGGATGTGCCAGCTACATATATAGCTCACGTCTCGCAGTTTTTGATGACTGTGTCGGAATTTCATATGCCTGTAGCCTGGCCTTGCTACTGGAACCAGACCTTATACAAGGGAAACGTATATGTTTCCAATATAATACTACCATCTAACGCACTGCAGTCAGATGACAAATCTGAGGCAGTCTTGAAAAGTACCAACATTGAAATGAAATGAATGGAGTTTTAGACCACCTTTGTGCACATATAGGCTAAACTGGGTCAGGCGAACTTTGACATCAGCCTGAGACGCGAATCTTCAATCTTCACTAGCTGTAGTTTTTCTAGTTTCTCCATCCCGGCTTCTTATTATTACGGCTGCCTGATTTTATATATCATATATCTTGCCCAAATATTTTGTGCAGTTAAACTTCAGATCTGATGTGGATGATTTGGAAAGCATAAATGGCATTAGAATAAACTGCTGAATACTAATATATTGAGAAGGCTCAGTTTCATTTTAGCTTTACTTCATTGGAATAAGTATTGGAATTCATTTATATAAAAATTATTCCACAAGCACACAAATTCAGAATATGTTCGATACTTTACTTATTATTTTTTGCCTCTAAGGTGTGTCTAGTGGCCATTGAATTTTAGTTATATAGCTTCAATATTATTATATTGTAATACATAACTTACTTTCCTTAAAAATAGTCAAAATTGTCTTCGGAATGATTCGGAAAGATTACCATGCAAAGATTATCATGCAAAAGTGTCATTTAATATACGTGTATCTTCTGATTAAACTGGTTAGTATTAATGATCAATTCTAAGCACATTTACAGAGATTAAAATCTGATAAAAAATACCTGCATTCGTCTTTTCCATCTATGGTGATAAATACTGATTTATATACATCCCATATTTATTAAAATGACAGATACTATGAAATATGCAATAACACAAAATACAGGTGTGTATTTCGCGATAGAAATCGAAATTTAAACATAATTTAGAAAACAAGAAATATGTTAGATGTTAAGCTTTTGTTAAACAGATGGATATTGAAGACACTATCCTCAAATCTTTGAAAAATCGACATGATGATGTGTTCACATCACCAATAAAAATTAAACAATGAGGATTCAGTTCATCTTTGTGTAAATACTCAACTCGGCGCGGAGAACCACTTGATGATTTGCCACTGCTGCGGAGGTAGCTTAAATGTGTTATAAGCAAACGTAGCAACTTGGAATCACACTACTAAGTACAGTTAAGGCTTTTTAAAGTGCAATTTTTTTCTGGAGAATAACTTTTGATAAAGGTGAAAACATGGGAAAAACCTTGGAGTTTGACGGTGATGAAATGTAAATTTATATTTATTCACAATGAAAGAACACCCTCACACACTTGAACCAGAAAAAGTCCGCGTCTATCGTAATTGCCATCATTATTATTCCCACTCTATGGATCCGTCACATCATTTTGCCGATATATGAGACTTTGTTTTTGCTTTACATCTATGAGATGTCAAGCGTAGGAATAGACCAGGGGCCCATCCTACGAACCATCTTAAAATTAAGATTATCTTAACTTTCTCTTATTTGCATTAAAAAAGTTAAGATGATCTTAACTTTTTTAATGCAAATAAGAGAAAGTTAAGATCTTAACTTTTTTAATGCAAATAAGAGAAAGTTAAGATAATCTTAATTTTAAGATGGTTCGTGGGGTGGGCCCCTGGATCCGTCGGCGATGTGAATTCTCCAAAACGGACATCTCCTCTCATACCAAAGGGCTCATGCACTCCACATTAAAGGGACTGACCCAGGCTAAAATCATCAAAAAATCGTTGATTTTACTTTGGCTTCTTAATATGACCATATGATGTAAACATGAACATAGACTAGAACTGCAAAAGATATAGAGACGAAATTCCTGATTTGTAATTATTGACAACCATGTCAAAAATTAGAAATACGGGAATTTCGTCTCTATATCTAGTCTAACTGGTGAATGCGCAGCAGAAAAATAAAAAAACTTTTGCAGCTCTAGTCTATGGTCATGTTTACATTATATGGTGATATTAAGAAGCCAAAATAAAATCACCGATTTTTTTATGAATTCAGCCTGGGCCAGTCCCTTTAAGTGATTATTGTCCACCTACCTGATCACAACAACTATTGCTCGTGAGAAGTGCCACACTTCCATACAATGTGTTTTTGCGTTTTTAAAGGTGATCTATCACCCCTTATATAGTATGAATAATTTTGTGACAAATAAATCAAAGTTGCCACAGGATGGGGCACAAGTGTTTCCTTATATGGGGTGATTGGCTATCATATGACCCAATTACCCCATATATGGCTATCATGTGACCCTCTGAGAGGGTCACATGATAGCCAATCACCCCATATAAGGACATAATTATTCATACCATATAACGGGTGATAGATCACCTTTAAAATCCAAAATATCATCAAGCAAGTAGGTCAGGTCATTAGGTCAGGCTACACAGACGGTCCCTGCTGTCTGTTCTAAACATGCAGTGATCACGTGGTGCTTGTATGACCATATTTGGCGTTATGCTGACAGAGAGATGATGAATAGTTATCATAGGGGTGGAAAATGAGGTCAGCTTGTCAGTAATTTTTACTTGCCAGTGTTATGAACCCGATTGAAAAATATGTCAGAAAACAATAACACAAACCTTCTCACAGCAGCGCGTAGGTATAGAAAAAAATTCCTTGATGTTTTTCTATTTCTTTGTGAATAAAAAACTCATACGGTTGGTCTTTTATATTTGCCATATATATCTAGGACACACAAGCGTGTTTATAACCTTACAGTTGGTTTAACAACAAAACTGCTCGAAATGAGCAGTTTCCGTTAAAACATGGCGCTTGCTTACAGAGATGCAGCGGGGGTTTACCTGAGCGACATCTATGTGTGGAGAATGCCTAATCATAGCATGCTTTGCAAAGCCAAAACACAGTATCTGCTCACTTGTAAAGAAAGCAGATGCTGCCTTTTGGCTTTTTGCGCGTGTGCTATTTATATCCAGTGTAGGGAACACTCCAGCAAACCCAAGGCATTGACCCACTGTAGCCGCATCAAAGCCAACACACGGGAAATTCCCCCAACACTGTCTCAATACTGGGCTAGCATCTCCACAGCTGGCACAACCTTAAAATGACGTTAGGGTAATGTCCCAGGGCTGTCTACACAAGGACGTTTGTCTGGCAAACACCGCATGCATATCTGCATATAGGATCTATAGGACTATGCTGACACAAATTCCATTAAATGACCCATTCACCCATTCATGCTGTAATTTGCTGAACTTGAGCTGCGTGAGTATTGAAAGTAAATCATTTTGTTTCTTGAAGTATCAGACGTACAAATAAGTAGGATTTTATTTTATTTTATTTGCAAATTTGGATTAGAGGAATAGACAAAAATATGTTTTTTCGGCTCTCCTGAAAAGTTGCCAAGAAAGAGTTAACATGTTATGGGTCTGGCACGTAGAAATGTGTTTTCCAAAGTGTTCTATATGTAGGCTAAAAAATTATGCTCTGGTGTTACTAGTATATCGCAGATATTTCAAGCGCTCAAATTCTGGTCAATTTCCATTATATAAGATAATTCAATGACAGATATATTCATCGTTTCTCAAATAAAACAATTATTATGCAGAAGACAGCTTCGCCGATTTGTTATCCTCATTTATTTTATTTGGTTAATTTCAACCTTATAGAAGATTGGTCCATCTGGGATTGCTTGCATAATTTTGGTTGCACTATTCTTTTTCAGATTATAAGCGGTTCAAATATAAGTAATGCAAACTTTTGATGTAAATATGTTGATTTAGATGAAAAATATATTTGTATACGAGATAATATATAAAGTATATTTACCTGATTTTGAAGATGTGATGTACATAATGTGCTGTAGGAAATTAGTGAGACATAGAAATTACTATTACTATTGTGACATGGTATAAAATGAAATCCGTTAAATTTGTTTAAACATTAGGCCTACATATGCGGCAGGAAGCAAACGTTTGTATTCTGTGAAATAAATAGAGGCTCCTTATTATTCAGATTATATACGTACATGAGTTCCACAAAGGTAGCTAAATATTTCAATTTACAATATATGCCGATTGATACGACATGTACGCTTTACAATTTCAATGATATTGACAAATCTAAGAAATCTAGAAACGAAAACATAAACCTAGAATTATATGAAAGCAAATTATCTTAAAGCAAATTAATTAATTTCAATATAAATGAATAAAAAATTATCTTATTTCACAAGCCACAAAAAAGATAACAGTACCCACATTATATATAGATAGAATGTGTAGATTTGTGTTGATTTGTTTAATTCCCAAGGCATAACTATTGATAAATATCTGCACATCCATGTTAATATCACATCCACACATGTTTTGATTATTAACTTCAAAAAATGCAATGACTTTTATATTTATTTAAAAATTAATAAAGACATTATTTCTGACCCCAATATTAACAATGACATAATTTTATGACATTATTCACATTATTCACATTATTAAATGAATAATTTATTTTGTTATAAAGTCAGTAGAGTTAAAGCTTTTAAAGACTATTTACAACATATATTTTCAAAAGTTTCTTTCGATAAAACTAATTCCGATATGTATCATATATTCACTGGTGTGCCTCAATGGTCTATATTGGACCCTCTTCCATTCATCATATATATTAATAATTTATGCAATGCCAGTAAACTGTTTAAGATGATTATTTATGCTGATGATAGCACTTTATACTCCACACTGGATGTTTTTGGTAATTATACGTCCAAAAATTTAAATTTGGAATTAACAAAAGTTGCAGACTGGCTAAGGTTGACCAAATTATCAATCAACATAAAAGAAAAAAATGTAAAATCTACTATGATTTGAGTGATCCTCGTCTATTTTATTATTACATTTTTTTATTTTAAACATGATATATTCCATTACAATACTTAGTTTTAGATAAATAACTATCATTTGCCACATTGTGTGGGTTGGTTCCCTTGTGCAAAACGATATTTTTGCTCCAGATTCCAGTGATTTAGATTCAGATGTTAACCTTATGTGTTCACAGCAATTATATTTCTAATGTTCATGTGATCTTTGTTGCAATGTGTGTTTTGACAATAAGACATCACATAATGGTTCGCGGTCTTAAAAAAGCGTTTGAAAAAATGTTTATTATTTGAGAATTGAATATTTATGTTTTAATTACGTTCGTATGAAAATCAAATAGGAAGGGTGAAGTGTTCTGAATAGCCTACATTTTAGAATTAACTATGTTTGTTTGTTTGTAACAATTTTGACAATTAGTCAATTTTAACAAATCGAAGCTTTCACAATTTTTTTCGATTTTTCGTCAATTTAGTTTTTGAAAGGGGGGTCAGGACATCCTCTCCTCGACCCCTCCCCCTCTGGCTTCGCCACTGTAGATAGGCCAAATTATATTATTGGGGAGAAGAGCGAAACGCTAACCCAACATGGAGGAGAAGTTGGGCTGAAGTCATGGAACAGGTCTTCTTGCTCCATCAGCATTTTTCACAGTGACAACAAATGAGTCAAATACGCAAAATTCCGTCATTTAATACGTTTACGTTAGATCTATGCTGAAAAATATTCCATTTCTAAAGTTTACATCATAATGGGACAGTTGTATATATGGTGTGAAAATGAGAATCTTATTGAGAAATGGACATTGATGTCTCAGATCGACGCGGGCTCAATATAGAAATGTGGGTTGGTTCCATTTGCAATGGCTTGATTAAACCACATACAATTTATGGTCTTAAGTGCTGTGCTTTTAACCAAGAAAGAATTTCAAAATTGCAGAAGAAAGCCATCCCAATTATATGCTCGAGTGGTTACCTCTCTCACAGCGAGCCCCTCTTTAAGAAGCTAAATGTGCTTGAAATTGGTGGTTTGTTTAGGCTTCAACTAATAACGTTTTGTTTTGACCTGATAAATAACAATTTACCCGCATATTTCTTTAAAATGTCAAAACTTTTACAACCAGGATTCTACCATCAGACCATCAGACAAAAAATAAACTACTCAACTGCGCGAGTAAAACATGTATTTGGTCAAAAATGCATGCGTTTTTGTATTCCGGAAATTTTAAATTAATCCAGCAGCATTATAACAGATAACATAAATACTCATAGTCAAAAACAATTTCCAATACATCTTAAATGTATTCTTGTAAATGAATACAACTCATTGTGTTTAATACCAAACTGCTACATATGTTTTAAAATGCCGTCTCGTAATACATCGTAGGGGAGGTCGGGGTAAGATGAGCCAATTTTTCTTCAAACGACTGCATCTATGCTATATTTTCCATTAGAATAACCGAAATATTCATACACGAAATATTCATTGTACACTATATTTTAGTAAAATTCATTCATTATAGAACAAAGCTATAACATAAAATTGGTGGTTGCAAAATATTTTTCAAAGTGGCTCAATTCACCCCTAACATGGGGTAAGTTGTTCCACAGTCTGAGATGAGTTGTGCCACTAATATCGTAAGTTATCCACAACATTTTCCTTAGAGACTGTTTAGTGTAAAGTGCTTAATTTCTTTACCCATTATCATAGCATAGCATATAACTAGAGTGGAACATGGCGCAATGGTTAGAGCGTGGCGCTCTGCCGTTGTCGCTGCCTGGCATGTGGTTTCGAATCACGCTTGGTGCAGGATTTTCAGAGAATATCATGTTTCTCCCCTCTCAATCTTGGGACATTGTTAAGATGGTTTCAGATGGTGTGTCCTTGGGCAAAAAACACTTTACCCTCAAATGCTCCACTTGAATCAGGTGAAAATGAGTACCTGGTAGGACAGAGATGGCAATGTGTATGATAAATTCAATGCGTTGAAACGGCTGCAGGACTGTATGCTCCCCGGGGAATTGAAATGGCACATGAATGAACAGGTCCAGCGACCAGGGGGTAAAATGTAAAGTCCGATGATAGGTCTTCAGACTTGATATCAAAAAATATCAAAAAACCTGCACCTTTACCTTTCACCTTTAGAAGCCGTACGTGATCCATCCCGTACGTTAATTGTTATACTATTCAAGCTCGCTTCTCTTGCACTACTTATTCAAAAAATAGTAAATAGCGGACTACAGTGTATTATTGGAAAAATGCGCTCCAAATTACCATTTTCAAGTACCCGACTTCGTCTGAGGACTGAGGGTCTGAAGGTAGGGGGGGGGGGGGAGAGAAAATAAGAAAGAGAAAGAAGATGAGAAAGTGGAAGAAAAGGAAGGAGAAGAGGAGAAGTGGATGAAGGAGAAAGAAAGGATACAGAGGAGAAATAAAGGGGATACATAGGAGAAGGGAAAGGAAAAGGAGGAGGAATCAAGGAGGCAAAGACAATCAAGAGAGAGATGAAGGAGAAGTTGATGAAAAATGATAAGAAAGATGAGCAGGAAGGAAGAAGAAGAAAAAGAAGAGAAAGGAAGAAGAAAGGTGGTTGAAAGAAAAAGGAAGGCATAAGAAGAGGAAGAAGAGATAGAAGAGGAAGACGAGAAAGGAACAAATAAGAGAAGAAGATACTAGAAATATGCAAAAGAGAATGGTGGGAAAAGGAAGAAGAGAGATGGAGGAGAATGAAGTAAGGACGAAGAGATGAAGGAGAAGGAACCAAAGAGAGAGGAGGAAGAAAAGGAAGAAAATATAGAAAAAGTGAATGAAAAGGAAGGAAGAAGGAGGAAGAAGAGAAAGACAAGAAGAATAAGGAGAAGGGAACAGAAAAAGTGGATGAAGGAGAAAGGAAGAGGAAGAAGAGGAAGAGATGAAAGGAGAAGAGAATGAAGAAAAGAAAGATGAGAAGGGGGTGAATGAGAGGAGGATACGGAGGAATGAACAAACTACTAGAAACATGTAAAAGAGAATGATGAGGAAAAGGAGAAGGACAACGAAATAAAGATGGAGAGAAAGAAGAAGAAAAGAAGAAGCTTAACTCGAAAAGAGAAGGAAGAAATTGAAGACAGTGACGAAGAGAATGCGGGAAGAAAGGAGTAGGAAAAGGAGAACGGAGGAGGATAAGTAAAGAGAAGGAGAAGTAATAGGAATCAGAAGGAATGAAAAAGAGCAAAGGTAGAAGAGAATCAAGAGAAGGAGCAAGATGAGAAGGAAAAGGAAAATAATAAAAAAGAAGGAGAAAGTGGAAAAAGATGAAATGGAATAGGAGAAAATAGAAGAGGATAAAGAAAAATGAGAAAAGGAGGGATGGACAGAGATGACGGAAGAGGGGGAAAGGACGCGGAGCAAGAGGAGAAGGAAGATGCCAGATGAGAAAAAGGGTAGAAGAACAAGAATGAAGCGAAGTTAGAGGAGGATAAGGAAGAGGAATTGGAGGAAAATAAGTTGGAAGACAAAGAGGAGGAGTCATTTTTTCCCTTATGCTGCTCTTTAATACTACCTTACTATACCGTCAGATGAGACGTAACTTTTCTCCTCCTCAACTTCCCGTTTCTTCCCCTCCTATTTCTGCACACTATTACTTGGCTCTTCTTTTATTCATCTACGTCATTTTCCATCTTTTCCTCTCTCTTCTCCTCTTCTCACTTTATTCTTCCCTTTATCTTCTTCCTTCTTTTCCTTCTCATCTTCTTTTTGCTCTCCTTTCTCTTCTACTTTTGTCTTCTCTTCTCTTTCTTCCTCTTCTCTTCTTTTCCTTCAACCTCTTTCTATTTATTGTCCTGTCATCTTTTTCTTCGTCGTCTTCCTCCTTCCTTCCGCTCTCCTGGTCCTCCTCGTCTACATTCTCATCTTTCTCCAATTTTTCTCCTTCTCCCCATTCTCTTCCTCCTCCTCTTGTAACTTCTGCTCCTCTAACTCCTACAGTCCCTCAGCTCCAACAGGCAAAGTCGGCTGAGAGAAACTTAAAACGTTACGTGCTTTAAACCAGTTAACCAAGCCTAGATATGCACACACAAATACATATCTTGGGCAAGTTGATCCACAGTGGGGTTAAGTTGAGCCGTGACACATCTTGCCCCAACTTGTGTGGATCAACTTGCCCCATCCTGACCCAGGCATGCCCACAGTGAATGTAAAAAAAACTATGAATCTAATTTTAAAAACAGTTTGCCGTGCTAAAAGGTCAATTGATAACCTGTGTGGTGTCAACGTTTCAGTGTTGAATATTGCCACAATCAAATGCTAAAGAGATGTTGTCTGCTTGCTAATATTTACTTTTAGAGGTGAAAAAAACTTTTTGTACCTGAATAAAATGTGTCTCCTTGCTACTCTTCAAAACAACATGGCTGAATAAAATGTAGTGTTGCTGATAGTCAGTAGGTGGCTGCGAAAAATGGAACTGTCCATTTATTAATGGTGTGGGAGGGTTGGATCAGCTTACCATGATGACAACTTACCCCGACCTCCCCTACACTTTGGATGCTGGCCCTTTTGAATTATTTCTTATCTTGGTGTATGTTATTATATAAGTTTGTATTATATCTATGCAGTCCTCTAATATTTGGGTTCTTAATATATTTAATATATATTCGTATTTGTCCGCTTCTCCCTCCGCATTAATGTTACTATTTTATGATTGACCGTCTTTTTTATCTCTCTGTCTTCCCCGCGATGCATGCAGTTTTTCAGAAGCATTATTTCACATTACTGAAGGGTGGCCAGCCTGGAAGCTGCTTGTAAAAAGCCTTTTGAAGGTCTCCTTTGCATTTGTATAATTGATTGTATACATGTATATGTATGTTTGAAGCATAAATAAACTGGAATTAAATGAATTGAATCGATTAACAATATACACTGCTGCTTAGATAATCCAGGTATTCATGCAGTTAACCTTATGGATTCTCTTACCCCGTCCCGTCAATGATGCAAGTCACAACAATACAAATCTAAAATTATAATCCTATTCACAATCTTATCTACAATTAGATATTATTACTATCAAAAACAATATTTATGCATTTTTATGTTCATTTTTCGCTCTGTACAGTCTCACAAAAATAGCTGTTAACATAATGTGTCATTATAACTTGTGCTTACCGAGTAGACACATCAACATTTCAGATATTAAAAGTAAAATAAACTATTTTAAAACACACACAATTCTGCATTACATATATAGCCATTTTGTATTAGTAAGATGGTTCATGTCTTGAACAACGTGCATTATGTGCATTATGTCCACCGCGATGTTCAAAATGTCCAATGACAACGTTTTTTTGGATCTAACGATTAATCTGCACACGGGTCAACTCTGATCACACAATCAGGAAGTCCAAATTTTCTATTTCCGATAGAGGTGCTTTCTTCCCATGCGCAGTAATGTAGGATTTTGGGTTTTTTACTGACATTGGTGTCCAGGTCTCTGTGAACGATTTTTTTCTGTGCTTTCAGAATGACCAAGCTGACAATTTGCCGATGCATTTTTTCAACTAAACCTATAACGTAGCCTATTTTTTTAATGAGAGCCAAATCTAGACCTATTTAATTTACTTTTGTATTCATTTTCATTCTTAATGTTAGTCAATGATTTGTAGACTATGGTCTAGCTGGATTCTGTTCCTAGCATCGCAAGTTTTCTGACCATACCAGCATTCCAACACAATTATCTGCTTTCGGTCGATGCTGTGAGTTTAATTAGGAGTCCATAGACGATGATGGCACCGTGTGTTTTGGTTGACCACTCCAGCTCAGAATCATCAAACAGGGGATACATGTTCGTGGCACTTATTGTACTTCCACTGACTTCATAACATCCAGGCTTGATGCAAACCTGTAAAACTGTCTTTCCTACATATGTGACACCAGTGGAAGGATCGGGAGATCTGAAAAAAAAAGAAATGTGCGCGAGTAAGACACGAGGAATTCGTTTCTAATCGTTTTGTTATCCAATCAAATGAATCATTGTTATTTAGAGCGAAATGTGTGTTTACACATCAAAATTGACAAAATGTCTTGTCTCAAAAAAATGAGTAATTTTAGCCCACTTGAAGTTGTGGGTCACGGTAGCGATACACATAACTTCAAATGAGTGAAAATTTTAATTAATTAATTTAGCGATTTAATGATTAAATTAAAAAAAGCTATTAACCCTTTAAACCCTCAACATGCACTAAAGCATAATTTTGTATCTTAATTTCCTAAAACCTGGGGTTTTAGAACGGAAATATATTTCTTATTTTGGACATGCATGTCCCTAATAATGAATCGTGAATTTCGTCTCTATATCTCGCTTAACCATGTTACCTGGTAAATGCGTAGCACAAAAATTTTAAAACTTCAGAAGTTATAATCTATGAGCATATTTACATCATATGATCATATTAAGAAGCCAAAATAAAATCACCGATTTTTTTTATGATTTTAGCCTGATTGTGTCGCTGTAACCCTCGCCATGCTGATTTGTTTTCATTTATTTGAAGCTGGAATTGTTAACACAATTTCCAGCTTCAAATTACGATAAATATTTATATCTATGAATTATTAGACTACCTAAGCATCTAACAAAAAATATTTGATCAAATGTAGTGATATTTCTATTGATATGAAAGATTATTGAAATCGAATAGATATGGGCGCAGCAGGATCAGGGTTAACGTATGATAATAAACATAACACTTCATTGATTTAGCTAAACATCACTACCAGGATAAACAATACTGCAAGTCATGTGGGGTAGACTGTACTTGTTTGCTTAGTTTAGCAACATTCATATCATGTAGTGATATAGGTACTGCATTTTTTTACAATGTTATTGTTGAATAGACATCTTCGGGCTTGAAATTATCGTTATAATGGCCAGGTTTCTCCTTCAACTCTGAACAGTTACGCACATCAGTCCCTATAATAAAACGTAACGAAATAAAACTATTTTATTCTAATTCTCATATATTTTTTACTTCTACTTTATATTGTTTAGAAATTTCCACTACCGATGATTTTTTCAACCCAAATTAAATAAATGAGAAGTTGTATTGCACATATTGCGCCAGATAAAATAACGTTCTCTGCCCCCCTCTGCATACTTGCCAGCCAGTACAAGGTATGGGGCATTTTCCTCGAAAGCATAATAAAGCTTTATTGGCAATTTATTGCACGATGTTAGAAAATCTACAATTTCTGGTGAAGGGGTCTTGTCAAGTGGAAAAAAATCTGAAAATCCAAAACAATTGGATTGGCCAGACCCAATTGGACACACCCCCTTATCAATTAAAAAAAAACGAGTTGGGGCTTGACCTAACCACCCTCTTTCGGGTTTTTCACGGATTTTTTGGATTTGTTTTAACTTGACAAGAGCCCGAATATCTGGAAAATTAGTAGTTTGTTGACAAGCAATATATTACACAGTTGTGGTAGGACGTGAGACAAATCGCGGAAAAGCGAGACGGTTGGCACATATGCATCTAGTAATAAGGTGGAGCTAATGATGCCTTCTCACATTTCTTTTAAAGTTATCACCCATAGTGTTTAAATCATCTAGGTTATGACGACTACGCATGGGTTTCTTTAATACACTACTGCTTTAGTAGCTGACATGAAGTGTCATCTTCCATGTTGGTACACACCAAATTACTCACAGTAATTCATTGAATAACCCCAAAATGGTATTATAAGTCTAACTTGAAAAAAATGTGCTCATAGACACTGCTTAGATCGCTGGTTTCCCACCAATAATCAACGCTCTTGCGGTTTAGCCGCCTTGAGTTCACCCCCCCCCCCCCCCCCGCATGCGTGCACTTGCGTATCAGTGAAGAAGTTTGAAGCAAACAAACATATTCTCTATTTACAGCAGAAATGATATCAGAAGAAAATTACGCAAACTACATAGATTACAACAGCGAGACAACATCACAAAAAATAAAAATAAGAACATTTATTTTATGCAAATACAATGAAGGGGAGACACTCGCTAAGATTTACAAAAAACTCTGACGCGAGGGCCACCCTGAAATTTCTGATATACTCAGAAAGTGTATGTCAACACATATAATTATGCCACAGTAATGAACTAAAAGGAAGGACAGATGCCCCAACAGTGTGCTCCGCCAAAGACCGCCAGGGCTCAAATTTTTAATCCCATGACTGGAGAGCAGTTTCATCTCATTTATCGCACCATCTTCAGAAGGTTATCCTGACCCAGCTTAGCCTATATGTGCACAAAGGTGGCCTAAACCCCATTCATGCATTTAGTTCAAAACAAAACAAACATTTATATCAAAACAACTAATTAGGTCATAGTACTGAGCCAAAATACGTCAAATGACGGTTACCCAAAAATGCACATCTAGTACAGTAACCCCTAAATGCACATATAAACCCCCTTGAGTTTTTCAGCTGCAACCATGTAAAACTGAAATACAAAAATATAGAAATAAGCAAAAACAAAAAGCATTGAGCATGAGAATGTGAGTACCTGCAGCAAAAAGATTTCCTGCTCTGAATATAGATGCCACAGTTTCTGGACTTGTCCCATGGTAAGCTCTGTGCCAGGTTTTGTGCACGTCCAGATCGTTAGCTCGAGCTTCTAATCTAATTAACATATATAAAGGATAGGTCTGTGTCAAGGAGAAAGAACGGAATTTAATGGATTCGTAGAGCCGAATGTTTGAGGTATGAAGTGCCAAGTATATTCGGATCTACTAATCTATCGTAATTGAGTTATTACTTTGACTAAAATTACACAAGATAGGTTGATGTGTTCATGATTTGATATACAACAACACAAAAATAGGCAGATGTGTTCTACGATTTGATATATAAAAAGTAATTTCATTGCAAGCATGGTAAACCACAAAACATTAGCCAGTTTTATCAAGTTCATCATGTTTCATCATGTCCATCATGGGTAAACCCCTATATTGTGTCCACCTGGCCAATACTAAAAATAGCAGTAGATTCATAGATCCGAAAATAATACTTAGCAATAGACTGACGTCACAGGTGTATTTTAAAATTATATGACACACAATTATAATGATAAAACCAGGAGTTTACACAAGCTGTAAATTATAGGGCTCATACTTAACATAAAGCCAGGTTCTAAGGGTGATATGGTAAAGATAACATATGGCTGGACAAACAGGGCACTTGCGTGTCTGGCGGGCAGTGAGAACAATCTGTCCATCGCAACCAACTACTTGTGCAACCAGAGCGACCCCACACCTGTTTGTCTGGGTTATGATAGGGCATCGCAACCAGAAATTGTCACAGAACCCCACGCCATACTAGATAATGAGCGGACTGCCCTTGGCGGAGTAATTAAAGCAAGCTCACCCCGGTTCCCTAAGTGGGCCGGGAATAGGCCCGGACAGCAGGGCCTGACCGACGCCTTCCCCCTACCCTCTGGTCCAAGGCCGAGCAAGAAGGAAGGTACGGGGTAGTGTACCGAGTGCGGTGCACAGGCCTGGTGAGATGAGTGGTAGGTAAGGCAAATTGAGCAGAGTATTAACTCGTACTGACCACTAGCCGGGAAAAAGAAGAATTAGCCCTTTCACGCCGCCTACCAGTCATGGCATAAAATACTTATTGTCGATTACTTCATGTCAGAGAATGAACTGGTACAGACCGCTAGCCATGAGTGGTCGGTAAGGCAGAATTGAGCAGAGTATGAACTAGCACAGACTGCTCTCCGTGAGCAGGACAATTAACCCTGTCACTCCACCTACCAGTTTTGTCTTATTATCAGATTATATGGTATAAAAGGCTTCATGCCAGCGCTATGACACTGGGACCTGAATAGAAATGCACAGGCAGGTGCATTGCAAGACTCTGCGATGAAACGCTGATCTTAAATGCTCTCCCACTTCACTTGTTTTACCAGTACCAAGTAAGTGATTTCAGCACTGGATATTTATGACACAGGTGATTTCAAAATCAAAACACGATTTTATCACATAATGAATAAGTGATTTTGTCAAACATACGTGATTTTGCTCTAAAATATGTCTTGCCATATCAGATCCTGTAAATTAGTAAAAACAGACATTTTTAAGTCGCAATATTTCAATAACGGTAGAGAATGAGAAACCAAAATGTAATAACTAATTATTAGTGCAACAAACAGCATTTTGGCCAAGAAATCATATAATGTGTTTACCTGATCACGGTTGAATAGTGAAGATCACACCCACACATATAGATGTCAGAATGAAATAGAGACTCATTTCCTGCTTGCCGTCAGTGAGAGGAATTGTATTAATTGTATTGGGCTGTATAAATTATAATCCTAGCCTATTGTATTCTATAATTTTTGTATCGAATTATTATATTATTATGTTATGGATGATGTTACAGCTTACAAGTCAATTGGATTCTTAAAAGCCAGACTATGAACATTTTTACGATTTCTGCAAATGTTTTACTTTTTCTCCTATAGAGAAAATAGAATACCTTAGACCGAATCAGCCTACTGGTATGGCGTATCTCTTTGGAGGATCCCCTCTGTCATAATAGGGCTCATCTCCACGACGAGTATGGCAAGACATACAATAACATAGGTCATGGTCAGGATTAAAATAACCATCTGAAAACAATTCAAATGCAATGTAATTTAGATGTTGTCCTTCTTTATGTTCATGATTAAAGTGACAAAATATTTATGTATAACTAACCTGATAAGGCTAATAAATAAATATTTATGTATAACTAACCTGATAAGGCTAATAATTTCTTCAATTCAGCACAAAATACTTGATATTTACAAACTCCTGAAAAAGTTTAACACACCATGGTGAGCATAACATAAAAATATATTGTTTTCGATAGGTAATACAAATATACAATTAAAGAGTGAATGAGGAAGTGATATATTGTTTTCGATAGGTAATACAAATATACAATTAAAGAGTGAATGAGTAAGTAAGTGAGTAGGTGAGTGAGTGAGTGAGTGAGTGAGTGAGTGAGTGAGTGAGTGAGTGAGTGAGTGAGTGAGTGAGTGAGTGAGTGAGTGAGTGAGGGAGGGAGGGAGGGAGGGAGGGAGGGAGTGAGTGAGTGAGTGAGTGAGTGAGTGAGTGAGTGAGTGAGTGAGTGAGTGAGTGAGTGAGTGAGTGAGTGAGTGAGTGAGTGAGTGAGTGAGTGAGTGAGTGAGTGAGTGAGTGAGTGAGTGAGTGAGTGAGTGAGTGAGTGAGTGAGTGAGTGAGTGAGTGAGTGAGTGAGTGAGTGAGTGAGTGAGTGAGTGAGTGAGTGAATATTGTTTTGGTCGCTTTCGCAAGTGGCAATATTGCAACAGAATAAAGGAAGCATGACTTTTGGATGACTATCAAGTGTCTTCAAGGGTTGTTGATAGTGAAAAGTACCAATCAATCAATAAAACTTCTATAGCGCCTATATTCTCAGCGGACCGAGCTCAGAGGTGCACAAATCCTTAGCGTGATCATGTGTCATCATCGAAGCCAAAGCAGGCTCATCAACAGGTACCGGGGCTGTTGAGGATCTAGAGTGGGAAAGCCAGATCAAATAGGTGAGATTTGAGTAATTTCCGGAATTGTTTCGGCATTGCATATTGGCACAGGCAGAGTGTTCCATAAGGCTGGGTCAGATATAGAGAAAGCTCTTAACCCATTATGAGTTTTTATATGAGGAACAACAAATCTATTTGAATTTGTTGAGCAAAGATATTTTGAACATTTTGGACGAACAAGTAAGATTTGCTGGTTGTTTGTTTTTCAGGGTTCGGAAAAATATTGTGCATATTTTAAAATGAATGCGAAACTTGACAGGAAGCCAATGTAATTGTTTTAGAAAAGGAGTGGAACGACTGAAACTTGGGGCCTTGGTTATACCACTCTTACAAGTCAGTTCTAAACGCGTTGTAATCTAGCGATATCCTTTTCTGGTATATTATAAAAAAGTGAGTTACAATAATCTAACTTGCTACTGACCAGTGCCACTGTAATTTGCAGTGATCTAAGGACAGACTTTTTCGAATTTGACGCAAATCACGGATATGATAGACCCATGCCCTACATGTTTGGGGTTTATATTTTTTCGGAAATTTAAACTACTGTTGAAAACTACACCAAGATTTTGGCTGATGCAGATGGATTTGTGTCTTGACCTAGAATTAAGCATGGGAAATTATTTAAGAATTTGTCTCGCTGAAGTTTGGTCCCAACGAGAAGAAATTCTGTCTCACTAGGATTAAGCTTCAGTTTAGACCCTGTCATTTAGGCCGACACGGCTATTACATAATGCTGTAACTTCTCAAGATTCCTTAGCGTTGGAAATGGATAGTGACATTTAAATTTGAGTATCATCGGCATAAAGATGGTGGTTTATGTTAAAGTTGGAGATGATAGCGCTGAGTGGTGTAGTGCATAGGGTAGAACTGGTCCCAGCACAGATCCCTGTGGACCCCTCTAGACAGACAGTAGCCTACTCCGAAGCACAACCTTGGAAACACTCAGTAGGCCTATTTCTGAGCTATGACTGAGTCACACACAAAACGAATTAGCCATCAGGCCTGGCTTCCCTCACTGTACAGTATTCTATCATACAGTGCAAAGATAGTGGACCATACACGCACTTTAAAACTATATAATAATATAACATTTTTATATTAATACCATATCTCAAGCTATATCATAACATTAGGACATTAGATATTGCTTCAACTATACAACGTGAGTAACAATCTGAATGAATTTGTTTCATGAATTATTTTGACCTATTTGTCAAGCTGACTGATTCACTTGAATTATTAATCGATAGTTTGTCTTCCATTTGTGTTCTACCATGATGCTTTGTAACCGCATTATGAGAGGCATGCACAGGCGTGCAAATTTTGTCTCTTGACCTCCCCATCCTTTGTCGGAAAGCTGCGGACGCCCCTTAATCATATATTATTGTTCTTCTTCGTGGTAACAGCGATCACTCCTCAGATGGAGTATTGTATGCTGTGGTGTGTGTGTGCGGGTGGTGCATTCGAAGATTGGTGTAGATGTGAATTACTATAACCCCTAAAATAAAATAGGAAGTTATAATGAACGACAAAAATGCAGTAAAAATAAAAGGCGAAATTGTCGGCGAAAGGAGTCCAAGGGGAGGAAAAAGACAACGTGAGGTGGGAGGTGTTCCAATCGGGGATGGTTGAGGGAATGATTGAGAATTTTATGGGTCATTGGATGGGCTCGATGGAATATATCTCCACTGATGGAACCGACATGTTTGGGCAGTAAAGATATAGAATGGTAAACGAAATTACCTGGCTATATCCCCGTAAAACCATGAAATTACTCTAAAAACCATCCATCAACAATTATGTCAATTCAGTTAGCTAGGATAATTGACCACATTTACAAGTAACCTCACACGAATATAATGTTTTCATGTTATCAACCATTTTTCACGAAAAAGGCCTTTATGTACGGAGAAAAATGTCAATCTTGTTATGGATCTGTGTATTCTTTAACTTTATGATATATATAAAGTAGTAATTAAAAATTACACATAAATGCAAAACGGCCCATGAACATTAACATCCCACCTTTTGTTGTTATATTTGGAGGACGGCCATCTTTTCTATCCACGGCTAGTAGTCGTACAAGTTGTGACACTCCTCCACCTTTGGCAGGTCTATCACGTGCCAAACGATTCGAGACACTGGATTTATCTGATGATGGGACTTCCTATTGAGCAATAATGGACAATTTGTTTACCAATAACCCACAAACGAGGCCACCGAATTAAACCAAGTGAATGTAGTGCTAGTAGTGAAAAAATGTACTATTGAACGTATTTTACAGCTATTTTTAGGAAACTTCTTATCAAACACACATTTGAAGTATAGACATATACACCAGTCGCAAACATAGATGATCCACAATGCGATCCATGATCTTTGTAAATAACTTGTTCTGTTGGACCATGTCAAAAATAAGAAATACAGGAATTTCGTCTCTATATCTAGCCTAACTGATAAATGCGCAGCACAAAAAAAGCAAAAAAAATTGCAGTTCTAGTCTATGGACATGTTTACATCATATGGTCATATTAAGAAGCCAAAATAAAATCACCGATTTTTTTATGATTTTAGCCAGGGACTGTCCCTTTAAAAACCAGAAAAAACGAATCCCAGCTGATCCTAAAATTGAATTATCCCCATTCAGCCTGTGGGCCTGGATACCCATCTAAGAAAACAATTTGCTTAAGCGATTTCGCAACCATCAGTGTGAATGATTCATTGGCCGAACTGGAAAATTACGTCACTATATCGTCCAGCGCTCATTTAAAGAGAACGGTATAATATATATGTTTTTATAACAAAAAGTGTACACTCCTCATCCCCCCTAAGAGCGTGAGCACGTATGTTCACTGCTAATAACAAAATATTGACGACAGCTGAGACGGTAGTGATGACAAGAGTGAAAGGTGGGACTGCTATTTACGATCAAATAATAGGCCTATGTGAAACACTAAGTGCATCTTCAAATATAAGTGCATGCATGGTCATGCGCGGGGATAAGATAATTCTAGGTGGAAAACTAACCTCAACATAACTACCAGGAAACAACCCGACTTTGTCCTTCAATGTACCACTCCACCATCCTTGTCCTTGATTTTTATCACAATCTTTAATTATATCACCTTCTTTTAAAGTTAATTGGTCTTCTTCTTCTCCTTCAAACGAATACAGCACTGTAACATGGCATGACTATGGTAAAACATAAATAAACTATTACAGTAGAACAGCTGAGGTTGTGGCCCACTGAACTGAATAAGCCATAGGGGAGGGGTCGTTCTTACCAGGAAAATGCGATGCAAGATTGAAATACAATTTTGCGATTTTTAGCATAAAAATGCGATACAAAAAATACAATTTACTTTGTGTAATTCTAGTATAAACCATTAAAGAAAATGTTCTAATATCAATATTGTTACATATTATCGTTGATAATTTGCAGGAGTGTGTTTTGATTTAATTTTAATGCCCCATTAAAAATTAGTATATAATAATGTATTTTTATGGGTTTAATTTACCACAAATCATTTTACCTTTACCCTATTGTGCTAAAAGAAAATTAAAACAAATCATTTTAGCTTTACCCGATTATAATAAAAGAAAATTAGAACACCTTTTGCAGTAATAGTTGAACACATTTTGATATCCTTTTTCAGTTGTATCGAAAATTGATCCCGGTGGGCTAAAACATAAAACATAATGTTGAAGCACTTTCACCAAAACTTATTCTTAAATGGAATCGAGTTGGATTTGTGTCTCGATATTACAACATACAACTTAAAGTGGGTGAAAAATACTCATATTTGTTTAATTTTAGACCAAATATCTGGCAATTTTTTATTTTTGATGTTAAAAAACTCATTTTTTTTCCAATGCTAATAAAATAGATTTTAATTTATTAAAATAGGGTTTTAATTTAGATCACTATAACGCCTTAATTTACCATAAGATTCCTCTGGAGCAAAATTGGGCGAATCTGAACCGTTGTACATGTGTGTTGACTTACCTTGAGGTGGATTTTTCTCAGTCACTGAGACTATTCCATCACTGGTGTCAGGACATGTGATGGTGACCACGTTAGGCATGTCTCCTGTCACAGGTATGCCATGTTGCCTGTAGTAATCATCTGCTGCAGCGTCCAGCACCAGCAACGTGACAGAAGTAGGATCACTTCGTATTCTCTCCACCACTTGTTTAAATTCTTCTCTGCTGATATCATCACCATTCACTTCTACAACCCTATCACCATTCTTCAAGCCAGCCTGTCCGGCAGGGGACATACTTTTAACTCCGCTAACATCAAACAGGCCTAATATATCTTTCTTGCCGTCTAATTTAAAGCCATATCCTTGAAAATCTTCCCATTTATTAATGCGGCACAGACGCGGCTTTGGTGCATTTTTCGGAACAACGGGGTTCATCACGCTTCTCCTGTGTGCTTTATGCCGTCTGTAAATGATATTCATTGACCGACAATTGACAGAACAGGGTACAACATCCTTAGAACAAAGCTCGTGCATACGATATCAATGCTCCAATAGAGCTAACATGTCGGTGAATAGCAGGTAAACATATTTCAATCACCCAAAATGTTTAATAAATGCAGAATGGTGTCCTTTCCTAATTCACGCTTCTTCCCGGGGTTGTATTAGCACCAAGTTTTTGTTATGTTAAGATACGCATGTCATGGTGTTTCAATTTTGCTATAAAATGCGCTGATTAATAGTAACGTAAAGTGCTCTGAGGGGGACTTCTTGAAACTGATCTTTAGAGGTAAGTGCTACTGTATAGGCCTATGCCTTATATGCATACACATACAAATCAATATGTGCTACATGTACGGACCATTGGAGTTCTGAAACAAAAAATCCTCGACTGCTCTTGACCACCACGAATAGATGTGCTCGATGAAAAACAAATATTGAATTGAAATATACCTATTTAAATCCTTGCTAATTACATCATGTATGTATGATAATGTACCTCGTTGCATAATTAAAATAAAAATAATTATATAGATTGGCAGCCATCTCACTATGACCAAAATGTTTAAATTAAAATTGTTTGAACTTTCTCTAATTTAGATTAGAAAAGTTAAAATAAATCTTAACTTTTCTAATAGCAAAGAGAGAAAGTTGAGATAAGCTTAATTTTCGGATTCTTAGAGGGATGGACCCCTGATTTTAAAATTAATCCGGTGAGATCTGGAGATAATAATGTTGAAAGTGGCGGTCAACTTCTGTGCAAGACGAGGTATCCTAGCACGCACAAAACATTTGTATAACATTATTACAACGTCGGCACAACGTCTTAACGATTGACTAACATTGTACAAATGTTATACAAATATTTCGAGTGTGTACAAGAGGAGGTGTGGAGGTACATTACTTCACAATCAGTGATAACTGCGTGACGAATGCATTCACAAGTATTTGCTTAAGCTGACGTTATGAGTGTGGAACGTACTTTGAAGAATAAGCACACCTTCTTTGAGTACCAAATATAATTATATCATGTCGAGCCCAGCAAACATGAGACGTGGAACCAATCATGGTTTAATGTTGGAACAGCGTTGCAGACGGAATGCCAACATTGAGCCATAATTGATGCCCCTCTTCTTTGAGTGGCAGATAAAACTAGAAGGGTCTAGTTTTTTGTGAACAAAAAAGTAAACTTAAAAGTTGATAGCTAATAGATGTAGTATCAATGGCTTTTGTAATTTATGTTATTAAATGGCTCTTGTGGACAGTAGAGACTCTGTATTAAGCGGAGATTATTATTCCATTTTGGTGCGAAACACTTGTCAACACTCCCAGCAAACACGACGTTGACCAAATGCTGGTCCAATGCTGGCCCACCGGCTGCGACACTGGCCCAGCATCAAACCAGCACTGGTTCAACGCCTTGTGTTTGCTGGGCTGCGTTCAACCCAGTACACACAAAACATTTGTATGACATTTGTACAATGTTTGGCAAACGTCGAAGACGTTGGGCCGATGTTCTACAAATGTTCTACAAATGTTTTGTGTTTGCTGGGAATAGCAGCTGGTCTGGTATTGCTTAATACTGCTGGCGGCGATTACAAGCTGACACCCAATGTCTGCTGACACCCAATGTCTGGGCCAGCGTCGCCGGTGCTGGCCAGTGTGCATTCAGTTCTAGTCATGCTACGGGTACATGCATGCTGGCGGTACGGTCACGATGCTTTGAATCAAAGCTGGGTTAATGTTGGCTCGTCGTCTCTGACGCTGGTCCACATTCAGAGTGGCGCCAAACACAACACGGTAACCAAATACTGGGCTAATGGTGGGTCAGCGTCGTAGACGGTGGGCCAACATTAACCCAGCGTTGGGTCAACGTCTCATGTTTGCCCGCCTGCTCGATATAAAGCAGTGGAGAGAAATTAATGGGAGACAGACTCACAGCACAGAAGATGCACAGGACGGACTGAGACAGACGAGCGGACAAGGGTAAACCAAAATCTCCCCACTCTCTCTGCTAGAGGGGAGACATAATTATGTCATGGGATTGTGTTGTACCTCCTGCTTTTCAACACATCTGGCATTTGGCCAACCCCGATGGTTCATTCATATCAACTGGGGCTTGTAACCTGTGGTACCAGGTTTGAATCCCGGTCGGGGGAGATATTTGTCATAACTGTTCATAGGCCTGGAGAGTACAATGTTGCCTATGGCACTGTGCTCTATAAAGAACCCTTGAAGTCATTCAAAAATAAGAATAGGGCATAATACCAGCTTCAAACTTCCTTCTGTCACGATATTGCCATGATTTTGCAGAAAGAGACGTAAAGCAATAGTCACTCACTCACCTTTACTTCTTACCTATCTGGGGCCGTATGCACCAACTTCACGTTTACCCCAGTGGGGGGTGAATGATACCACAGAGGTATTGACCTCCGGGGTTTCATGAAACCCTAGAGCTTTTAACTTCCGGGGTTTTCCTGCGAATTTACCTCGTATGCACCATCTCATGAAAACACGGGGGTACAAACCTCCATGGTTATATAATGGTTATATAATATATAATGGTTATTCACTGTATGGACTATTTGAAGGGGAATTCCCAATGGTTTGCTACCCGACAAGAACTACTGTGGTAACGGCCGATGTGTTACACAGGAAGTGGTTGTTACCATCGTCACAGCTTGTTTATGGCGCGGGATTTATAGGATATGTTGCAGAATACCAGGAACCTTTAGCAGAAGCAGACCTCTTTTCGTTGCTGCTTTCTGCCGTTTCTCCCTGGAAACACGCCAGTAGTGGCTGGCATTTGCTAGTTACTACAACTGGTGTCAGAAGTATTAAATGGTGTCCACTCAGGTGGTATTATCCTGACAAAAACGTGATTTCTAGCTGTATATGTGATCTTGAAATATTTTCACAATGTTGACAGTCAGTTGACATTTTGAAAAAATACGATCACGCCTAGTAGTGTTTAGATTTGTATTTGCATTTTTACTGTGTTTATATGTCGCCAATGATTGAATTCATATTTGTATTGATATGATTTCAATCAAATTTAGTTGGTAATAGATTATATATTGTATTTATTACCATAAAACCTCACATGTTTATTAATCTTGACTGCCTATATTGTATTTCACCTATTAACGCATTCTCCACACATAGATGTCGCTCAGGTCAACCCCGCTCTCTCTCTGTAACCACACGCCATGTTTCGACAAAAACTGCTCATTTTGAGCAGTTTTGTTGATATAACAGCTGTAGGCTTATAAACACGCTTAAGTGTCCTGAATATATATGGCAAATATAAAACACCACTACTCCGCCACATATGAGTTTATATTCACATAGAAATAGAAAACATTCAATGGATTACTTTTTCTGCCTACGCGCTGCTGTGAGAAGGTCCATGTTTACGTTTTTCTGACATATTTACAATCGACTTCAAAACACTGGCAAATGTAAATTACTGAATGACATGCGAATTGTGCTGGTTCAATTTATCCACTACTAAACAGAATAAATAGCCCTTACCTGTAACAAACTCTAAAATCAAATTAAATATTGAAAAAAGGATAAGTAATGAGTTGAAGTGAACACCAAAATAGTTCCGTGGTTATAGGAATGGTTATAAAATCACGTGGTAACGCTCACTAACGGCTGATAAATCTGGTCAATCGCCATGCGTGCATACGGCGAAATGAGCGTGTGGTATCAGAGATATAATCTCTGAGGTCAGAATGCTATTAACGCTCATTCGACAATTCGTTATCGTTGCTCAGAACTTATCGCAGTGGTAAAGGTATTGGCTGCTTGAAGCTATTACTTTTACTGAGTGAAACTGATCGAGTTAAACAATTATTAATTGATCACAGTGGTAATGTTGATTACTTTAATTTTACTGGTAAAGGTATCGGCTGCTTGAAGCTATTACTTTTACTGAATGAAACTTGAGTTGATCAATTATATTCTTTTTGATATCATCCATTCAGTTTAGTGCGCAAACACAGACACAAATGGCACACTTCAATGTAAACCCTTCCTCTTCGGATTATTTAAACTGGGAAAAAAGATTGGAATTGTATTATGAAAAACAAATATTTGAAAAAGAATGCCAATTAAAAATGAATTTAGAAAAGATTAAAAAAGAATACCAAGTTAAGATGAACATGATGGAAAAAGCAGCACTTGAGCGAGAAGCAAAAAAACAGAAATTGCTTCATGTGGTAAATGGGGAACCGGGCATGGATGTGGCTATGCAGCCTGTAGTTGGGGAGACAACTACTTGTTTCCCAGGGGGAGATACCACAACAGTGCCATCACACTCATTTAATTCGGCTGATGCTAAGCCACAACCACCAATAACCGCTTTGGCAAATACTTATAGCTCACACATTACACATGATGATGTCGTTCAAGTGAATGCAGACACACTGCCACTACAGAGCTTTTCAGTTACACCTACAACTGATTCATCCACAGCACCACAATCACACTCGTTTGATTCAGCTGATCCAAACATTCTAACACAACCACACCTATTTGATTCAGCGGATACTAATCACAACTATCCAGCACAAGCACACTCATTGGAATCAGCTACTACTGATCCAATTTTAGGACAACCATACAGATTTGATGGCTCTCGTGCCATCTCAATTTCTTGTGATGTGTCATTATGTGGCCAATCAGTTAGAACAAATCTACAAGTAATTCCGGCTCAGTCTCACACTTCGAGTGTGCCCCCTGACATGTCAACTTAACACCACCACCACCACTACATCAAGCACAGGGAGTTCCTCATCATGCCCATCAAGTGCTACGTCCTCAGTAGCTCTTGATAATACACTTTCTGGTAGACCTCCCACTGGCATTCCTTTCAATTCCTTGAATTCGGACATTCAACAACCAATCGCTGTCACAACTCCTACACATTCAGCTTCACCACCAGGATTACATGTATCCTGTCCTCAACCGGCGAATTCCACATTGTTGGTACAGGAATTATGTGACCTTTCTGATATGAATTCCTATCAGTCTGGGCTTCTGGGTAATGCATTTCCCAGGGGCGCACTAGTAGAAGGTTATTCTACATTTGTATATCAGGCTCCAGACACAACAAGTTGGGCAACACAAGGTGATGAAAATGACTGGCCTCCATTTAAAATGTTGGGACACCACGCTTGTCACATTCTGAATCATGATTACACCCTAATGCGTGACAAGCTGAGCCACATCATTGATCATAACGATGTGCCACCCAACATCAAGCCACCATTTAACCGAATATTCTGTGCCCGGAATATGCCCCTAACATATCCAACGAGCTGCAGTTCCATTGAATGTTTCATGTTGTTCTGTTCATTTTTCGATAGTGTGTCTCTCAGCTGTCATAGCTCACTCAGAGAAGATATTAGCCAATCATCAACTTTTGGTCTTCAGCCGTCTTTGCTGCCTATCGGGAATTGTGTGAGATTTATTCTGGCGCTAAGTTGGCAGACAATCCTCTCACATTTGAAAAGATTTATGCTAGCGCAAAGTTGGCAGACAATCTTATCTTATTTGAGAAGATTTATGCTAGCGCTAAGTTGGAAGATAATCTCATCTCATTTTTGGATAGGTTCGCGATGGGTGCAGAGCAAGATTTGGAGATTCAATCACTCTCCACCGTTTTGTTTATAAATGTGATGTTTACTATGCCAGTCATTAGCACCGACATAATTGAATATGGTTTTTTTAGAAGCCGTATTTATTGTCTTCAAAATATACAGGCCTGAGACTTAAACACATTCCTTTTATTATTATATTATGTTTGGTGATGGTAAAAATGTATGGTAAAGTGTGTTTGGTGATAATTGTTTTATTGTAATTAACCTTTGAGATTCTGAATGTTTTGCTGTATGTTGATCGATTTTGGCCATGTCCGGGTTGAACCTAGTTATAACCTATGTATTTGTTTGCATGTATTTGTTTGCATGGTTGTTTCTACACTTGGTTTGATTTACTAATGATCAATAATTGAATTGCTCTGTGGATTCTATGATTTTTATTTTGTTGATTATTCTCCTTGATTTCTGAATGTATGTGTGTTGTGATATTATTTTGCAATGCTATGTGAATCAATATATATTTGATGGTGATTCTCATTCCATTGTAATTTTGTGATTCTATAACTTTGATGCTGTATTCGCTCGTTCAGTTCTCATAGTTTTTTTAATGGGGGAGTGGTAATCTTGGCCTTTGTTCTTTACATTTATCATTACTAATGCACATTGATAGATAGTTTTGTTGTAATACATGTACGTGATAAACAGTGGCCCAAGAAAAGCTTGTTACTGGAGTTGTGCGCCTTAATTATATAGTGTTTAACGTTAACGTTTCTAACCAGCTGATCAGTCCTATATATAAGATTTTCATAAACTGTTTAAACATGTTAGGCTCTACAACATGTAACGAAATGTCAACAATGAATGTTATATCAGGATGGCACACTCCGATATTGCAAAGTCAATTGCAGTCCTCGTTTATGTGCCGCTCAGTTTGCACCAGACCCCACGGACTATGCCGATTCTCAGGGGCTAAACATGCCAACCCACCCATCTCAATTCTCAGATTATGCCATATTACACACAGCCCAGACAACACTAGTTTCTAGTATTCTGGTACTTGTACACCTAATCCCATGCTTGTGTGGACATTGTGTACAGACAAAGAATAGATGTGTTCATGAGTACATGAGCTTGAATTTTGTATCTGAATGTTTGCACATTAGGTTTGGCCATATCTAGTCTCTTTGTAGAGCATCACTTTGTAAATATATATATTTGTGTAGCAGCTGCTCGTCTTTGAATTGTAGTTCTAGAGTTAAATTGATGGGTCTCTATGTCTGTGTTGTTGATAGTGGTTATTTTGATTGTTGCTTGTTTTATGTTTTTATAAACAGCTCTATGATTTTGAGTGATGTTGTTTTTAATCCGTGGATAAGGTACATGGCCTAACCTTAATTCCTTATTGTGATCGTGTTTACAGACAAACATTATTCCTCGATCTGTAGCGCTGTCCCCCAGAATTATTGTGAGGTAGATGCTAGCGTGAAGCTGGCAGATGATCTCATCAAGAATCTGGGTGAAATCTACACGGATCCATAAGATTTGACACACATAGTTGTGTAAACTATATCGCAGATCTTCTTATCGCTAGCAGTAAAAACTAGAATAACAATGTTAAAGTTAAACCAGAGTTTATTATTTAATCCAGACCATGTCAGGCAAGCTACACCAACGATCAGTAACACTTTATGGAACTAGTGTTCCTTAAGCATTCCACTTTATCACATATTCCCATCAGCAATGTATTAGCTACTGTATATGTACATGACACCACCACTCCTTCACTGTGACACACATTGTTATTTACATTATGAACTTCACACATCACACGTAACCCCTCTGTGGGGTCGTTAATGCATATTATGAATGTCTCACATTTGCTTGTGTTGCAGGTGGTTCCATCTATGAACGAGCCTTTGTAGGTGATGTCATCTATAAAAGAGTGATAGATCTGCTCAAATGTGTTAAACAGGAGTGAAGTCCGTGATATTTCTCATCAAGCTAGATATAGAAACATCGATTTTAAACAATCCGATTTAAATTAGGAGTTTTCAATATCAATGCTGGTCAAGGTTGGCAGATTCTTTGGAACCTCGTGATCACTTTATCTACTTACCTGATAGTCTACAATAACCTGGTCTACTACCATTAGGTTCTAACGAAGGTGCGAACCAAGGATGACAATCTTGTTAGCACCTATCCACCTATCGTTAGAACATATCGTCAGCACCTGTGTGAACGTATTGATTATTAAGACCTATATTATCAAGACTTAAACTTAGCTAAATTTGGATACCAAATAGGTTTATTCTTTGGCCAATTGTTATTTCCGACTCATCTCTCCCTGTCGTTTGCGTTAATATAACGATGAAAAATCGTACTGTCCATCTCACAGGTTTGGAATATAGCCAAATCTATTAAAAATTATGGCCACATGTGTTGTGTTTTCAATATTGTACCCTATGTTGCTCTTATATCGGGCTTAGACATCTGCTTTTGTTAACGGGGAGGAGTGTGGTAACGGCCGATGTGTTACACCGGAAGTGGTCGTTACCATCGTCACAGCTTGTTTATGGCGCGGGATTTATACGATATGTTGCAGAATACCAGGAACCTTTAGCAGAAGCAGACGTCTTTTCGTTGCTGCTTTCTGCCGTTTCTCCCTGGAAACACGCCAGTAGTGGCTGGCATTTGCTAGTTACTACACTACTATTTCAGTAAATGGACAGCATCATTCATGCCTCATACCACAACGTTAACATGCAGGGGCGTAGCCAGGGTTATGAACATGTGTACGCACAACGCTAGGGGTACGGATTTACAGAGCTTTTCCGAAACGGGGAGGGAGTGGATTTTCCCTAATTCATGGCTGCTATTTTCTGGGGGGATCCCCCATACCCGCTGCGCGCAGCCCAGCGGACACGGTGGGGGGTCCGGGGGGCCTCCCCCGAGGAAAATTTGAAAAAAAGATCGCAAATGGTGGCATCTGATGGTATTTGCGGTAAAGATATTGATTTATAAATTTTGATTTGTTTTTATATTTTTTGTAAAATTTCAAAATTGAATACAGCAACAAAATTAAAAATTGAATTATATCAAATTATAATATAATTTAAATCATTTTACTCAGTGATTACATATTGAAATTTACTGATTATTTTCGGTCAAGCACGATTATCCATAGATAGCCTCAACTTTTTTAAAAACAGACATGGCGGATCCAGCATTTGACTATGTAGTCTGCGTAGTGTCTTTGTGTGCACGAATAATAGCTAAGCTGGACATTCTGTGGTTTTTGAAGTAAATATTTTGAGATTGAATTTTCATGAAATAAATAACTGTCTGAAGGACATGTTGTAAATAAAATATTTAATGGCCCTCAATTTTTTTTAGTCATACATAATTAGAGGCTAGAGTATGTGGAGGGGTTAAAAGATGAAATAACTATTATTTGTAGGCATACAGATCTATATCCATGATTTTTATTACTATGCCAGCTGCCAGACAGTATGCAAAACAGATAACCTTACACGAAAACGAAACTATACACTATATATACACTATATATACACTATACACTGTATACGAAAACGTTATTTGATCATTATTACCTGGTTACATGATTCGCTGTGATAGGCATAAATCAGCCCTGAGCAAACATGAGATGTTGAAACAAAATTGTTTTAATGTTGGGCCAGTGTCGTAGACAATGAACCAACATTAGTATAACATTGGTTGAATGCCTGCATGGGATTTCACTCTTGTCACCAGTGTATTCACGTCTGAGAAGCTATCAGTGTAGCATGGGATCTAGGCCTATGCATGTAGGCCCTATACATGCCATTGTGCAGCCTATCATTTGTTTAACACAGTGCAGTGCAGGTACAAAAATAGATCGTTTAGAATTAGCCCCATAATGTTGCTGAAACAGAACTGCCACAGATTATAATGCCCACTCAAGGGTAAAAAAGTGAAACATTTATCTGGACGCTCATATCTAAGACTTGCCTCGATTAATCAAGTTAATTAAAGGTTATTTTGTATACATCGTACGCTCAGTTCATTTGTAAAAAAAAAACAGTAAAATGTTATTAGCATTTTTCCACCTTGGGGTGGATATCGATCTCATTGACTGCCTGGTTGAAAAAAATTGATTTCCCCGGGTAAAACGAATGTAGTAATCCACGGTCCCACATCTTTACGGTGTGGGTTCGTCCACGGCAAGTTTAGCGGCACTATAGTCATACATACTGTAGTGAATTTGTGACTGTCATTGAAAAGAGAAACATTTAGGCCTATTGCATTTGTATCCTACTTTTCCGGCGTTTTATACAACACCACATAAAGAATAGACTGCTAAGTGCGCATGTACATGTAGACTAGGCTAGTCTGCTAACTTGTTGCTTCTTTTTTTTATGGGTCATATTTTTTTTACTCTCCCTTACGCTGTGTACGCACGTGCGTACTGGCGTACGGCTGGCTACGCGCCTGACATGATTATGGTTACGGAAATAATAGAAATAGACACGACTAAAGCTGATACAAGAATCTTAATGATGCATGGGAATATCAAATACAGTAATTATGTAATAATTAATGCAAATAACCAAAATGTGCAAATATTGTGAAAACAATATGACAATTCTAATAACTATTATGACATTGTTAATGTTGAGAACTACAATTAATTATAGTTAATCTATAACCATGGATTCCATAAGTTTTAATAGTCATTTTAATTAGTTTTATTTAAGCAATTGTTTTTCACTGGAGAGATAATTATATATTTGCTCTTTAAATGTTTGTTTTAATTATTTATTTAAAAACAAATATTTTTCCCCTTAAAATTACGTTTATAGTACACGCGACTGTCGACTTCGATCTTTAATATGTTTATTTCTCGATAAAGTCAGACATTGCCATTGCAAAGCGAAAAAATATGAAAATCAATCAAATATAAACTTTTCTTTTGTATATCATAAACATTGGCACTGACATGTAATGGGTTTTGCATCGTTTTGTGATTTTCACGGTAGCTTGTAACTGTATATATTGTTAGCTTCATTTTCAATGACACTTAAGTGACATTTAGGCACCCTCTAACTACGAAAAAACAATCCAGGCTGTTTGTTTTATCTGCGTTCATTAATTTCCAACATTTACCTTATTTTTTTTATAAGCTGCATATCGGGATGTCCAAATTATATAGCTGCAGACCCTATCGTCCAATTCAACACTGTAAGTGTCGGATACGAACCTTCAATCGACAGACACAGTGCTACAGGTGGTAATTTTAACGTTAATTGATTATTACTCTTTGTTAATAATGAATTTGAATAGAGTAGCGTGTTTTGCACACCAGGAAATCTGAACTATTAAAACATTGAACACATGTACATTTAGGATAAGGATATAGAAACACTTTGAAAACTTGAACGTACACAGACATCATTTGTCATAGTAGTGGTGAGAATTTTGTGTTGTTAATAAATGCATTAAGTTTAATTGATTTGTTATTTAATAATTATACAAAACACACTTTATCTGTACTTGATAGCACTTTTAAATGTTACGTTACAAGAGTGAAGCGATTACAAACACGTCTTCCCAGCACTTAGATGATCATGCACAAAATACGCGAGATTGATAAATTCATCAAGATTCATCAATAATATGTATCTGTTATGCATTTACATGCGATCTTGATCATAACATCGTCGTTTACCCCTCACTCTGCCCATTTACCCCTGGTCCCTAGTAGGGGTAAATTTAACCCCGCCCTTGGTTTGACCCCCATGCTACATTTAACCCCTTCGTTTGTCAAATTTACCCCCACAATACCTCTGGGGTTTGTCCAAACGTCCGGTTGGTGCATACGGCCCCAGGGCGTCATTTCTCAATACAGCTGTTATCATATGCAAATATAAACAGATAAATGGAGCTCGTAGACACGATAATAACTTCAACACACATATACCGGTATTATCCATGTTTTATAACTAGGTAATCTGTCGTCCACAATATGTTCGCTCCTACAGAGACGTGTGGCCTTTCACGCCCCCCCACCCCCCCCAACATCGTATCGTGCTTACTAGGCTCGCTCAGTTACGACGCTGGGTCAGCATAAAACCAACATTTCTTCAAAGTCTTGTGTATACCAGAAAGACTCTCACTAGATTAATTGAAGTTTTACTGTGTATGCCAGGGGCAAGGCTAAGGGGTTTTATTATTTTATAAAAATCCAAAATTCGAAGACAAAATTGCATTGGCCAGACATCAACCACCCACATCCCCACACCCTATCCAATTGTTTTTTGTGGGGAAACATGTACAAAAAATACAAGAAACTACCGAGTTTTTCTCGGATTTTTTTTTTTATCTTGACAAGACCCCTAAGTACAATCTAACTAACTGTGCTAAACTCTAGTCTGACACTTTTCCGTATGCCAGAAGCTGGGCTGGTGTTAACCCGACCTTAGACCATCATGCGATATCAGTCAAAGTAGGAATGAGCATGATATAAATGATGACATCACAAGCAAAATAGCCCTGCAGACGCCGCCGTCCCACAATTGTATAAGAATTATCAATTTCTAACCAAATTCAATCAAGTGGCGTACCCGGGGGTGTCTTCAGGGCTCTCTACCATCCCCTTTATTTATGGAATTGCCACCATTGTGCATGTATTCCCCTCTGTGCTATGAAATTGAATCACTTTGGTAATGGATATTTAAAAAGTGCTTTTGGAAAAAAGCCCGGGATCCAAAGGCATATTATACAAATTGAGATCCCCAAATCTCCTTTAATAAATTTAATAAATTTAATAAATTTAATAATAAGTAAGCCACTACAATGGTAATACCACTGTCTAATTTACTTTTTTATTAGTTTGTCGACTCGACAAACTTTTAAGCTGGTTTTCCACACAAACGTCTGTCGTTAACTTCCGTTACTATCTGTTCTGTCTGTGCAATGTCAGAAGGCAATATCTGCTCCCTGATATACTAGGCATTTACTGCTTTTTAACTGGCATCCCGTCTCTTCCTGCCATAGCGCTGGCAAAAGGCCATATTTGTTCACTTGTAAATCAAGTATATACTTCCTTTCCGCTGATGTCACTGCCTCCTTTTGGCTTGCACTGACCCAATGTTGGCTAAATGTTGTGCCATCATCTATGACACTCTATCAACATTGAACCAACATTGTGTCGGGGTATTGAGTTGCAGGTGTTCCCTGCAAAAATGAGACCTTTAGCCAATGCTGTTTTACAGCTGAGCCATGGTCGTAGACGAGGGGCCAGCAGTAAGCTAGCATTGGGTGAACGTTTATCTTGTTAAGGCCTCTATACTGGTATGCCAATGCTGGGCTAATGCCGGCCCAATGTTGTAAACGGTGGGCCACTATCAGGCTAACATTGTGTCAACGACTCGAGTTTGCTGATCAGCTGTGACCGCAACCCAGCAGACACAAGGCATTGACCCAATGTTGTTCTAATGCTGGCCGTCGTCTTCGACGACCATCTGACATGAAAAGGGGACAAGTATGGTGAACTATACATTTTTCTTTAGTAAGTTTATTTTGCCTGAGTTTGTGTCCTATTTACGGGAAATAGGGGTGCTGTGTGTGAGAAACGATTGACACACCAGTCTTTGTGAATATGTCCAATATAACGTTTGGGGTCCCTAGGTTAGGTAGGCCTACTTTCGTCTTTAAGAAGTGTTCAGATAAAATATATGTTTATGATTAAATATAGTGATTAGACAGTAAAGGGTTTTGATTGGAATAATATTGGCCAAGCGTCGCAGACAGTGGCCCAGCATTACATCAGCATTGGGCCAATGTATCGTGTTATCTGGTGTTTCTGACGCCTGATGTGAAGAATACCTGACTTATAAAGAGTAGGCCTAATTGTGGGATTCCCACAAAAAATAAAACTGGCCCAACATCATTCTATCGCTGCGCCACACTTTGAGCAATATCTTTGTTTTTGACGCAGCAAGTTAATTTTAGTGGGCCATAGGATTTTTAAAGATAAGGCCCTGCCTGCTGAATTTAATTTTTGTGCTGTGCATTTACCAGTTAGGCTAGATATAGAGACGAAATTCCCGTATTTCTTATTTTTGACATGGTAGTGCCGCCAATAAATGCCCATTACGGCCCACACTGTCAATTTTTTTTAAATAAGGCCCTGCCTGCTGAATCAAAGGGACTGGCTCAGGCTAAAATCATAAAAAAATCAGTGATTCTATTTTGGCTTATTAATATGACCATATATATAATGTAAACATGTCCATAGAATAAAACTGCAAAAGTTTTTTTAATTTTTGTGCTGTGCATTTACCAGTTAAGCTAGATATAGAGACGAAATTCCCGTATTTCTTATTTTTGACATGGTAGTGCCGCCAATAAATGCCCATTACGGCGCACACTGTCAAATTGTGAGCTGTGTATCGCTGTATTACGCCACATTAACTGAGCGATGTCAGGATCCTACAAGTTTCAGTATTAGTATTCAGCGTTGTTAGGACAGAGTCAAGGTTCGGCATCCCATGATCCAAAACATAGGCCTATATGCTTACCAATACAATTTAAAAGAAGTATGGCAGAAAAAAAGCTACTGAAAACAAAATGTAGTTGAAATGTTGCTGATTCCAACGAAATATTGGACTGTCACCTGTAACCTGACTGTCACCTCGCCACAAGGTAACCTCGCCACAGTTAACCTCGCCACAGATGGCTGAGTAACCTCGCCACAGCTTTGGTAACCTCGCCACATGGGGCTAAGTAACCTCGCCACAACTTCGCCACACCTGTTGTATCCGCATTTATCAATGTATTTTCAAAGGGAAATCTCTACCTTGAACGTGGTGTAGATGTCTATATAGACTTAAACTATATGTGCCATTAAATTCTAAAGAAATTGACCAATATATAACGAATAATAATAGACCTACAAATTTATTTTGTACAGCAAATATTGTAGAAAATGTGTTCATTGTGACTAATAATAATAATATATTAACCCTTAAACCGCTGAATTAAATAATTAAAATTTTCACACACTTGGAGTTGTGCCTCACTACCTTGACCCACAACTTGAAGTGAGAGAAAACAACTCGTGATTTTTTTTACATTTTTTTAAATTTGGGTAATACATATATTTTTCTAATATATTAACCCTTAAACCGCTGAATTAAATAATTAAAATTTTCACACACTTGGAGTTGTGCCTCACTACCTTGACCCACAACTTGAAGTGAGAGAAAACATCTTGTATTTGATTAATTTGTAATTTAAGACTAAGCAATTTACAAATCTTGATGTTTAAATGGCTAATAAAACGGATTAAAGCGACTACAGTCGCGCTTAGCGGTTTAAGGTGAATAGGTGTGGGCCTAGCGGCAACAACAGAGGAAGTTGATGACACTGCCCCAAGAGATCCGACAGCACCCGAGAAAGACAATGAGTAGCATTCAAGCTATGTGATCGACTCCAATAACACTCGATATTGTTGACGCAATTGATTGACACAAGTGATATTAACTCATGTGAGTGCGTGGTGACGTGAAGTCCATTGGGCCTACTTGCGAACGCTGAATGTTACACCATTTTTCTTCTTCCGGTTTTAATAATAGCATAACCGCCAATATGAATCTTTGATATTTCTATCAGCATGAACACCTGATGAACGTTTGATATGGAATATGAGGTGATATGAAGGACCCTTAAATGTTTTATTTGTTCTTGGGAAAATGCCCCCCTTTTGAAATAATAATGGGTCACATACCCCATCGGCTAAGGCAATGCCCCCCCCCCCCTCCGAAAAATATCATGGGCCCCTTGGCCCCCTTTTTCCAATTTATAAATCGGGCACTGAATACGTAATAGTACCAATCTCATACATATAATTTTAACTATTTATATTGCCGTATATTAACCGTCTGCGTCCTTATGTTTGGGCTATATTCAAGTTAAACTGAACGTGGATTTTAACCTAAGTCTATGCTAAAAACACAAATAGTAGGCCTAATTCATGTTCTTGTATTATGGACCCTATCGATGGAAGCTGATATTCAACATCACAATGTAATAAAGGCCTAAATATCACGCTAATAGGGAACTCATTAGAAGTTACTAAAATGTGTGGTACCAAAGCCATATTTTTATTTTGAATTGAATTTACAAATAGTAATATTATTAATAAATGATGTTCCTTTAATACTGGGTAAACGATGTAGAGGGCGGCACAACAATAAACTAAATATCCAGTTATCCCTGGTTTGATGCTAGTCCACCGTCTGCACTGCTGGCCCAACATTAAACTAACATTAAGTCGATGTAGCTTCTGTGGAAAGTATAGCGTATAGCGTATATATAGCCAGTGTAATATATTATGAGATTATGCTTTGTACGCATCGCGTTGACTACTTCAATGAGGCAACTTTTTAAGTTGCTGTGATCACTTCATCAGTGGCCAAGATCACATTTGTAGTGGATGAAAAAACTGTTAAAGTCGCTGTATTTACTTCTTCAGTGGCCAAGATAGCTTTTGTAGTGGTTGAGGTAACTTTTAAGGTGGTTGTTATCACTTCTGCAGTGGCCAAGATCACTTTTGTAGTGGCTGAGATAACGTTTAAAGTTGCTATGATCACCTCTTCAGTGGCTAAAATAACTTTTGTAGTGGCTGAGATAACTTTAAAAATGGCTGTGATCACTTCTTCAGTCGTCAAGATAACTTTTGAAAAATGGCTCCAGAGAATGTAAAAGTAATAACAAACATTTATACCATATAAAGTTAACATGAGCGAGAAGTCTTGCTAGTATTGACCAAGAAAACGTTGGAAATTGTTCAAATGGAGGGATAAAATACAAAGTTAGCCCTTTATTGTTGTACATTTCGTTTTTAACACAAATAAAATATTATGTATCCACGTTAAAGCCCTTGATAGTTACTTTTACCTGATATTAAAGATGTTTGTACATTTTTTTAAATTTGGGTAACCAGTACTCATTGGGCAAAAATGTGAAACACTGTCAATTTCCCCGGGGGGGGGGGGGGGGGAGAAAAGTGCCCAAATTTTACATCCAACCCAAAAAAGTGTGTAATATGATCAAATAGCTTATCATTTTTTATTCCTAATGGGTTTATTCAACAATAATTCTAGAACATCTTTGTATCAAAACTTATTTTTATTATACACAAAAACCAGTTGAGAGAAAAGTATCTTGACTATGTACTGAAAAAGTATGAAAAATAGGTAAAATTAAGTGTTAAATTACCAACTTCAAGCTCTCTTGTACATTTGTAGAAGATTAGACACAACATATTTTACATCCGTGGCCTGTGCCAGTAGCTTTCTATTGATATCAAATATATTGATATAGCTCAAAATTTGACTACTCATTGGGCAAAACTGTGAGATACATACAATTTTCCTGAGCCCATAGAAAAGCGCGCAAATTTTACGTGTAAACAAAAAAACATGTAATATGTTTATATAACTCACTATTTTTTATTCCAAATGGGTTTATTTTAAGTCAACAATAGTTCTAGAACATGTTTGAATCAAAACTAAATATTTATTATAAACAAAAATTAGTTGAGAAAAAAGTATTTCGGCTATTTACTGAAAAAGTATGAAAAAAGGTCAAATTATGGGGTTAAAATACCAACTTAAAGCTTTCTTGTGCATTTGTCAATGATCAGATACAAAATATTTTACATCCATGTGACGGCCTGTGCAAGTAGCTTTCTATTGATATCAAATATATTGATATAGCTTCAAATTTGACTACTCAGTGGGCAAAAATGTGAGATATGGTCAATTTTCCCAAGCCTGAAGAAAAGCGAGCTAATTTTACGTCTAACGAAAAAAGCGAGTAATATGTTCACATAACTTTTTATTTTTATTCAAAATGGGTTAATTTTAAGTCAACAATATTTCTAGAACATGTTTGAATCAAAACTAAACATTTATACTATACAAAAATCGGCTGAGAGAAAAGTATTTTGTCTATTTAGTGAAAAAGTATGAAAAATGCGTAAAATTACGTGTTAAAATACCAACTTAAAAGCTATATTGTGTATTTGTCATTGATCAGACACAAAATATTTTACATCCATGTGAAAGCCTGCGTCATATGTGAGGATAATAAATAAATAAAAAATTATTTAAATAAAAAATTACCACAATTTTAGCAAACAATCACTTCATACGCAATATTTCAAATTGCGGTTTTGCGATTTTGACGGTACTAGTGTTTAAAGGGTTTTTACGGTATTTTTGGACAGGATGATTTTTGTAAGACGCGCAGATTCGGATTCCTGAGAAAATTTCACTATAGGTGGAACTCTTGTATCGTATGGACCTTTCAACACAAATAAAACCCCCCTAGCTCTGAGACTATAAATGAAATGAATCAGGCTTTAGGCCACCTTTGTGCACATATAGGCTAAATTGGGCCAGGAGAACCTCCTGAGGATGGTGAGATGATTGAGATGACAGTCCTCCAGACACAGGATTCGAAATTCGAGCCCTGGCGGTCTGAGGCCGAGCACGCTACCTCTCGGTCACGGAGGCTCCCCACAATACTGACTTTCACACGTGGATGGGGAAGAAACATTTTCGTTTCTTTCAAACCGCCGAGACCGGGAACCAAACCCCGAACTCTGGCGTGAAAGGCAGCGGTGCTAACCACTACCCTAGGGCCCCCGCCCCAATGTGCTAATAAAAAATGAAAACCCGAATATATGCGGCACCGGCGGTTAAAGGGTTAGGCCCTTACACAGCTAATCACGAATGTAATCATTTTTAATATATTAACCCTTGTCCTGCTAGACCCGGATATATACGGTTTTAAGCATATTTTAAGCCAAATAATATGTGACTGAAATAAACAATATAGTTTGTGGTAGATGTTTAGTTAGTAAAATAACTCAATTTAGAAGATGTATATTTTCGAAAAAAATCTATATTTTTCGTCATTTGAAGCTGGAAATTGCGTTAGCAATTCCAGCTTCAAATGACGAAAAATACAATTGAACGATTCAGCAGGACAAGGGTTAAATCACTGATATTAGGAATGAAATGAGTGTTTAAACATACAACATTTACAAATGTTTGGTCTCAAATTAAACAAAGGTGGCTAATTTTCACCCACTTGAAGTTCAAGTGAATGACAATTCAAATTATTTAATTTAGAGTTGTTAGGGTTAAATTATACAACCAATCGAAATGAAGAAACTCTGTTGACGCTGGAAAAATAGCAAGCAATTTCATCGACGAAGAAATGAACTATGTATAAAACACAACGCTAGATAATAGCAAATAATAAAAAAAAACATTTTCAAAACAAGCAAAATGCCTACATTCGACTTTTATTCATGCTTCAATTGCAAAAAAACATGAATATTTTTTATGTATTTATATCTGTGTAAAACTGACTTTAACAACAATAAAATAATTAACTTGTTAAATCAAACAAAAAACGTGTAGACTAGATACAAATACTGAGATATATATAATAAATAATATAAATTATAAATTAGTGCATATTATATATGTTATATTACACCATGCATACACGAACGAAGTGAAAAATAAACTTCTATTAGGCATGGGCTTTTCAATGACAACAATCATCACAAATTCAAATATTATCATGATTTTATAACAATTGTGATAGTCAGCTACAGGAGCAGGTTTGTGGCACTTGGCTTTTTAACATTTTAGGCATAGCATAACAATAGATTTAACATTTTAGGCACACTTGTCATTGATGCACCGCATCACATATGATCATCACAACTATCCTGTATAAACCGGGTTATGCCATGATAAAAGCAGATATAATGTCATTCACACACATCAACGCTCACATGAGCTGCTCACCGGAGCCACTCACAGGAGCCACTCACATGAGTCACTCACATGAGTTACTCATATGAGCCACTCACAGGAGCCGCTCACATGAGCCGCTCATATGAGTCACTCACATGAGCCACTCACATGAGTCACTCACATGAGCCGCTCACATGAGCCACTCACATGAGCCACACACATGAGTCACTCACATGAGTCACTCACATGAGCCACTCACATGAGCCACTCACATGAGCCGCTCACATGAGCCACTCACATGAGCCACTCACATGGGCCACTCACATGAGACACTCACATGAGTCACTCACATGAGCCACTCACATGAGCCACTCACATGAGTCTTTCACATGAGTCACTCACATGAGTCACTCACATGAGTCACTCACATGAGCCACTCACATGTCATGAGTCACTCACATGAGTCACTCACACGAGTCACTCACATGAGTCACTCACATGAGTCACTCACATGAGTCACTCACATGAGCCACTCACATGAGCCCCACTCACATGAGCCACTCACATGAGCCACACACATGAGCCACTCACATGGGACACTCACATGGGACACTCACATGAGACACTCACATGAGCCACTCACACGAGCCACTCACATGAGCCACTCACATGAGCCACTCACATGGGCCACTCACATGAGACACTCACATGAGTCACTCACATGAGCCACTCACATGAGCCACTCACATGGGTCCCTCACATGAGTTACTCACATGAGTCACTCACATAAGTCGCTCACATGAGTCACTCATACAACTCTTTGAATGCTAGAATCAATCAATATCTACATAATTTCATTGAACCTTTTTTACAAACAATATCCCACCAAGAATCTTAAAATTAAGATTATCTCAACTTTCTCTCAATTTCATTGGAAAAGTTAAGAATCATCCTAACTTTTTTCATGGAAATTGGAGAAAGTTAAGATCATCTTAATTCTGAGATTGTCAGTGGGAAGGGCCCTGCAGGCCTTCAGATTTAACATGTGCGATTTCTCACAAAAACCATAACTTATGCACTCACTGGTATGCAGTCTCGTGTGTAAAATGTAGTGAACATCAGTGTTGTTAGGTTGCTTTACATATGCTATTTTCAAACTTTATTAACCAGTTTGGCATTGTGAGTGATCACTAAACTCACCACTATTAGGTATTTAAAGGTGATCTATCACCCCTTATATGGTATGAATAATTATGTCCATTTATGGGGTGATTGGCCTCTCAGAGAATCACATGTTAACCAATCATCCCATATATGGGGGTGATTGGCTATCATGTGACCCTCTCAGAGGGTCAGATGATAGCCAATCCCCCCATATAAGGAAACACTTGTGCCCCATCTTGTGGCAATTTTGATTTATTTGTCACAAATGTATTCATACTATATAAGGGGTGATAGATCACCTTTAAGCTGACACAATTTGCAGCTTTAAAATACAAAAATATCATACAATTATAAAGATGATTTGATTGCAAACCAAAGTAATTATCACAAAGTAATTAATTACTTAACACTTCAAGGGCCAGGCTATCTTAACCCTTTGCATGCTAAGTTATCTTATTTTAATTTTCACCCACTTGAAGTTGTGTCTTGCCACCAAGTTCCAAAACTTAAAATGAGGGAAAATTGTGGCTAAAAACAAATTTTTATATTTAAACACTCCCAATGACTGCTTTTAACCTGCTAATTAAACAGATTAACCATTTTAGCACAGGGACCAACTTTAGATGTAAAAAAATGAAAAAAGAAAAAAAAGATTCTAACGTCTAAGTCATTTAGGCTGATTTCAAACTTTTGTCTTTTGGTTTATATAAAAATATTTTAGTGCTTTGAAAAAAACGCTATAATAGTGCTTAGTGATGAAAAGGGTAAACATGAAAGCAGACACGGATTACATTTTTGACAGAATGCGCGGTAACTACTCACACAGCAAACGTGGAATGTCGACTTAATGTTGGATATATGCTAGGCCAGCGTTGAAGACAGTGGCCAAACACTGATCCAACATTGGTCAATGTATCATGTCTGCAGGAAAATACACTTTGTTACCATTTCAAAGGGTATGTGGTGTTCACACAGGAATTATGATGGTTACACAGTAATATTCACATCCAGCTCCGCCGGAGGAGCCTCTAATAAACATCTCAGAAGAAAAAATTCAAATATTCTATAAGATTCTTCAACAAAATATCATTTTAATACCCAGGTGGTGTTTTGTTTTGAGAGAGTAAGAAGTTTAAAGTCAACTATAAATGCCAGACACACCAATAGAAAATATGTAATAAACACAGAGATTCACAGGGCAATTAGTTATCACAGGCCAGTTGTTTTCAGTATGAGATTTAACCAACAACATTTCAAATAGATCTATTTTCCAGCTAATTTGCACAGCTATGATGGATAAAAAATGCTAAGGGCTAGCTGTTATAAACATGATTCACAAGTACTGATATTTTCACCCATTCATGTTCAGGATATCTTGTTACCACACATTTGGAAACATAATTAATTTGACTTAACCCTTAGAGCACTGATCTATTCAATTTGAATTTTTAGTCACTTGAACTTTTGTCTCGCTTTCGCGATAAAACACACATTTCGTTCCCAACAACTGTGATTTAACCTGTAAACAGATTAAAAATGACTATAGTCGTGCTTAGCGAGTTGGGGTTAATGACAACTCAGACAACACCATACGACTACAGAATGGACGGGATATTCCTAGAGGTGGTATCATCAAAGTTCCCCATTTCTTGGTTTACCAGCATCCTTGTTCACAGAATCGGCAAACTTGAATAGAATTTGTTCTTGTTCCCATGTTTCTATTGAGTATGGCCGCATCCGGCGTATCTCAGAGATGGCATGGATAGGATGTACGCCTTTTGATTTGACCAGGTAAGCTGCCAGCATTGTACCAGTTCTTCCTCTACCCCAATGGCAATGTACAGCTACTCCCTACAATACAAAACATCTCACTCTTAATTCTTTATGCTGCAAAAATAGTATGATGTATCTAAATGCACAAATCAGATAGCAGTTGGATTTCGAAGATGTATACAAATATTGATCATTGTACCTCAGAAATCGTCCAACACCTGGGACTAGAAAATTAAAAAGTATTTCTGGTATGATTGAATGAGTTAAAATCCTACAAATTGCTGATCACAATGTATTTTATGAATACATGTATATTCTTCTACGCTTGATGGCAGTTGCCAAATATATTCTTTCAAATCTTTCTTACAAAATATTCTAGGTACAGTATAACCTGTTATAAGCAGTCACTTTTATGAGCAACCAACCTCCTGAGGGAGATCACTTGGCTATTCCCCAAAATGACATTCCGTATGTAAATGAGTCTCCTATAAGCAGCCACCTGCCTCAAAAGGCCACTTTTCCTGTGTCACAAGGGTGGCTGCTTATAGCAGGTTCTACTGTATTTTCATGAGATGTGAAATGCCAAATAAAAATTCCTAAACTGAAATGAGTACAGGGCTGATTTCAGGTTTAGATTTTTTTATCATAACTTTTACCAATTTTATGATATGGGCAAATACAGGTGTGAATAATGTGTGACCCTTTAGGTGAATACCTTATTCGTTGAAAATGTGCCGTATTTTTACATGTTGCATGAAAAATGAACGTTTGTATTTTCTCACACGATCAAGTCATAGATGACATATACTACAATACATTGTGCTCAATCTGGTAGAGCTAGAGTGAGATATGGGCTGATACCGATAATAACAGTAACTGGGCAAAAATAGGAGGACAACTCTATCCTGTGCAGATTACTCATTGAACAGCACACTTCAGTGCAAGAATTCGCTTGTGGATCATCTTCTATATATTCCTCTGTTATAAATTACCTATTTCATACAGATAATGAAGAATTAGTATGTCAATTCAATTGCTTCTTTCAGGACTTATTTCCAATAAAACTATTTTTTAATGCAAAAGATGCAGACCAATATAAAATATAACTTGTTACCTGATTTCTTGCTTTTGCCTCCTCCACTAAGGCTGTAAAGTCTTTTAGCTGTTGTAATGATGGGGGTTCAAACTCTGTGACTGGCATAAACACATGCTTCAGCTCTATAACAAAACATTAGAAACATTTCAAATGTTACTGTAGTTTAAAATTACAAAAATTAAAATTATGTTCATTTAACAAACATAAAATATCACATAGAAAATAGTTTTCTGCCGGCTACTAGTAGTAGAAGCAGTAAATGTAGTAACAGAGTATGATGATTTTATCTTGAATATTGAGTGAAGGTGTTTGCATTATACTCTCGAAATATCACCACACCTGTCTCACCAATTTGAAAGAAACAAAAATGTTTTTTCCCCATACAGGCCTACTATTATCATAGTGAAAGCTGATATGTTCGAAATAGTACATTCTAAAGTCGAAGTTTTATGTATTACACTTGAGAATTTATAAAATTTATAAAATTTGGTAATTTTCATGGCATATAAATTATTATGCTACTTGTGATTATTACCTTGATATTAATCCTTTCAGTACGGAGATCGACTTTTGACGTGAGAATCTAACATTTACAGATGTCAGAATCTGATATCTATAGACATCACATTCTGAAGTTGATCTCCGCACTGAAGAGAGAAATATTCGAAATGGCTATAGACAAAAAACATAGGTATTCAAATGAAACGAAAAGAGCTAACTAAGATATCTGATGCTTTCAAAGAGAAAAATACCTTTGTTCTCTTGGTTTATATATTTCAGAGCTTGAAGGGTTAACCCATAGACCACTGAGCCAAGAAATTTAAATTTTCAGCCACTTGAAATTGTGTCTTGCTACCGCGATCCACAACTTCAAAGAACTAAAAATTAGTTTAATTTGCAAAATCTAGGTTGAAATGTATATGATTATCACAGATTTGAGACATATTTAATTTTTAAAACCTGGTTATACAAGACAATTGAAACATGAGAAAACAATAATTTTTACACTTTAAATCATTATTTTATTAGATAAATTTTTAGGTATTTCTGGTATTTCTAAAGATCTTCTAGCATCATATCTTTCAAATAGACAGCAATATGTAAGTTTTGACAATCAAAATTCCGAAATGGCACGAATTACGACAGGGGTTCCCCAGACGCAGCTTCAAGTTAGTGAAAATTTAAATTATAATTCAGCGCTTTAACCCTTACAACACAGAAATATTTTGTACAAAACATGGAGAGCAAAGGGGGTTTTTCTATTTGAAATCATCATATATGTCTTGGTTTAGCTTTGTCTGCTTCATATGTATAGGCCTACCTATGTTATGAGTCTATGAGTCAAAATTTGAAGTATTTTATTATTTCAATGCTGAGATCGATTTTGGACATCAGAATCTGACGTCTATAGACGTATCAAGTCGGTCCCCGTGCTGAAACATGTGAAAGGGAGTTAAGCATTGCATAGGCTTTGGGAAAAACAGGTGTACAAAATAGGTGTGTGTGAAAATTGTAGTATATACCTGGGTTAATATATAGGTGGATGTATTCATTCAGACTTACCAGATGGCCCTAGGTGTACAGGTGGCTTCCACTCAGTGAGCGACACGAGGAGTAGAATGCCTTGTTGCACGAGGTAAGCATAGTGATCTGGGAGATGAGGATAGGCACAACCTGCCACGACACCCTCCTCTACCCACGAGAAATTAGGGGGGCGCTTTCCAACCATGTTATCCTGCATATCAAACAAAAATATATTTCAAATGAGAATCAAAGCATTTTCATTTTTTTTAAACAGAAATATACACACTTTCATCAGAAGAAGCATCAACAAAATTTTAAAAGAAACTTGACTGATTCTTTTTGCTTTGCTATGTCTATGCAAATTATCCTGGATTCAGATTTTAACTTTAAACATAACCCTCTCTCTTTCAACACCTACAATTACCCACCTCAATGCGCATTAAAACAACCAATTTTAAAAAATAGCAAAGACAAAAAAAATGATATTTTATTTGTTTTCCTTCAATTTAATTCATAAATTTCAATTAAAAATATGTTTTTCTGCCTTTATATTGACCATAAATGTCATAGTAAGTAGCAAATTGACTAATACTCACCGATGTTGTCAAGAACAAGATACCACAAGATACCACAATGTTTTTTTTCGGGGGGGGGGGGGGAGGCTTCCGGTTACATGACCCTCCCCTCAAAAAATAGATTAGGTAGGGGAGCTTTTCTGGCAATTTCACATTTAAAAAAACTGCCAAATTGCCACAACAATTTGAAAGTAATTTGAAAAAAATTAGGGTCAGGGGTTCAATCTGTGGGGCATAAGCAAGACTGTATAACAGTGTGTTCGTTTTTGATCTGTTACACTAGCGGGTTAAATCACTGTTATTGTCATTGAGAATGAAAGTACATGTATACCATCAATGGGTACATCACATTTTTATTTAAATTCTCCTATAAAATTATGCTGAACTTTTTTTCATAACTGGCGACATGCTAAAAGAAATATTTGACCACATTTAACTGTTTTCACTGAGCAAGAAAAATCCTGTTCTACATTAAAATTTGATCTAAATTATAAAACGTCAAAAACTTGCGACCTCAATGTTGCAAATTTCAACAAGGATACAGAATCGAAAAAATCACCCAGACACTTGAATTTTTTGAAGCAGATGAAGAAAACTACGAAGATGAATAATATAGAGAGTTTTAGTTGTTAGATACAGCAGGGCACCCAATGAGTGCCCCGCAATATAGTAACAGTAGGAAATATACCACATACTCACATAACAATCAGAAATTTGGGCATAGCCTATTTTAAGTCCACCAGGGGGGTCATAATAGAAGAAAAATTTTGATGGATTTTCATCCTTATGGCTTAAGAAACTTCCATTTTTACCCTAGGTGCGCCCATGAGGAAGCGTAGGCAAACAAAATTTCACCCAGGTTTTACCCTGGTCAAACAAGTGCAGCCTACCCCGGATATATAAATTCTTAGAGAATCCCACAATGTTGTTCCGTCTAAACGGCCTTAATGATGGCCTCCAGAAATTTCTCACAGGCCAGTGGACATTTTTTTGCATTTTTTTACAAAAATTAAAAAAAGGGCACCTCTGTAGGAAAATATCCACTTACCTCTTCAAGCATTTGTTGCAACAATTATGGAATTAAAGGCGAGAGTGGGCACCATATTTCTGATTGCGAGAAATCTAATGATAGGAACCGCCGGAAAAGGTGATGAAAGTGCCAATCAAAACAAATAATGCTTTTAATTCTACAATGATGGCTTCATTTCTATTAGTAATAGTGAGCAAAAAAACAAACTAACACAGTGTCTGTATCTCACAAATTCACATAAATCCTGAAAAACCCATCAAAATGACGTTTTGATATTTGCAAATGTTTGGCCCCCAAGGCCTAAATTAAAAATAATTTGTTTCAAATTTCCAGGCGGGATGGGTATAAATGCTGCGGGTAAAAACTTTTTTTTATGTTTTTCCAGAACAAATATTTTTTGGGAATCATTATCCGAAAATACTCGGTCAGTCGGTTAACATGCAGCAATTAGGTTTCGTCTAAAACTCAAATTCTTTGAGCAGTCCTGATCATGGCTGATCAAATTTAAAAAATGGCAGGTTTAAAGACTGTTATACCTACATATTGCTTGTGGTTACTTTTAGGTCTGCTAAGCTAGGTAGATTCAATCAATTTTAAAATTGTCCAATAAAATTATGCTGAGCCTTTTTTCGTAACTGCCGACATGCTAAAAGAAATATTTGACCACATCCACAGTTTTCACTGAGCAAGAAAAATGCTGTGATAAATCAAAATCTGAGCTAAATTATAAAAACGAGTGCCCTGCAATACTGTAACAGTAGCAAATATACCACATATGCACATAAGAATCAGAAATTTGGGCATAGCCTACGGCCTCCGTTTTTTGAATATTTTTTTTAAGTTCACAAGGGGGTCATGGAAGAAGAAAAATGTTAATGGATTCTCATCCTTATGGCTATGAAACTTCCATTTTCACCCTCGTTGGGCCCCATGAGTAAGCGTAGGGCAGGCAAACAAAACTTCACTCAGGTTTTACCCTGGTCAAACTAGTGCAGCCTCCCCAAGGTATCTCAATTCTTCGAGATACCCACATTGTTCTGTCCAAACGATCTTAACCCTTACAGCGCGGGGATCGACTTCAGTCGTCAGAATCTGACGTCTGTAGACGTCAGGTTCTGCCGACTAAAGTCGATCCCCACACTGTAAGAGCAGAAATATTTCTAATGGCCGTATTATACCCCCTAACATAGGGCCAAAAAAAAATATATGTTTGTTTCCGATTTGTTGTCATTTTAACCAGTGGGTAGGTAGGAAATTTATTTTATTTTTTATTTTATTTTTTGTCACTTTAACCAAATCGGTAGGTAAGAATTATTTTTTAGTTTATTTGGGGCCAGATTCACTTCCATGCATGTCTTATCTGTACATTACGTAACAATTTTTTGTTTTTTTGACCCTCTCCTCTCCTTTTCGTAACGTTTTTTTCAGTTACTTTGACTACATCCAGTAACTCATCATTCCTCACTTTATGGATTTTCTAAAAAAAAAAAAAAAAAAAAATTTTTTTTTTTTTTTTTTAGAAAATCCATAAAATAAATTTGGGTCGCAGATGTTTTAATAGGGTCGGTCGGAAATCGGAAACAAACAATATTTTTTTTTAGGCCTAGGTATTCAAATGAATCGGAAAGAGCTAACTAAGACATTTATGATGATTTCAAGGTGAAAAAAACCCTTTGGTTGCAATGTTTTTTTACAAATTCATTCAGCGCTTTCAGGGTTAATAATGTCCTCCAGAACTTCCACATAGGGCAGTGGACTAGTCTATTTTCATTTTTTTGCAATAACTTACAAAAATTAAAAAAATGGCACATGTGTAAAAAAATTATCAGAAAGGGCCACAGCATGCCTGTTCCACTTACCTCTTCAAGCATTTGTTGCAGCTATAATGAAATTAAGGGCGAGAGCTGGCATCATTTTTTGTAATTGTGAGAAATCTAATGATGGGAACCCCCAGAACAGGTGATAAAAGTACCATTCAAAACAAATAACTCTTTTAATTCTACAATGATGGCTTCATTTCTACCAGTAATAGTGAGCAAAAGGAACAAACAAACAAAGGAAAATATGCCTTTTATTGCAATGTATCAAAAATTCACATAAATCCTGAAAAAAACACAAAAAAAAACAAAATGACATCTTCGGACGTACCTAGCTATATTCAAGCGATAAAAAAAAACTCCATCCCTTCCTCATCACTTTATTACCCACTGAGAAACCTGAAACAAACTTTTTTCAAGGCCTGGCAGGAGAAAAATAAAATAATGACCTCCTTCTCGCGTGACTTTCTTAGTTGCTGTGAAACAAACATATTTTTAAGACTGGCCTAATTAAACATATTATACCCGCCATCAGATTAACTTGTATCGCATGTTTTTTGCCAATATCTCAGTAAATTCCAACCGATTTTCATGAAATTTTGTATGGACTATTTGCGAGTCACTTGGCGACTACCGTGAAATTTTCATCAGAAAATATTGTATAGCTAAAAAGTTAGACCATCTGGCATGTAATGCAATTCAGGGCTAAAAACAAACTTTAATTTAACCAGTTTAATGGGGTTATACTGGGGACGACGTAATTTCAAATTTACTACATGGCTAATAGTCTAACTTTTGAACTACATAATTTTTTGATGAAAATTTCACGGTAGTCGCCGCGTGACTCGAAAAGTCCTTGCAAAATTTCATCAAAATCAGTAGAGAATTGTCATTGACTGAGAAATCGGCGAAAAACAAACATGCGATACAAATTATTTATAAAATAAGAGCTTTAATAGCGGCCTATAGCCTAGGTCTAAAGTAATTTTCACTTAATTAAAGTTGCTGGTCGCGGTTACTTCTATAACTTAGCGCTTTAATGATAAAACACACCTGTGCTGCTGGAGTATCACTAGAATAGAATAGAATCTTATCGACCCGCTGCGAGCTAATTCCGCAGCTGTCTGTGGTGACCTGCTCCGCAGGGCTACAGCGACTCCAAGCCTCCATGGACCTGAAGAAGCGAGCATCCTTAACCAGGGGTCTGGCCGGACGAATGGTTGCCAACTGGTGGCTTCGTCACTCTCACTACGAAGCGCCAGCATGTATTCGTACGGTAGTCATTAGAGTAAGAGCATCCACCTATTTCCCCACTCCCGTACCCCCTCCCACCTTCTAATTATTATATCTACTTTACTCCCCCCTCTTACCTTATAACTGGGGTCCACTCCCTTGGTTCAGGCCCTCTCCCTCTTCTCTGCAGCTCTTCGGTAGTTCTGTCGGTGCTTAATACCCTTCAAAGACGACGAAGTCAAGTGTATGTGAGTGGGATGGGTGACAAGTTCATTTATTATCGCTCACTCAAAAAATATTTAGATTATTATAGAATAGGTCTGGTCTAGATCTACAGGCCCAGTTTTAAAATTAATGTATAAAACATAAACTACAGCCTACAGGCAAAAACTAAAAAATGAATTTTGTTCATAGTCTAATATAAATAAAGAATATTCACCTCTAGAATAGAATAGAATAGAATAGAATAGAATAGAATCTTATCGACCCGCTGCGAGCTAATTCCGCAGCTGTCTGTGGTGACCTGCTCCGCAGGGCTACAGCGACTCCAAGCCTCCATGGGCCTGGAGAAGCGAGCATCCACCTATTTCCCCACTCCCGTACCCCCTCCCACCTTCTAATTTTTATATTTACTTTACTCCCCCCGCCTATTTTGCTTTAATGGGGTCCACACCCTTGGGTCAGTCCCTCTCCCTCTTCTTTGTTTCTTCTCTGATCACGAGTTGATCACGGCATGGCGAGTGCTTGTTCAACTACCGTAGCATTTCTTCAGATATTGGAGCTTTTTTTCTGGTGTTCAGCGCATCTATCAGTGTTTCTAACCCCCAGTTAACCTGAAAGTCCGTATAGCACCAGACAAATCCGGGAGCTAGGGGCCATTTCACTAACATTCACTGATCTTCAGGCAAGAATATCCTTACACTAAAGATCATCCAGTGTTCTAAAGATCTTTCTGTCTGACCGTTTCACTAACGCGATCTTTACCTTATGTCTTAATCTTTATCGCCAAGTGCTAAATAATTTATACACTATTATCATATCGCACGATACACCACAACATCCGTTGTTTTTAACCAATCTGCCGGCAGCTGGATGACATCATTGTTTTGTAAACATTCACCTGAGCACGTGTAGTCTACTATAGAATAATGAACCACTACCGGTAGGCCTAGGTTCTTTTTTTAAATATAATTAAGTCAGTCAAGTTTTTAGATAATAATATTGAGGATATATAAAATATAACAATAAATAGCGCAATGTCGACACTATAGGCCCAAATATACTCAGATCAAGTTGATTACCAGTGAATTTATATCAATCTCGTTAGACCGTGCGTCACACCGTGGACAGGACAAGAGCACAGGGTAGGCCTATTGGTAAACATGAAGATATCGACGCCGACTTGGTAAAATTATAGATTTAATTATAAGCCTAGATTATATTAGCCTAAGTTTACAACGTGCCACCCCTATAATGTAATTTACCTAGGCTTATATTGTATAGCACCTGGGAGAAAGGCAACCAAGCATGTCGCCTGCCTGTATGAGACATAGGGCCTAGAGTATATTTCACCTACCAGCACATACCGCACCATATAGGCTTAGACTACACATTATTGTACACACACGGAACTTGTACAATGTCTGGGTAGGTATACTAGGCCTATATATCTACCAGCTACCGCCACACAGCCAAAGCTTTGTTTAGGTTAGGCTGTAATCAAGTATTCTTGGTCGCTATAGGCATTTATTCTAGAGTTGAAAAAGGTATAGGCCCTAAACAGTGGGCCTAGAGTAACCTACATCAATGTTGAAGATAATCAGCGAAACTGCGAGTAAAAGGAATAATTAATTCTAGAAAAAATATAACATCTGATTAGGCCTACAACTTTGATCATTCATGAGCTGTCGTTTTCTACACAAAAGATAAAATACAGATTCAAATTCATGAATAAACATTATGTTAAAGATCGTCTTTAACTGTTTAAAGAGTGCCCCCGACCACTCCTTAGATCTCATCTTTATAATTAATGATTTCGCCTTAAAATCTTTAGTGAAACGGCTGACTTAAAGAACACTCCTTAATGATCGTTTGTGAAACAGTCAAATCTTTAATTAAGGATAAATCTTTATTTTAGGAGGGTTTGGCGTTTTAAAGATCATTTTTGCCTTAAAGATCGCTTAGTGAAACGCCACCCAGGGCTCCTACGGCCTAGTGAGATATTCATGTTCCTTGAACTTCACTCTTTCTTGAATTTGTAAAATTATTTAGTCTTTGTTGCTGAAAAGAATATTAGTCTATTTTTATTTTTCAGGTGTTGTAAGAATTCAGCTTTAGCTTGGACGGTTGCATATCTGTGCTTGTGTTACTCCCGGCTAGACCAAGAGTCTGCATAACACGGATCAATGTGATGTATTTATGTTGCTTGAGCTTCATCAATTGTTATTGAAAAGAAATTAATTTTGTCGGCTTCTTCTGTTTACTTTGGCATAATTAGAATTTGTTTTCCATGTTTCTTGGGTATTATATTTATAGTTCTCCTTTATTTCTTCAAATATTGGAGCACCGGATAAATCTGGGTACAGGACTCCCACGGCCTGGCGGATGCTTGTGACCCCCAGGTAAACCAAGAGTCCGTATAGCACCAGACAAATCCGGGTGCGGGGCTCCTACAGCCTGGCGAGATATTCTTGTCACTTGAACTTCATTGTTTGCTGAATTTACAAAATTATTTGGTCCTTGTTGTTGAAAAGAATATAAATTTATTTTTGTTTTCAGGTGTAGTAAGTATTCAGCTTTAGCTTGAATGGCTTCATATATCTGTGCTTGTGTCACCCCCAATTAGACCAAGAGTCAGTATACCACCTGATCGATGTGATGCGTTCATGTCGCTTGAGTTCATTATTGTTATTGAAAGAATCGAATTAATTTTGTCAGCTTCTTCTGTTTACTTTGGCATATGCTATTTAGAATTTGTTTTCCATGTTTCTTGGGCATTATATTCATAGTTCTGCTTTATTTCTTCAGATAGGGGCCTATTGGAGCACCGGATAAATCTGGGTACAGGACTCCCACGGCCTGGCGAGTGCTTGTTACCCCCAGTTAAACCAAGAGTCCGCATAGCACCAGACAAATCCGGGAGCAGGGCTCCTAAGGCTTGGTGAGATAATCATGTTCCTTGAACTTCACTGTTTGCTGAATTTGTAAAATTATTTGGTCTTTGTTGCTGAAAAGAATATTAGTCTATTTTTATTTTTCAGGTGTTGTAAGAACTCAGCTTTACCTTGAACGACTTTATATCTTGTCACTTGAAATTCATTGTTTGCTGGATTTGTAAAATTATTTGGTCCTTGCTGTTGGGAAGAATATTAATTTATTTTAGTTTTCAGGTGTAGTAAGTAATCAGCTTTAGCTTGAATGGCTTCTTACCTGTGCTTGCGTTACCCCCATTTGGACCAAGAGTCAGTATAACACCTGATCAATGTGAAGCGTTCATGTCGCTTGAGCTTCATTGTTGTTATTGAAAGAATCAAATTAATTTTGTCAGCTTCTTCTATTAACTTTGGCATACTTAGGAATTATTTTCCATGTTTCTTGGGCATTATATTCATAGTTCTGCATTATTTCTTCAGATATTGGAGCACCGGATAAATCTGGGTACAGGACTCCCACGGCCTGGCAAGTGCTTGTTACCCCCAGTTAAACCAAGAGTCCGTATAGCACCAGATAAAACCGGATGCAGGGCTCCTACGGCCTGGCGAGATATTTATGTTGCTTGAACTTCACTGTTTGCTGAATTTGTAAAATTATTTGGTCCTTGTTATTGAAAAGAATATTTAATATTATTTTTCAGGTGTTGTAAGAATTCAGCTTTAGCTTGAACGGCTTCTTATCTGTGCTTGTGTTACCCCCAGTTAGACCAGGAGTCTGTATAGCAACGGATCAATGTGATGTATCCAAGTCGCTTGAGCTTAATCATTATTGTTATTGCAAAGAAATTAATTTTGTCAGCTTCTTCTGTTTACTTTGGCATACTAAGAATTTGTTTTCCATGTTTCTTAGGCATTATATTCATAGTTCTGCATTATTTAGTTGATGCCCAGAAGGTTCCTTCCTACCTTCCTTCACACCTTTCTTCCTTCACTCCTCCCAGAAGGTTTCTTCCTACCTTCCTTCCTTCACTCCTTTCTTCCTTCACTCCGTCCTTCACTCATTCCCCACTCCCTTTCTTCATCCCTTCCTCCACTCCTTCCTCCACTCAGAAGGTTTCTTTCTACCGTCCTTCACTCCTTTCTTCCTCCACTCCTCCCAGAAAGTTCTTCTTACCTTCTTTCACCCCTTTCTTCCCTCACTCCTTACTTCCTTCACTCCTTACTCCACTCTTTCCTCTACTCCTTCCTTCACTATTTCCGTTCTTCACTCCCTCCTTCACTCAGTCGCTTATTAAAACCCTATGGCACTCTATAATCTTACACTTATTGGGACAAAAGGCGAGGACAGTGGACTCTATTGCATGTATTGTGGAGAATGCAGGTCATCAGGGTTGATGAGCGGGCAGAGCCTTCCGAGGGGACCAGTGTTCGAGCTGCCGCAATTCACGCTTTTGCGAATCCGATGACTTATTTTGCAAATTTAAAGCCCTAATGGAGAATCATGCAATTTTGCAAATAACATTACATCATCCTAGGCCTAGCCCAGCTCAAATTATTCCCCCATGACCATGTTGACGACGTAAATCGAATACGCGCCAGACGAACTTATAGCTGATAATCAAATATTCCAAAAAATAGACGGACCCGAACAAAAAATAATTAATGTTGATTTTAATTAGATCCTAAATGTACTTTTTATTATTGAGACATTAGTCTATTACTAAAACAACAATTTGAAAGTTATTTTTAAAATGAGACATTATTATTTTAACACAATTAGCTAATTTATAAAAAAAATCTTCCTTTTGATTTCTGAAATAATCAATATACAAGTCAGCCAGATTTACTAGAATATACATAGCATGCCATAGTCGACTCGCACGCAGAGCTCACTTGGCCACTGTACACCCACAGTGGGCTAAGCCTTCACCCAGAAACTTGAAGCACCGCACGAATTACATAAATCTAATTCCTGGTGTACAGTTTGGAAGTAAATCCCCAAACCAGATTATACTCAGGTAGATTGTGGGCGCCCCAGAATCTACCCGGGGTAGATGCTGAACTATACCACGCCCACGGGGTAGACTGTGGCGGCTCCCAGAATCTACCCCTCCCTCCCAGGACCCCCTTTATTGTGATTATGTAAAGTATTTTCGGCTCCCAGAATCTACCCCGTCGTTAGCTCATCAGTGTCAGCTCGATCACTGAAGTTAAGCAACGCCAGGCCCGGTCCATGATCGGGTGAGTGACCGCCTGGGACTATCAGGTGCTGTACACACTAGAACATGCATGCAGCGTAAATCAGATGGCTCGTCTGACTAATCTAGAGTTGGACGTAAAATAACCTCAGTAGACATAGGCACAGTTTCCATCCGGCGAGACTCCAGAAAATCCACAATGTGACGCGATAACGCCCGTGGCGCGATAGCACAATGGTGCGTACTGCCACGTGCGACCCTCCCAGAATATATACCCTCCCTCCCAGAATATACCCCTCGTTCAAAACAAGTACCGTCAACTGGGGTAAGTTTGAACGGGGGGTTTAACTTTGAGTACCAGTTTTGCAAAATATTGAATTCCATTTTTTTGTAAACATATCAAAATATATATGCAATAACAAATGTATCCAAATACATCATAACCCTATATTTTGTTATATTGTATTAAATTAACCATGATCTGCCTTTCGAGCCACTTCACAATGAATTTACAAGTAATGACTGACATTTTGGTACAGCATTATCAATGTCGCAAAATTTTGATTCTACGTGAGTAGGTATAGTGCTCATTAGGCTTATTGTTCATATGGTAACAAAATGTAGGGTATGCTCTTGTCACAATGTGTATATATGTAGTATTTGTCACTAATTTAAATCTATTTTTGTGATTGATAAAACACATCATAATATTGTGTAGAGGTGTAACTTTGAACATGTGCAAAGTTACCCTACTTGAAGCTTCTTTTTCTCGAGGAGGCTTGAACCTATTCATTATCTGAAACACACATGTAATTTTGGTATCGAAGGGTAATTTCCTAAAAACCTAGTAGGCCTACTATGTCCAACAACATGGGCGTTTACCTTTTAGAAGTGCAATAATTTTGCTATTTTGATGTTGGAATTTACCCCTTATTTTGGTGCTCAAAGTTACTTAATACATATGTCCAACCAACACCCCCCCCCCCAAAAAGTATATAACGAGTCAAATGGATTGAAAATAATACCTTCCATTTTCCTTTGCAGCTACTAATATGGTAATTGGGAACTGAAAAAAGGTAGACTATAGATCTATAAATTCAACCACTTACTTTGGTGTTCAAAGTTACCCCCCACTATTTATCGAATATCTCAGCATTTTCTAACAACTTCAGAATAAATCCGAATCTCCCCTCCCAATCTACCCCACATAATAACCCCTCCCCCTTCCAACAACTATATAATATGGGACACTCCCAGAATCTACTCCTCCCTTTTCAAGGGCTCCAGGACATTTCGAACCATAGACGTTTGGCCCCCCCCCATGACGTTTCGCATCCAAATTCAAGACGTTTCGCCCCCCATGTGAGACGTTTCGCACGTATTAAGTCGTTTTGCCCCCCATTGAGACGTTTCGCCCCCCTAGGGAAGACTCTTAGCCCCCTGGAAAAGACGTTTCGCCCCCTCTCTCAATTAAGACATTTCGACCCTCCTTGTGAGACGTTTTGCCCCCATTCTTAGAGGACGTTTCGCACCCTAGAGAAGACGTTTCGCCCCCCGTTCTTATAGGACGTTTCGCACCTTACAGAAGACGTTTCGCCCCCTCCCCAAATTAAGATACCTAGCCATATCTCGATGTGACCACGCGAGAGTTTCATTCTTTTTCTCAGACCAATAATCAAAATAATCAGCCTTCAAATTTATTATAATACAACTTACAATATTGCATTTAATTATTTATATTTCAAGTTTAGGTCGGCGGTCAGATCGATAGCACAATAAATGAAAGTAGCTGAATTGATCAATGAATGAAAACGGTAACTGATAGTAAAATGCATGAACAACAAGGTAGCCTCAGTACAGGCTCCAGGACATTTCGCACCATAGACCTTTCGCCCCCAAGACGTTTCTCACCCTTCTTCAAGACGTTTCGCCCCCGTCGCCGTGACGACTTGTCCTAGTTTAAGACGTTTCGCCCCCCTGCGAGACGTTTCGCACCCACGGAAGACGTTTCGCCTCTATGTGAGACATTTCGCCCCCTATTGGGACGTTTCGCCCCCTATCGAGACGTTTTGCCCCCTATTGAGACGTTTCGACCCCTAGGGAAGACGTTTCGCCCCCTCTCTCAATTAAGACATTTCGAACCCTTATGTGAGATGTTTCGCCCCCATTCTTATAGGACATTTCGCCCCCATTCTTGTAGGACGTTTCGCACCCTAGGCAAATCGTTTCGCCCCCGTTCTCATAGGACGTTTCGCACCCCAGACAATACGTTTCGCCCCCTTCCCAAATTAAGATACCTAGCCCCTATATATATTTCTACGAGACCACGTGAGACTTTCGCCCCTTTTCTCTGACAAATAATCAAAATAATCAGCCTTCAAATATATATACGTTAATGTAATACAAATTAATACAGTATTGCAATAAATTATTTATTCATTCTGTGAAACGCAGTGACGTCACTCGGTGAAAACAAGGTTATACAACCCCTTCCCCATACTTCATTCTGTGAAACGCAGTGACGTCACTCGGTGAAAACAAGGTTATATAAGACCCCCTCCCCCATAGGCCCACTTCATTGTATTAGCCAGCTCGGTGAAAACAAACGATCAGGTCAGGGTCATTGAATTTCACAAAATTGGCAATGTAAAATTGTTCAATAGAATATTCAGATATAGCAACATGCATAGCTATAGTTGTAGCTAATATATTATATATATATTACCGATGTCACGAAATTTTAAAATGAACTGTTCGTCGTATTCCCGCACTGGACTTGGGCTATATACAGCTGAGTGCATGCCCTCAACAAGAATGATGTGGTTTTCTGTTCTGCAATGTATTCATCCCACAAGGCGAATAATCTACCCTGCAGCTTCACAAATTTGACTCGCTGAAACCTCTGTAGGCGGGCTTGTGACACTAGCTCGACTTGGATGGCCACAATCTTTGATTCTCTACTTTTAACTATAAATATCTTGGGTTATTCTTTAATTATAATGGTAAATTTAATGTAGCAAAACAGGATTTATATGATCGTGCAAACCGTGCTATGTTTGCCCTTTTACGTAAAGTGAAGAAATTATTTTTACCTATGGATATTCAATTGCAATTATTTGATATATTGGTGGCCCCCGTGCTACTATATGGCTGCGAAGTTTGGGGGCATAAAAGTTGCCAAAAACTCGAACAGTTGCAATTACGTTTTTGTAAATACATATTAGCGGTTGGTAAAAGAACATTTAATTATATGGTGTATGGAGAGTTAGGAGTATTTCCTTCAAACATTAAAATCAAAATCAGAGCTGTTACATACTGGGCAAGGTTACTGAATACTGATTATAACAAGTTATCATCTAGCATATATAAATTGTTGTATCATCTAGCGATTAAAAACTCATATGTATCACCATGGATATTAAACATACGTGGGATTTTTAAATGATTGTGGATTTCTTTATTTGTTGCTTAACCAAGATCTAAACTGTAGTGTAGATTGGTTTAAATCTGTTATTTCCAATCGGTTAAAAGACCAGTTTATTCAGTTATGGAATGAAACTATTAATCAGAGTGGAAAATGTATTAATTACAGAATGTTCAAATCCGAATTTAAGTTAGAGAACTATCTTATCAATTTACCATTTCCAAGCAGGAAATTATTAGCTAAATTTCGCTGCCGTAATCACAAACTGCCTATTGAAAAAGATTGTCATCCTGGTCTTCCACGAGAACAGCGATTATGTAAAAAAATTGACTTGAGTGAAATTGGCGACGAATTTCATTATCTATTTAGATGTAATTATTTTGTAAAAGGGAGAAGGAAATATATTAAATGTAAATACTATAATTTTCCTTCAACATTAAAGTTTGAAGAGCTTATGTGTAAGCAAGACATGCCTAGTATGCTTAACCTGTGTAGATTTATTAAATTTATTATGTGTGTGTAACATTGCTGTTCTATTACAATTATGTTATGTTATGTTATGTTATGTTATGTTATGTTATGTTATGTTATGTTATGTTATGTTATGTTATGTTATGTTATGTTATGTTATGTTATGTTATGTTATGTTATGTTATGTTATGTTATGTTATGTTATGTTATGTTATGTTATGTTATGTTATGTTATGTTATGTTATGTTATGTTATGTTATGTTATGTTATGTTATGTTATGTTATGTTATGTTATGTTATGTTATGTTATGTTATGTTATGTTATGTTATGTTATGTTATGTTATGTTATGTTATGTTATGTTATGTTATGTTATGTTATGTTATGTTATGTTATGTTATGTTATGTTATGTTATGTTATGTTATGTTATGGTATGGTATGGTATGTTATGTTATGTTATGTTATGTTATGTTATGTTATGTTATGTTATGTTATGTTATGTTACGTTATGTTATGTTATGTTATGTTATGTTATGTTATGCTATGTTATGCTATGTTATGCTATGTTATGCTATGTTATGCTATGTTATGTTATAATTATTGCATTGTATTGTATTTACCTGGCATCTGCATGTCTCTTAAATGAGACCATCAGAATAAATTCACTTGTTCACTTGTGCAGCAGGTTGATGGAGTGGAAGTCTCCCACCTCGCAGTTTAGGCGCCTGTGCCAGACCTCGACGTCATTATTCGTCCAGATAGGTTGAATGAACACTGCCCAACTGCCACTCTTCCAAACACTGCTTGTAATCCAGGTAGTCCTTATGTAGTTCGATAAAGTTGTCAGGAGCTCTGCTGTTGTTTAGGCTTCTGTGCACAGTTCTTCAAATGCAGTCAGTATTTGTTCCTTAGGAAGTGACGGTATAGAGCTAGCACTTTTCGCACGAACTTGTAGAGACATCATGTTATATAAGGGGCCGCCATTCGTTTTTAAGGGCATAAATATTCCTACGTATATTCCTATGTATATCCAGACCTGTACCCCATTAATTATTTTATAAAAAATACCGGTAGGTCTGGTCGTGATTTTAAGCCTCATCGATCGTGATCTTTGATAACCAGTGGGACTTATATGGTCAAAATAATTACCAAGCAGACACGAGACGTTCGCCCAATGTTTGACGAATCCTGACCCAGCGTTGCAGACGGTGGGCCAGCATTGGGCCAGGTTTGGGTGAATGTCCCGTGTTTGCTGGGTAGGCAAGGCGATCTGCCCCTCCCCGCCAGCAAGAGACTTTGCACGAATGTTGGTTTAATGTTGGAACAGCGTCGTAATTAATGCATTCATTGTACTGTAGTGTTTACTTAAAAGCTACGTCATGGTAATTAAGGAAGTAGGGCAATAATTAGGTGATAATAAAAATGAATATCATGCTGATTTATGAATAGCGGGCGAAACGTCTTTCCTAATTATGAAAAGGGTGCAAAACGTCTTTCCAAATTATGACTATAGGGGGCGAAACATGTTTCTGATTAGGGGGCGAAACGTCCTTCCAAAATATGAAGAGAGGGCGAAACATCTTTCCTAATAATGAAATGGGTGCGAAACGTCTTTCCTAAATATGACTTGGGTGTGAAACGTCTTTCTGAAATATGGTTTGGGTGCGAAACGTCTTTCTGAAATATGGTTTGGGTGCGAAACGTCTTTCTGAAATATGGTTTGGGTGCGAAACGTCTTCTGAAATATGGTTTGGGTGTGAAACGTTTTCCTGAACTATGAAGACGAGGGCGAAACGTCTTTCCTATTTATGGGGCGGGGCGAAACGTATGAAGTATGAGTTGGCGGCGAAACGTCTCACTAAAAAGTGGTGCGAACTGGCTATGGGGCGAAAAGTCTGTGTACCAGTGGGCACACCCACATGTTTATTTATAGTGAATAAAATAGTTGAATAATAAAAAAAAAAAAAATTGAGTTCATCAAGCCCTAGTAGGCTAATATTATGACGTTGGAGCAATATAGGGGCCTACATATATGTATATGTATAGATCAGTTCAGTATGTACAGTAAATTGTTTATTGGCAATGTAAAATTGTTCAATTGATTATGGAGTCCTAGCTCGAGTTCATTATGTACCGCTAGCAGTAAATTGTTCAAGCATTGACAATGTATAATTGTTCAATAAATTACTCAGCTATAGCAACTTGCATAGCTATAGTTATAGCTAACATATTATATATATTAAGTATGCGCTTTGAGTGAGGAAGTCCGAATTTATAAAGGAAATCTTCACGAATTTATGTGGAATTTAAAAGTAGGGTGCAGAACTGCTTTTGTAAATATAAAGAGGGGGCAAACGTCTTTCCCAATAATAAAATAAGACGCTAGGCCTAAGCGGCACAATTTTTTGCTGTTTTATGATTAAGGTGCGAAACGTCTTTGATAAAAATCATGCTGATTTATGATTAGCCGGCGAAACGTCTTTCCTAATTATGAAGGTGCGAAACGTCTTTCCGAATTATGACTAGGGGGCGAAACGTCTTCCTGATTAGGGAGCGAAACGTCTGGGTGCGAAGCGTCTTTCCTAATTATGGCTTGTGGGCGAAACGTCTTTCTGAAATGTGGTTAGGGTTCGAAACGTCTTTCCGAAATATGTTTAGGGTGCACAACGTCTTTCTAAACTATGAAGACGGGGGTGAAACGTCTTTCCTATTTATGGGGCGGGGGCGAAACGTCTTTCCTAATTACATGAATTATGAGTTTGGCGAAACGTCTCACTAAAAAATGGTCTGTACCCTTTTCAACAACTATAATATTATGTAACCCTCCCAGAATATACCCCCCTTTCAACATCTACATGCGACACTTCCAAAATCAGAGACAATTATTTATTTATATGACTAAATAATTACATAGGATACTATATTTAAATGTGATCGCAGCTGGACCTAATATTGTGTGGATTTCAAATTTGAAACACCTATCAAACTTATTCGGTTTGCCACCTGGTGAATCGAATGAAACTAAATTTACGTACAGACAACGGGTTTGTCATGTACAGACAAGCTATCAAAATAAACAGACCTGACTTTTTTCATTCAAGATGTATCAGCATTTTTATTCTTAAATTGTACAATGTGTCCGCAAAAATACTTTTGGAACATGGAAAATGATTAATAAAGTATTGGCGCTGAAATATTTGAATTAGTGTTCGGCAAGATGGCCCTGCTTAGCTTTTTAATCGGCCGTGAACTGGGAGCTGACAACCCGCTTTTGTTGCTGCGAGCTGAGACCACACGTCGTGCCTACTCTCTGGATGTCAGCCGTCACTATGACGTACAGAGTGTACATCCAGCCGGCGTCAACACATTAGACATCGACCCGGTGGAAACTAGATAGTAAGAAATGTCACAGCAATTACCATTTAATATTAGCAATGTCAATAACTCAGTCTCAGTGGAGACTGGACTCTGGACTGGAGTCAGTCAATGTCATGACATTGTCATTGACAGTCACACTCACAATGCCATGCCCATGGGAATCATCAAAGCCATAGCAGTAAATAAGGAAAAGGCTGCTCAACTGGAGTTGACCATTATTCAGTGTGGGCGATGAAACATGAATACGGATCTCCGGTCGTCACCATCATCGCTAACGTTAACTGAATGACTCCGGTCATGTAGTCGGTCTGAATAAATAATTAAGGGATTAAATCATTCAACATTGTTGATATATGCATTCAAATTTCAATATATAGTCTCCGTCACATTAACTTGTACAAGTTGTAGTGCATGTTTTTCGCCGATTTCTCAGATTTGATATGTATTTAAACTTATTATAGTTAAAATCTACAGCACTTCACATCTCAAGGTGAATGAAAATCAAAAGAAATATGTGTGTATTAGTATGATTAACCCAGGCGCGGATCCAGAGGGGGGCGCACGCCCAGCCCTTTCTGTGCCAAATTATTTAAAAATTCCCGTAAATTGGCCTGAATTTGCTGAAAAAATCTTGGGGGCGAGCCCCCAAAGCCTCTGCACCCACTCCTTCTTTTTCAAATCCTGGATATGCCCCTGTAACCCTTTCAGCGCGGAGACTGTCTTTGACTACAGACGCTCCCATAGCTGAAAGAATAATTTTTTTATATTGGCCATAGACTCATAATAGGTTTTCAAATATAGCTGAAAGAGGTAACCACTGGTAACTGATGATGTCAAATTAAAAATAACCCTTTGGTCTCCATGGTTTATATGAAAGTATTTCAGTGCTTCAAATGTTAAGGACGAATTTTAAAATTTTGTAAGACAATATTTAGCTATGGTACCGCCAGTTGACATTTTAATTATTTAATTGTTTTTACAGTTTACTTTCTGGAAGTGCAAAGGGAAAGATAGCGATTCATGACATCCATAATGTCAGTGGAGTACCTAAGACGACCTACACATCTGTGTGCACTGTTGGTAGAGCAAACAAATACTGCCATAAATACTCTGTGGAAACTGTGCAATGGTACCCTAATGACACTGGCATGTTCATCTCGAGTGGAATGGATAAGACCCTCAAAGTCTGGGACACTAATAATTTAGTGGTGAGATGACGGACATAATCCTTTGGTTTTAAAATTAATTGCTTGGTTCTTAAACTGATGTTAAATATAAGTTTTGCCACAATTTGTACTCACAAGCCATGTGGTCAGGTCAATATATGGAACAAAAACCATCAACCCTCAAAGACTGATGTTAGATATAAGTTTAGCTGCAATTTGTACTGACAAGCCATGGCTTTGTTTTAGACTGAGGATGAATATAAGTTTAGCGGGAGTGTGTACTCCCATGCCATGTCAACATTTGCCACTCATCACCATCTGGTCGCCGTGGGAACACAGAGTGAGACGGTGAAGCTGATTGACTTATCGTCGGGAGCGAGCACACATTCGCTGAGAGGACATTCAAAGGCAGTTCTATGTGTACAGTGGTCACTGAATCAGGAGTTTGTGTTGGCGACTGGCGGGTGAGTCAAACCAATTTCTTATTCTCAGTCAGTCTCAGTTCAATGCCTCATGTGTGCTCCCCAAAGAAAATTCACCTACACTATAAAAGATTAACAATTGTTGTAGCCCCATATCAGACAAAAAATTGAGCAAAATTATGCAAATAAGTTGAAAATCCCATTCATAATCCTGAATTTTATTATTATCTAGTAAAAATGTTTTTTATATACATTGTTATTATTTTCAAAATTGACATACTTTTCTTCAGGATGGACAGCAAGATTCGGCTGTGGGACATACGGCATGCCAAGAGCTGCCTCAAAATGCTTGATCAGCATAATGGAGATTCGTCAGCCGGCCCTAATTCCAGTAAGTATTACCGGTAGCTTGATAACAGGAACTAAGTATATCTATGACTTAGATATACTTTAATTCACAGATATAATTTGCTCACTCAAATTATGATGCAAATGCTCATAGGACTAGATGCTGAATATAGTTAATAACACTTTTGTATTGTATTGTGAATTAATCCAATATAATAACATGCATTGTTGTTTTCTGATCAAGATAATAATTCCAGCAAATAAACTAAATATAACAGAACTAAACCTAAAACTTATGTATATTGTACTCACTAGATTTAAGCATAATTTTTTTTCACATCATATCAAGCAGAAGCTACTAATTCCAGTTCATTGTGGCGGATACTAAACTGTACTTCTATCTAAGTTTCTGTCTATTCAATGAATTTACTCCCTAGATTACTAGATTGGAGTAGGGTACACTTTTAGTGTACATACATTTTATTTCAATGTTATATAATATTTTTAATAATGCAATCATTTACTCAATGCTTATATACATGCATGTAGTACTAAATATTTTTTATCTGTTTCAGTGCACACCGCCCATAATGGTCACGTAAATGGCATCACATTCACCTCAAATGGACTTCACCTCGTCAGTTTCGGGACTGATAACAGAATGCGCTTGTGGGACTTAGACTCTGGAGATAATCTGTTGATCAATTATGGAACAGTAAGCAATGAGAGTAGGAAAAGTGTCAAATTATCGGTGTCAAGGAACTGTTCACCAGAGCTAGTGTTTGTTCCTGAAGACAGTGACATATCTATGTTTGATATGTACTCAGGGGTGAAACTGGACAGCTTACGAGGACATTATAAACAGGTTAACTGTTGTTTGTTTGTCTCTGAGACTCAGCAGATGTTCAGCGGTGCTAACGATCATAATATTCTGGTGTGGGCGCCTCAGACGACTCAGACCACAACATATGATGAGCATCTACAAGGCGACCAATCAGATACAAAACAAACAAACTTTACTCAGCGTGTTGGTACAATGGACAACTGGAGTGATGATGATAGCGATTCATGACACAGAAACTGTGTAATAGCCGAGGTAGCTTAAGAGTTAGTTTTAAATAAAGATCATGACAATTACACTGGTCAGGATCAAATTAGGAAAATTCAAGGGTATTGAAAATTGTCTGGAAATTAGAAATTTCAAAGAAGTCATTGAATACTAAGAAAAACAACACATAGATCGGGCTGCAAATTGCTCATATTTTTTAATTTGAGACCAACATTTGCAAATCTTGATGTTTGAACAAAAAAATAATTCCCAATAACAGTGCAAAAAAAAAACAGATTAAAAATGACTACAGTCATGCTTCTCACACTCTGTGCTGTGGTTTTCACTATGGGACTTATGTCGGTATTAGCCTATATCGCACTCGTGTGAGAAAATACAAACGTTGTTCACTTTTCATGCGATATGGGAAAATACAGCACCTGTCCAATGAATAAGGACGAGTGCTGCATTTTCCCATATCGCACTCAAATGAACACTGTTTGCATATCTCAGCGCTGTAAAGGTTCGTGTAAAGACAAGTAATAGTTGTTACGAGTAATGAATCTTGGCTTTTTATTATGTATTACCATATCCTGTATCTGCCTATTGTAAATGACTTGGTATCATTTACCCTCAATTTCTCTGACAATAAAAAAAAAATCCTGTGACTACATGTATCGACCTTGAATTTCTGCCACTTTCACCTAACATGTGTCAACTTGTGTTATCTATGTTGAAATGTCTATGATTTCCTGTAACTTTTATTTTTTGTTGCATTTTGTTAAATATTCAGTATTATTGACAAGATTATTTACAACTCCAGTCACCCTTTGTTGATGTCTGTGTCAGATAACAAGTTAAATCAGCTGGGACAGTTTGCCCAATGTTACAATCTATGTTACAAATGTAGTGTTATGAGATATTCAAGCAGGCATTAAAATTAGAAAAAATCTTAGGACAATCAACAGATTAAATTTGTGGTAGACTTCATTTCTACTGCGGAATAGTTTTTACCAGGCATGGATGTATGGTCTGACATTTTAATGCCTGTTTATCTTTTTCACAATAATTGTCAAATAATTTTTGCAATCCCAATTCTGGACCAATGTTGATCCACCGTCTACAACGCTGGCCCAAAATTTGTCCAACATTGGGTCGATGTCTTGCGTTTGCTGGTTGATGTACACCGATATTCAAATGTATATATATTATATTTATATCAAATAAATGTTTTTATTAATATTTGTGTTTGGCTCGGGTCAATTTGTGCAAATGACTGAATAATCTAGGATTTGAATATACCAGAGAAGTGGAGAGACCTATGTGCGAGTGGATGCAACTGGGTCAATAATTTAGTGAGCGAGTCACGGAGTGAATATTGCTTTACGTCGCTTTCTGAACAATCATGGCCATATCACAACAGAAGGAAGTCCGAAGTCGGAACTCTTATCGAATAACTCCTAGGGTTCTTTATAGTGCACAGTACGTTAGACAGCACTGATAGATGTTGAGTTCATCAAATAATTAAATTGATATAAAAAGATAGGCATATCGACCAGTCCTAACTCTACAATATATTGTAACCTGTACGAAAATACAGGCCCTAGGTTTATAAGGAGGGTTGAATGGAAACACATAAAAAGGCACATTAAGCGAGATTATTTATTACATAAAACGTGGATACAGACAGATACAAATCAACAGACATAAAGCTATATACAATGCCTCCTGCCTTATAAATAGCAGCAGAAATATATACACTATAGATAAAATATTGTTATTATTCATGATTAAAATGGAATGACTAAATTGTAACAAATACAGTTCATTTTATCCATTTCTTGTAGGCCTATAATTTTCAAGTAGAGAATAAAAAGACTATAATAATCAAAGTCATTTGAAAAATTCATAATAGTGAACACATTTTTTTGGATTCTGCTCTGCCCCTCATTAGTTAACTTAGGCAAATCTGATGCAATTTATAATTTAAGCCCCAAAAAAGTCATCAAATGACTGACCTGAATTCAAAAGAAAACGTTGGTCCTGTTTATTCTTTCACTAATAAAGCTTCTACTACAATATATTTTGTAAATTGCGGTTGTGTTATATTAGCTTTATAGAAAATATTTTTAAAATCTCAGTTGTTTAAAACCTTGAAAATAATTTGAGTGCTAGAAATTGTATTTTCAACTAACGTATCATGTTAAAGAACAGGTCTTTAAGAATTGACATAATGCAACACGACATAAAATATATTGCTTGAAATTCATGAAACTTCAGAGTCTTTTTATTCATTCCTCTCACAAGTTTCATAGTAATTTTTAAAATATATTATCATTCAATTCATATTTGAACAGGGCTACTGTCTGTGTGTTTATGTGTAAGCCTTCTGAGAAGGCAGTGTCAACTGGACCGAGCTCAAACCCAAATCTCTGGGTTTATAATCAACTGAACTGTCAACCAATTAAAAGGGTCAATTTGCCAATTTTATATGTGGGCAATAGACCCTTTTAATTCCAAGGCCACCATATATTAATCTGAGAAGTTTTATTTTTGGGGAGTCCTTGGACGTGTTGTGGAGTTCACAACAATATCTTCTTTATCATTGTCTTTGTCACCATCGTAATATTCATTAGCTGGCTCAACTCTGAAAAACATAAACGTAACAATGTCATGCATTTTCATCCCATTCAATTTGAGGCAGTCAATTCTTGTCTTGTAATTTTCTCGCTGTACAAATAAATCTAGTTTTTCTCATTAACTCAACTGATTTTTACCGCTGTCCTCTTGGACTGTCAATGAAATTTGTTTATTTTCTAATTTTGCACTTTAACACCTAGAGCTTGTGAGCTACTCAATTTAAATTTTCAGTCGCTTGAAGCTGTGTCTCGCTACTGCGATACACAATTTCAAGTGACTGAAAATGTATGTGATTTGTGAAATTTAAGTCCCAATAATATATCAGTGATTCAAGATTTAAGATGATTATACAGGTGCTAATAAAAATACAGAATATCTACTGTAGTCGTCATCAGTGCTGTGAGGGTTAATGGCGAATATTACGACATAATATTTCTCCAGAGAGAAATACAGTAGGTAGTATACAATATGCATGTCTCACATACTGGTATTATTATTAGGTTATCAGCTCATGTTCTCGTATAATATGTCCTCAAATTAATCAACTTATAATAAACACCCTTTGGTACACCAATAATGACTATCAATTATAATTATCATTTACCAATTATCTCAGATAGTAGGCTTCTGTTTGTCATCTGGAACAATCTGAAGCCTACGTGTATGAGAATATAGACCCGGGTTTTTGTAAGGATAAGTGAAGAGCAGTTATTACAAAATGACCTATCTCACCGTCTCTCTTCTTGTTCTGGTGTAAAGCGTACATCAGGGTTTGTAGAGTCATCCGCTTCCAGATTGTCAAGATCGATCATATCTGGAGGGACATCCTGCATTTGTATGCTTGGCGCGTGAGCCATGTGACGCAAATTCTCATGAACAAACTGTCTGATCATGTCCAAGTACTGCAAAAAACAACGTGTCATGTCCACTTTATTTGAATAACTTTGTTGTGGGTCTGCGGCCATTATAAATATTTTAATTCTACTGTGCAGGGAGGTTTTTAGACCGTATAAAGACAGCCCCCGCGTGGATAGGGTTGATACATTCTGACAATGACAAGGACAGCCATAACATTTTTCAAGTAAGTCTATCCCTGAACTAAATGGCTAAAATATATAAATGGCTGTACGCCCATACAATAGGTATTCAAATGCAGCAGAAAATGCTAAGTAAGACATTTGTGACATTAACTTCTTTCTAGAGTTAAAAAACCCTTAGTGTCAATAGTATTTATCAAAATAATTCATCCCTGTAACTATATCACTCACCTGCCTCGTGTTGAGGTTTTCCAGTTTTGTGGAGATTTCCGGGTGTAGACAAAAATCCGGAGCAAAATAAGCCAGGTAATCTGTAATGGCATAATTATGCATATTAAGGGCATTATCCTACATGCATTGATATCCTAACAAATCTCCGGCCTTGCGACTTCCGCAATTAAAACAATACATTAAACCCTTAGACAGTTAGTAAGGTAGATACTGCTATGTGCAGCCAACCTCTTAACAAAGGCAACTTGACTGTTCCCCAGAAAGGTACTTTAAATACAAATGAACATATCGTCACCCTGATATTATACTGTCGTATCTACAGTTTTCATTATTCCGAGATAATCGAAAAAAACTGAATAATAAAAAAAGTAGTAATATTTCAGCATTGTCTGAAAAAACCTTTGTAGACATAAGAAATAGACGTTTGTTCAATGTGAAGACAATGCAGCAGACCTTAGCGTTGCATAGCAACAAGCATTTACAAAAGATACGACCTTATAATATTATAAAATATGGCCAGTGTATGATAATACATAATATTACAGTGTTGTATGTGCACATACGACAGTGTAATATATAAGTAGGATTTTCTTCAGAAATAATTGATTTCACGTTTTATTAACTTCCCAGTAATGTTTAACTACCGAACAGACCTTAAAATTGTATACTGTACAAAAAGTGGTGAAACGATGTATGTACCACATACGACTATATAATGTTGACAAAAATGTCAAATGTGTGAAAATGTCAGTATTATAGAGTTGTATCTGCAGATACACCTTCTAGAATCAAAACTGTTAAATGACTCAAAATGTTTCACATATTACATTATTATAAACAATTAGTAAGTTTGCATTGTTTTTCACCTTAATTCGTCATAAAAAAATCATAAAATTAGACAATTGTATGTGGCAGATACAACGCTATAGAAATAAATAATTAGAGGTAAAATTGGAAAATTAAAATAGTACATCGTTGTATGTGCAGATACAATTATAGGAATTAGAGCATCCGATTTTTAAATTATTTTTTTCCAAATAACTGACAATCCCATAAGAATAAAATGTAAGAAAAACATGGTGATAATTACAAATGTATCGGTAGTCAAAATTACACTGTTGTAAGTGGCACATACGACCTTGTAATATATAATTTGCATTAAGTTTGTGTTGTATCTCAACAGAAATACAATAATGAATAATGTTTTCCATCTAATCTGTTTTTCGACACCTTTATCATGTTTATGCAAAATCTTCTCGAGTATGTGATTGTTCTTATTTACATTATTTGAGAAATAATGGAAGTAAAATATTATACTTATGGTGACATTGTCAACAATGTTAGGTATGAATGTCACTTGTTAGGATAACATGCAATTTATTCTGATTTTATATCGGTTTATAATTGACATTTCGCAATTCATATTATGGTTTGTTTTATTCAATTACTAAAGTTACTTGACATTTTACATGTTTTACAGAACATTAAACAAATTATAAACTGGAATTAACACTTAGGCTCTTACATAAGTATCTAAATCAATAATGTAACAACAAACATTTCCTAACAAGGGTCATTGAACATCAAATGACTTTTACTACCCGAACTAAGCGTAAAAAGATAACAGTTTTCAAAAATATTAGAAGGACGTATTTTTCAAAAATAACAATACAGAATATTGTAATCTGTTTAGGGTAAAAGTCAGTTTGTGCAGCGATTCAGCAACAATCCCTGTTTAACTCTATAATCAGCATAATGATGAAGCCTACTTCAGTCATCACAGATCAACTCACAATTATCATGATACTGTAATTAAATGGCTGAAGTCAGCTTAGAAGTTTTAAATTAGTTCTTATTGGAGTAATTTATTTCATTAGTCACATTCGAAGTCAGCTTAAAGAATTCGACTCTTTACGAATAAACATGACTGTGTGGTCTGGGGCAAATCATACACATGAATAGCATTGCTCAAATATTATATACATGTGTCTGCCTCTCTTCCCAATGGTACTGTGGACAAATCGGTTTTCATTTTGTCTGTGTGTCCATATTCTAGAACGCAGTGTTCAATCTTATCCATTTTAAATCGGTGCATTGCAGCAGTTACCTGATAAAAGATAAACTCTTTTTTTTTCTTTACCAGACTGTTTCTGTAATTATTGAATCACACAACTTGCTTTTTTATTCTCTCTGTGTAATTGCTTCATGCCACACACAGCAGTGTACATCAATAGTGTCAAGATCATAAACACTTAGAATGTAAGTTTCTAGCTTCCTTCTATGATAGAGATGATGGCTGTCAATGAGGTCTGTTTATGACATGTTGTTAGCCAAAACACCCGGAAGCCACATTAACTTATTGATTAGCTTTTAGTTTCGCAATGTGTTTCTTGCCGAGCTAGTTTTTTATTTATCAGATCACCATTGTTTAATTTAAAATTAATGATGGATGAAAAATAAATTTTAATGCGTTCTTAGGATGAGCCGCCACATCTCCAGACAACTAAGACAATATTGATTTCTCTATAAGCAGGCAGGTTTTTGACCACGGGAAATAGAAATATAGATATTGACAATGTATAAGGGACTGAATCTAAGGTAAAGAATTATGTGTTCCATCCGATATAGATATTTTTTGTGGAAATAAATACGTCGCCGACTGCGTGAGTATAATTAAACACTGGCAGGGGCATAGCTAGGAGTAAAATAATGTGGAAGCACAATGATGTATTGATAAAATTTTAGGCGTTAGGAGCAACTCTATTGCTATCAATTCATAGCGTTCCGAAGCAGGGAACTATTTTAAGATTGGTGCGAATCGAGCAGGGCAATTAGACAGGGGCACATCATTACATAAAAATAGCGATGAGCCATGAATGGTCACTGCCCCCTCCTTTTTTCTGATGTTAACAGTCGGTATTATCTAGCATTAAAACCTTAAAAAATCAATCAAAACCCTCGGAGCTCTTGGCCAAGACCTTTTCCACAGCTAAGAATTTAGAGTTAATAAAGTAGAGTGCATCTGAGGTCAACTCAGAAACACTGGCAGACATTCTGCCGCGGCCTCCGTCTGTGACGTCGCAGTATACCCATTGTCTCTGCAGGTTGGGTTGGATACCCCTCTCCATTTAGTAAAAATGACGTTCACACAATGTTGTATAAATTATGGACCCAACGGTGTAAACATTAGACCAACAAAAAATCGCCGAGCGTTCACACATAGTTTTCCTTATAATTATAAGCTTTTCATATAATATATAAGTATACGTCATTTCAAATAGTTATAATATATAATTATAGCATACATTGTAAGTCACATAAAATACTTTAGAAAACAAAACCCAGTAAACAAGAGCCGTTGACCCAAAGTTGTTTGAATGTTGGGCCAACGTCGCAGACAGTGGACCAACATTCAAACAACATTGGGTCAATGTACCTTCTTTGCTGGGAAGAACAGAAAATATAATGTGTAATTATGTTATGACCCAACAAACACGAGACGTTGAGCCAATGCCGCCCATTGTCTGCGACGCTGACCCAACAATAAAACAACATTGGCTCAACATATCATGTTTGTTGCAAAAATACATATTTTTTAATAATAGGACAATAATTTATGAAGGAAGAATTACAAATAACCACTGATAACATGACATTCAAAAATAATTTCCAAATTCTTATAATCTTCGCTTAGATCTACATAAAATTATTAAGCTACGTTTTGCTGCTTTCACCATTAGGGCCTATTTCTTCGGTACCCTATAGCGCAGTATTCTTGGACGCAAATATTTGCTTCCAGATCATAATCACTTATACCAGATATTATTCATTCTTTTTATATTGGTTATCCTTCCTGTAAATGCATTTGAAAACTATTACAGTAGACATTTCTGGAACAATTTCAATGTCCATTTTCTGATACCCAACTGTAATTTAATGTATTCGTGTCAGTGGCTGTTAATGTGGGTGTACATGTGGAAATGTTGCACTGAGAGAAACACAACAATTCAAAATAAAAGCCTATGCTCATCCATTAAACAATAATTAAATTCTTTAAACGGAAAAATACAAACCCTGTATTTCTTATCTTTTTTTTTCAAAACCTGAGAATCTCCTGGGAAATAAATTCGCTGTCACCCGGTGTATAAATAAGGGTAATTGAGAAATATTCTTCATTTCGTTCTTATTTTCTGCAACGACTTGGGAGAGCAACACGAGAGCAACACGTCCAGCTCTGAGACGCTGTCCATCGCAAATGACCCCCGTACTGCGGATTTTGATTGTGGTGTGTCATAATTATGAAACATCAATTTTACTTTGGAACAATGTTGTTTTAAGTATGGGTCAACGTTTATTTTATTGGCCAAGTTTAAAACAACGTTGATATCATTTATTTAACTTTTTTTATAAAATAGTATGAAAGAAGTGTCCATTGTTTATTGTCTACTGTCTAATGGCGCCAGACACCAGCCGTAAATGGTTCAGGTGTTGGTAGAGGGGGTTTCTTTGAACCGTCGGGAGAATGACTATATCCGATAGTGGGTTCAGCAGTTCGACATTATGACAAATAAAGACCTCGGGTTGCGCCCTCTGTCTTTATTTCTAATAATCTCGACTGCTTCACCCATTATCGAATATAAAAAGGCCAAATTATGACACAAAAAAATAAATCAGAGAACGTTCTTAAATTAAATATATAAGCTGTGTGGGAGGCATATATTTTGTGAGGGCGAGCGTACAACGAAGGAAGAAACTTATTTTATTATAGTACAGATTTTGTGCGGTTTTGCCCCCCCCCCTTTGAATGTTTTTTTTCTATATTAATTTCCCCATTTGTGATGCAATAAAAATGTTCTAATTGACAAGCGAGGTTGATGTTAGTCTGCAGCTGTTGCAATTGTTACAGTTGTTATTTAAAGTAAGGCTTGTAGGGTTAAATCATGCAGCATAGGGTGTTACTAGTGAAGAAAAAGATCAGAAGTCTAAGAGGGATTCAGCAAGCAAGGTACAACAACACATAATACACACGCATGTTCAGTGCCTCATGATTTAGCTAAGTATATATCACAGAAAAAGATTTGTTTTGTCTCATTTAATAACAAATTAAGTGAGTCAAGTGAGGTTGCATCAATTTTTAAGCAAAATAATAGCTGACTATACAATACGGCCTTCGATCGTCTAAGATTTAAAGGGTGTGACACAGGAAGAATCTATAGATTCATGTTTTGAAACTGAAGTCAAATTAATATGACTGTCCTGTGAACACTTGACTAGTCTAGTTTGCCATGACTATGGTGAGCACAGAAGGCTGGTATCTGTAGATACAACACATTATAAACAAAACATTGCAATTATAGAGTCGTATCTACCACATACATCAACTTCATTAAACAACAACATAAGAATGGTAACAGAGTTGCTGATTCATTTTATCGCAGTTGTTATATAGTAATATTATCACAGCTGGTTTTAAACAATGTCAGTGTAGAATTGCTCTATACTGACGTATCTACCAGATACAACACTATAAGATTTATATTTTTTCCAATTTTGTTGTATGTGCACATACGACTCTATAATATTGTACTTTTTTAAAGATTAGCAAATCACTTGCAGATCCGACTATGTATTAGTGTGATTTGACCTACTTATATCCGGAAGTAAAATTCAAAAATTTAATACAAGATGCGTATGCCCCTAATTACTTCAAATCAAACATAAAAGCACTTTTGAAAAAAATGTTAGATACGACAGTATAATATCAGGGTGACGATATGGGGTGCGGCCAGAATTTTATGTGAAGCCACTTTTCCAGTGTTCAGGCAATGGCTGCCCATAGCTATGTCTACTGCTGTTCCACATGTGAACAGAAAATTAATTGTTTTCTCATAACAAAAACATCAACTAGAACATATGAAATATGTATGTGGAGATATCAAATTAAGCATAAATTTTAACAAAAAATTCACTAATAAATGATACAGCCTACCACCACTTCGTTCCAGGTCTATCATTCAATTTCCATACAACAACCGGACCCGTATACAAATTGTATTCGAAGTGGTACACAGGATGCGGTACCTGCTGGCCTCCCATTTTCATATTTCCTTCATTTATTAAAATTGTTAGAATGGTATATATTTTGATTCAAATTGTACAGATGAAAGTAATTTTACCCACTAGGATTTGTGAGTTGCAGTAGCGAGACACAATTTGAAGTTGGTTCAAATTCAAAATCTATAATTTAGCTTCAAGGGTTAATATTCTACATACAGTTGAAGCTGTGACTGACAGCTTAAGTTTTAATTAGAAACGAATAAAAAATACTGGCCTATCAGAAAAAATACAATCATTCCCATCACATATATATTATCTCACCATTAAGTGGTAGTTCATTACTGATCTCGTCATCGAGCAGTGTGGCCGTCTCGTACGTCCAGCAGCGAGCTACGTTCCTCATAGTGTAACCCCCGCCACCGAGTACCATTAGGGGTATTCCTAAATCCTTAATTAACTTCACGCATTCACTACAAACAAAGACATGCAATTGTAAACTAGTATGGCATGTGACTAGTGTCATGCGGAATTGTTATAAAATAAAATTATAATTACAACAAGTATTTTTCCAGAGATACCACCCAGAAACAAGATGTTGAGCTAACATTTGTTTAATGTTGGCCACCGTCTGCAACGCTGTGCCCATATTAAACCAATATTGGTACAACATTTCGTGTTTGCTGAGCAACCTCCAGACAATAAAAACCGGAATTCTTGAGGCAAAAATTTAATTTGAGAAAATAAAATATAGTTAATTGGTATCATCATTTCTTTTCAAGTGATTAGAATTATTGTTTCTATATGCTATACTAATAGAAGAACTACCGGTATGTTGATCTATATTGGAGATAATTTAGGCAGTCTGGCTCAATCTGAAGCAATAGTAGGCTTTCCAAGGCCTGCTATTTCTTCAAAGTGAATCAAATCTTCTTGTACATACACCGATTGTAAAATTATTTTCCAAGCACAACTGCATATTAAAAATTGTCTATGTTGTATAAATTGTATATTGTACATGTTGACATATCTGCTTTTAGAAAATTGAAAAGCATCTACTATTTAAAGAATATTGTATATTTACTGGAGCATCACAACTCACCCATGACCTTTTACACTTAAGTTAAAGCAACCAAGACGATCGCTTCCCAAACTGTCTGCACCACACTGCAATACAAGTAGATTAATAAAGTGAGGGGCGATATAAGTATGATAAAAAAACACTTTTCTAGATAAAACGTAAAAATAACAGGAATACATTTACTAAATAAGGACTAATTGATATTAATATAATTTTGATAAATTTGGTAAATTTCATCAATTTGGATGTTACGTAATTAAATTTAAGTGAGAGAAATCATTAATCACTGAAGCATTACTTAATGCAGTTATATGATAATTCGTAAGTGCAAAAATATTTGATGGAATATGAAGAGCATGAACAGAATGTGAGTATTCACACTGCAGTACTCACTTGTAGCACGATACATGTTGGTCTGTAGTACTCCATCACGCACTGTATGACAGGCTTAAAGCAGTGCATATACACTAAACAAAAACAACATTGTTAACCTTATACCATGTAATTTTCACCTGCTTGGAAGTTGTGTGTTGCCGTAGTGAGACACAAATTCAAGTGGGTGTAAATTTCAAGTGAGCGCAAATTTATTTAAGATAACGGATGAAGGGTTAATAATGATTAAATTGGATAAAATTAAAATTTAGTAAAAAGAAAATTCACACACTCAATAGTTACCTTTCACTAATGTGATAGAAAACAACAGAAACATTACAAATAAATATGACCAATCTCAAAGAAATATCTATATAAGCTAAACATACTTTGATCGTCAATGCCTTCTTTCAAGGGCACATTCACAGAGTAATACTGGCCACTCTCTGCTCCGTACTCGTACATGTCACCCGTACCCGGGAAAAAATAGTTCCCATATTTGTGGAAGGATACTGTCATGACTCGGTCTGTTAAATAGAAAGCTTCCTGAACTCCGTCGCCGTGATGAATGTCAATGTCAACATAAAGAACGCGCTGATGGTACCTGGATCAAATAATAGATATAGATGGAATCATCATGTCAACATAAAGAACGCGCTGATGGTACCTGGATCAAATAATAGATATAGATGGAATCATCATGTCAACACAAAGAACGCGCTGATGGTAACTGGATCGAATAATAGATATGTGAATGTCAATGTTGCTGATGGCACCTGCACAAAATAACTAAACACACTACAGGGCCATGCCAAAAGCTTGATGCCACATGAAAAACTAAATTATTTAAGTTAGGCCTTAAACAGCTGCTTAAGTGACCTATCTGACAATTTATATTTCCATCTCTCATGGTCAAAACATGTGACAGTGTTTTAAAATAGATTAGTTTTCTCAATTAGGTTTTTTCAGAGGAGGGTGCTGGGATAGCTTAGGTGGTAATACATGTATACAAATAATATACAAACAAGAGAATTTGAAAAGGATATAAATAAAATATACTCACTTGAGTAATTCCAATATTGCGATTACAATATCATTTACATAACAAAATCCTGACGCCTGCAAAAAAGTAAAAACATTATTATCAATATACTGATGATTGAGCCAATTGACAATTTAAATATAAGGAGATGAAAACAACATTTTTGAGAACATACCTCAAATTTTTTTGCATGATGCAATCCTCCAGACCAATTGATAGCAAGATCACAATGCTGAAAGTATATGATCAAGTTGGTAATAAGAAATAATGACAGAACTCTATCAGACCTTGGGATTTCAAAACGTCAAAATATGGTAGTTTCATGCCAGGCATGTTACCTCTCTACCGTAATATGTCCAATATCTATAACAATATCTAAATATTAACTTCAGATTATACACACTGGCAAACACGGTTACTTTTTTACCATGCTTTTTCACAGAATTACCTCATTGTTGAGTTTGACAGCACTTTCGAGGGAGGCTCCAGTATACATGGAGCAGAAGTCGTACAGACCATCAAACACTGGACTGAAAGAAAAAAAAACACCATATTTATTCACACCTATTTTATTGGTGTACAACCATTTTAAATACTCTGTCTGTGAAGTGGCTGACTTTCGTCAGTCCTCCTACAGATAGGGGTAATAATGCAGCAGAGAGTCAACAAAGACAATGTATCATTCAATGTTAACCTGCTAGGACCGTATATATAATACAGTATTTATTCTAATAACCATCCGTATTCCAATCGACGCCCACCCCTCTGATTTGAAAAGAAAACCCACGATCCTGTACAATATACGATCATTAAAAAACTACTCTAATAAGCGCCAATCCCCCTTGTAATCTCAGGGAGTATTCTAATTAACACCCCGGGCGTTTATTAGAATGAATACACTATATGTTTTCAACCAGATTTAGTGCAAATGAAATTACCTTGAAATTGAAAAAAAATGCTTGTTGTAGATGCTAGAGATATATATTTTTCAAAACTAGAATTATTTTTTGTCATTTGAAGCTGAAAATTGCATAAGCCGATCCAGCTTTAAATGAATGCAAAATAGATGATAACAATTCTGCTACTATATTTGATAAATGTGCATCATTTTCATCCAGGTGGGAATTATAGCAACAAATCACGCCTCATTGGGAATGACCCAGCAGACAGAAGACGTTGAATCAATGTTGGTTTATCCCTTGAGAAGCTGAAATACTTCTGTATAAACCAAGGAGACCAAAGGTTTTTTTCATAAATATCTGAGTTAGCTTTTTCTGATTCCAGTGTTTGATCTAGCTCTTTCTAACTTGGCGCAGCCCCATGGTTACTTTAGGCCGCTTGTTTTAATTTTTCTGTTTTAGATTAGAAAAAATCCAAAATCTTATGAGAGAGGGCAGACAAAAAAACATTTGAGAAAAAAAAACATTGAACCTATTTTTGGAGAGGTTAATGAGGAGGGCGAAATAAAAAAAAACATTGGACATATTTCTGGACAAGGTAATGAGGGCGACAAAATAAAAAAACACTTTTGACCTACTTTAAAAAAAGTTGATGAGAACGACCAAAAAAAACAAGCAAAAAAAAACATAGCTGGAAAAATATTTTTTATCTCTCGGAATGAACTTTCTGAATGTTTTTTTTATCTGCCGAAATTGACTGGTTTTTTTTCGGAAATTGGCAACAATCCAATGCGCGCGCTGAGCAGAAAAAAACACATGTTTTTTTTGGTAATGTGCGGCCTGAATCTAATGCGCGCGCTCATCTAAAACAGAGAAAAAAAACATAGTGGCCTTAGTGAACGTCATGCTGCCATTCATGAGCGCCATGTTGCCCTTCTTAGTGTCATGTTGCTCTTCATATGCGCCTTGTAGCCCTTTCAATATTCAGACAGTGAAATGCCCCTTTTAAGTGTTGTTATGTCATATTAAACACACCCAGACCTTTGTGACTGTGAAAAACCCCTGTCACTGATGTCGCGCGTTCACACCTATGACGTAATACCTGATAACGGCCTGTGTATATAATGGTAATAACTGACAATGTTTACATACTTAACAGATTCAATTTATACCCTTAATTGGGGTGGATGTTGGAAACACCTAACTGGGTGCCCAGCGTGCATGATAAGATGCCCTTAATGATAGGTGGGGCCATGCCCCTTTTGAATCCCAGATGAAACACTGGATTCATTTGAATACCTATGTTTTCGCCCATTATAAATATTTTAATTCTTGAGGTTCTGGGAACGACTTTAGACTTCAGAATCTGACATCCACAGAAGTCAGATCTGATCTGACATCCAGACGTCAGATTCTGACATATAAAGACGGTCCATATACTGTAAGGGTAACATTAAACCAACATTGATTCAACGTATTGTGCACGCTGGGAATGAAGCCGTGTGTCAAAAAATTTGACGAAAACCACTGTTACTGACCAGTCATCTCCCACATTGAATACATTGAGGCTTTTTGTGAAGCTCTGCGCATTGTTTGGCGTCACCCTCTGGAGAAAGTCTATGTACTCCTCAGAGTGAAATCTGCACATGTCATGAGCGGAAGCTCGATACGGCCGATACACCTGTGAATAATAAAATACATTGAAATCTGCACATGTCATGAGCGGAAGCTCGATACGGCCGATACACCTGTGTATATTAAAATACATTGAAATCTGCACATGTCGTGAGCGGAAGCTCGATACGGCCGATACACCTTTGAATAATAAAATACATTGTACATGTTGTAAGTGATCATAATAAGAACACAGAAAGTACTTAAGCAAATTGAATCTTGTGTTTTCCAAACTATGCTTAAGCACTCAGGTCTTTTATCAGGAATAATTACGTTGAATATTAAAATTAATTTTAAATACATGTAATGGAACACATTGTACTGTAGGCTTACCGTTTATCATTGTGAAGTTATTTTGTCTTATATCAAGACATAAGCATAGATAACGATTCAAAATAATGTTTGATTGATGCTTGACAATTGGGCATAATGTACTGCATCGAATGGAATACAGGCTGCCAGTTATTAATGTCACTCATTTGTTACTGATATCTCACCTGCATCTTCTTATGCATCCCATAGTTAAAAACAAGATTGTGTGTAACAGATAATCGCTGTGGTTTCATCGGATGTCCTGGGCCTACAAAAACAAAAAACTTTGCACATAAATAATGCATTGAATACTTTACCTATATTTTATCTCATAGCCCTATGGGTCTAAATCTGAGACTAAGAATAAATATTTACAAATAAAAGACAATTAGGCCTAAATTAAAAATAAGTTTGTTTTGGATTTCTCGAAAAAGGTGGGTATAAATGCGGGTGAAAAACTTTTTTTAACATTTTCTCAAGGTGTGAAAAATGTCCATAACTCATAACTTTTCAATGACTGCAGAAAATGAGCTGAGCATGCGGGCATGCAACTGAAATGCTACTGATTCTAAAAAAAACTATTTTCGACAGGTCTGATTTTTCGAGGGCAAGTCTTATAGTTGCAGTCAACTTCCACCAGCATTGGGTGTTTTTCGAGCTGATTTCTCAGTCAATTTTCAATAAATTGACATGAAATTTTAAAAGCACTCTTTTCAAGGGGAGCATGTCTATATTCCCCCAGGCCTAAGTTCCCCCAGGTCTAAGATCTCCCAGGTCTATATTCCCCCAGGTCTAAATTCCCCCAGGTCTAAGTTCCCCCAGGTCTATATTCCCCCAGGTCTAAGTTCCCCCAGGTCTAAGCCCCCCTGGGTCTATATTCCCTCAGGTCTACGTTCCCCCAACGATATTCCCTCAGTGGCCAAAACAGCTTTCGATTGATCATTTGGGTAAAATATTGCTTCACGTCGCTTTCCACATTGTGACAATAGCGTGACACAGGCCTTCAGATTTGGCGTGAGTGATTGCTCACGCACACCATAACTCACACAAGTGTAATGTCAGGTGAGCGCAATACAGCTCACCTCAGTGTTGTTATATTTTTTTTTAATTGCAATTTTATAGGTTTTTTTTCAATTTTCATCAACCAGTTAGCCATTGCATTTAACTATGGTCAGAGTGATCACTCGCCTAAACACTTGAAGGTGAGATTTTATTCACTCGCCACCAATTTTCAAATCTGAAGGCCTGGTGACAGAAAGAAGCCCGAAGTCGGGACTATGCCCTACTCTTAGCGCATGCCTTTATACTTTATAGTGTACAGTACCATAGGCAGCACTGCATGCACACTCCAGACCTTTGAACAGTTTGGAGCACTGTAAGCCTATATGCACAACCATGATGACAAATAACCGGTCCGATCTGGATTCGAACCTGGCCTACATTTTTATTTGGGTAAGCCTTAGCTTAGTTCTAAACAAAATTCGAGGTGATCGTTGGTTGAGTGTCGTGGGGGTTTTAAAACTAGGCCTACCCAAAGATGATTAAACTTGATAATGTAGGTTTATAATACCAAATATGGTTGGATCAGAAGGGCATATGCCTAGTTAGCATTAAACCTACCTGTGCGGTAAAAATGCTTTCCAGGCATCTCGCATCATTGCCACTTCGCCCCCCCCTTTCACCAGAGGACGCTTCGCCCTCGCATTTGAATGAGACGTCTCGCATCATAGTCATATCGCATCATAGTCATTTGAATGAGACATCTCACATCATAGTCATTTCGCATCATAGTCATCTCGCCCCGTCGCATGTAGCAGTATTACCCTTCCCACAGCTACAGGCCAATAAACATAGTAATCAGACTGATCTTTCGCCGTCGCATCATAGTCATTTCGCATCATAGTCACTTCCGTCGCATTATCACATGTTAAGTCTCCGCACAGGTATATTAACAAGATTGAAATTAGTAAGAGCAAAGATATTTTATACTGGTTTATACTAGTAATAGGCCTAATGTTGACTCTCGTGTGGCAATATAAAGAATGAATTAACCAGAAGCACCAGATATGATTATATCGATTATAGCTATGAATTAAGCCTAAGAAGTCAACTTTAATAAAAAAAAACGTGAGAATGGTATTAATGTCTACATGTATGTCTGCGGGCCCCTATGTCTGTCTGTCTGTCTGTCTGTCCGTATGTATGTCTGTCTGCTGGTCTGTGATAATTTGTTACCTACATCTCAGGATAACACAGGATTACTGAAGTGAAACAATATCCAGTCATTTAAAAACAATACAATATACAATATATAACTACAGCCTATGCCTATGCATAGTGACAAAGGCAAATGGTGGTTACATGCACTATAGTAATGTGAATAAAACATGTAAAAATGTCTATATTGTGTATACATATCAAATCCATATCACCAAGTTCATTATTACCTACGTACTCAGCCAACACGTACAAGACGTTTAACCAATGTAGGCTTAATGCTGGTCCACCGTCCGCGACGCTGGCCCAACATTAAACCAGCATTGGTTAAACGTCCTAAACATCTCGTGTCTGCTGTGTATTACCTAGTGAGGCGTGCACAAACACTGAAATCACACCACTGACATCGATCGATTTTAAACCCTATAGTCTGTGCAACAGAATAAAGTAACTGGAATGATAACTACATTAATAAACATATTTTTCCACAGGGTAGCTGGATGAGCATTGTTTGTTTGCAACTATTGCCTATATAACTCACAAAAAATATAGCCTCTTAACCCGCTAAGCATTTTTAATCCATTTTATTAGCACATCATATCGCTGTTATTGAGAATGAAACGAGAGTTTCAACATCAACATTAGCAAATATTAGGTCTCAAATTAAACAAATGTTTGTAATTTTCCCCGACTTGAAGCTATGGGTCGCGACAGTGAGTGGGTGATACTAAATCTTCTAACATAATTTTAGCGCTATAATTTGTGAAAATCATCACACGATATAATATAGGCCTACCTAACAATCAATGGTAATAGCCTCAATACTTATCATAATATAAGTGTAAGGACTCACGGCTCCACAAAGAAATGCGCACGAGAAATGATTATTGAGTTAGTTAGCTAGTTATAACATATCAGCACTATATCCTGGTTATGTGTTTGTTTTCTTACAGTAGTGGATTTGATATATAATCATAATGTTTAACTGGAGTAGGCCTATAGCGAATATGATCTCTGCTAAATAGATGTCCATGATGCGATAAGTAGGCCTATAGAATGATAGGGTATGGAATAAAATAGTGATGTATCAGTGTAGGCCTATAAATAGAATAACGACTGCGAAATGACTATGATGCGAGATGACTATGATGCGAAGCGTCCAATGACTGGGGCGAAAAAGTAGATCCCAGTATGTGAAATAATGACGGCGAAATGACTATGATGCGAAATGACTATGATGCGAAACGTCCAACGACGGGGGCGAAATGACTATGATGCGAAGTGGCAATGATGCGAGATGTCCGGGAACCCTTTGCCATTGATAAAAATGCCATAGGTAAGATTGCCATAAGTAAAAATACCATTAGTAAAAATGCCAGAAGGTAAGAAAGCCAGTGGTAAATATGCCAAACAGTAAAAATGCCAGTGGTTAAAATGTCAGATGGTAGAAATACCAGTGGTAAAAATGCCATCGGGAAAAAATGCCAGATGGTAAAAATGCCAGTGGTAGAAATCCCAAATGGTAAAAATAACACAAAATAGCCTTTTTTTGCTAATTTTTGTGTGTAATTTTCACATCTGAAATTTCGAAACACGAAGTTCCCGGAACTTGAAACTTTAGATCTTGAAGTTCGTAGTTAGCAAACGCCACCCTCCACAACGTGTTACGGGTTAGCAAGCATTCCATATCTGAACCGTAAGATAGTGTGTCGCCGGCGACAGGCGATTGAATTAACCCCTATTACCGCCCTCGAAATACATTTTAATTAGGTTGACCTAACTTAGTGACCTTTTATACATCCACTCAGCTGATTTTGAAACATTCCATCAGTTATTTATCAAGTGAGAGCATTTTTGAAACACCTCCTGAAAAATATTTCGGCCATTTTAACCATTTGTGATCGGTGGGTATGAAAAGCGAGGGAGACCTATAAAGCGAGAGAGGATCAATAAGAGGCTTCGTATGGCAGTGTAATGCATGTATATGATGTATTTATCGATGTTACAATAAATATATGCTTGTATTGCTCGTATACAATTATTATTTTATATTTTTTTTATTTGGGAGACAATACAGGTCCAGTTTTGTGATCGAAAGAGACTTCGCTTCGTTTGAAAGTCTCTTTCGCTTTGACAGGTGGCTGTGAGCGACACCTGGTGTGTACCCGGAAATCACTTAGCGTTCCTGCTAATACACGAACATTAATCAGCCAAAATATTAATATAAGAAATAACACTGTATTTAACCTATAGGCTATTATACTATAACAATACCTTGTAGCGATCAAAATTACAATATAAACTGGGTGCATCTGGATTTGTATGTCATTCAGATATATATACATCAAAGCTCTCTGTGTATATAATTTTATAAGAGTCGGTCTAGGTGAAATGCAAATGAAAAGAAAACCGCTTAAAAAACTTAACAGTGGATAAAACACAACCTGAAACGCAATTAACAACAACAATAGATAAAACACATCCAAAATGCAATTGACGACAACAGTGGGTAGAACACCAGCTGCATTTCACACCTCCGTTCGTGATCAACTGATAAGCCTAATCCCCCCGGGTGAGACTAATTAACCGTCTTCATCCTAAAGACCACTTTCACATATGTATTTAATAAATGTCACACTAATAAAATTTAACAAATGCATATAGACTAGATATTTTTAGTTAATTTATTATCTGATAGATAGGTAGCTATAGGTAGACCGCGTTGCCTACGTCCACGTCAAGAACGTCCTACGTCAAGAACTTCGGAATGTGGGAGCTTCGGAATGTCTTAGGCCCAGGGCTAGGCTATAGTATAGGCCCAGGGCAGGGGCCAGGCCCAGGGTATCGGATTTCCTTGGGGAATATAGACATGCTCCCTTTTTTCGAATCCTGGATCCGCCCCTGAGATGAGCTATTTCGCGCGTGGCTCGAGCAGTCGTCGAGTCAAGGGCTACCGTTACTTATTTTTACTAGCTGAGGTCTAACTCGACTTTTCACCCCCTTGAAGTTGTGTCTCGCTAGGTCTACCGCGATCCACACAGGCACAACTTCAATTCAATTTCAAGCGGTTGAAGAGTCGAGCGACGAGTTTGAGAGTGTTCAGATAGCCGTCTGAGGTGAACAAAACATTGAAATAAACAAACAAAATATTGCTTGATTATCACTACAATAACAATTTTTTTAAATATAGCTTTAAATACAAGAGAAATGTACCATAATGGAAGTTTCCGACGTCGGGGTCGTAAAAATATGCGACCCGCGGCGACGGCATTTTTACTAATCTGCAAATTTGTTTGTTGGTGTTTCAGCGCTACAAAAATTTCTTTGTTTCTCAAATGTGACGTTCGTCGTTTTCCTGGTATAAAAATGTGGATGCATGAAGGCCTAAGGCTATCGTCTAGTGTAGTTTACATTCTTTTAAATAGATGTAATGAAATAAAATAATATTTTATAAAGTAGATTTTATATGTATGCATAAAATCTGACCACGAGGTTTTACTCCAGACATAGGTCTACTCTAGCCTAGGCCTATTTTATGAGCAGCTCTCGAGCAGGCCTATCACAGGCATTCATTATGGGACCACTATTTTTTTTTATAATGTTTCTCATCTTTGCCCTCTTATCTTGTAGGCCTAACGTTAGTGAAGAATATTCTATATTTTTTCAAAACTATTTGTTGTATCCCTAAATGTAAGATCCAAAGATTATAGATGGTTATAAAATATTTAGTAGACTATAAAGGGCCTATATGTAGGCGTACCCCAGGGGGGTAGGCACTTCCATATTTGGGAGTACTGGGGATGGGCCGCTGGACAGGGTGCCTTTTTTGAGCTTTCAGCTTTGGCACAGAGTGTCTTTTTTGAGCTTCCAGCATTGGGACAGGTTCCATTATCAGCCGAATTCTTTGACTTTGACTTTGAGTAAATACTCCAGCAGCCCTCCATTGTGGAATATCAGGCTGGAGGGGGGGAAAGAGGCTGGCAGATCTAGTCGACCAGCTGACTCTTGAATGCTGCCACAGTTTTCGATTCTGTGGCAGCTGCCGGAAGAGAATTCCAATCAGGGATTGTTCGATGCCTAAAAGAATTTTGTCCCAGTGTGGTGTTAGCTCTGATGTGTTTATAAGCCTGATTGTGCCCACCACGTGTTCTTCTATCTGCTGGGATTAAACGGTCATTGATAGCAACTAACTCATTGATTTCAACTAACTCATTTAAAATTTTGAACATACATAAAAGCCTAGAATTTTTTCGTCTTGTTTTTAAGTCAGTCCAGCCCAAGTTCTGAATGAGAGATGTCACACTGGCTGTTTGTCTATAATTTTGGGTGACAAATCTTGCTGCTGCTCTTTGAATTTTTTCTAATTTATCAATGTCTTTTTGTCTAAAGGGGTCCCAAACTGCTGAAGAATATTCTAAGGATGATCTGACCAGGGAGAAATAGGCAGTCTCCCTTAATTTAGGGGACATGCCTTCAGGTTCCTCCGAATTCCGTCACTTTTTTCTAGCCTCAGAGCAGATAGCCTCAAAATTGTATAAACAAATATTAAAGAGCTTAAAAAGACCTTAAATTTTGAAGTATATTGGTAGAAATCACACCATGAACCAATCAATTAAATTCGGTGTTAATTTAAAAATTGGGACAAGGTGTCTTTTTAGCTATATCGAGGCGAATTGCGACAGGGTCAGGTTTTGAACATGCAGGAGGCACACCCCTACCTATTTCTAAGGCGAGTACCCCCCCCCCCCCCCCGGAGTACCTCCCGGGACTAGTATAGTATAGCTGAAACCCTCTTGCCCAGTCAGGACAGACACGTGCAGATCAGAGGTCTGACCTTGACAACAGGTGTAGGCTATACACTCGATGCCTTCTAAAAGACAGAGAGAGGGGTGATGACAACATGAATAATAATTATGACGTCAGCGGTCTGACTGCAGTGTAAAAGGTCACACTCAGGTCACCACACTGCATGACTGCTCAGATGCCTTTAACTAGATGCACAGGTGAGAAGACATGTGTATTCTATTATATCACCGGTACGGTAGGCCTACACATGTTTAAGTAGAAATAATAACATTTATCTTAGCATGTCTAAATAGGTCTATATGTCGGTCTATTTCCGGGTAATAAATAGTATATTTTTTGAAGAATGGACATAATATATTTGAGGTATACTCGCCATCAAATTAACCAGGATCGCATGATTTTTGGCGATTTCTCCGTCAATTCTGAACCGATTGTCTTCAAATTTTGCAAAGGCCATTTTCTATTCAAATCCTAACAGCCCTGCAAATTTCGTAAAATTATATAGCGTATTTCAAAAGTTAGACCATTTGACATGTAATGAATTGAAATTACGACGTCCCTCTATAAACCCATTAAACTAATTTTAGAATTTTATTACATGGCAAATGGTCTAACTTTTTAAATATTGAATATTATTTTGCGAGATATCGCCGAAAATCATGCGATCCTGGTTGATCATTTTTAATTTGATGGCGAGTATAGTATATTCATTTTGTTAACTCTCGCCCCTCAAATACGTTTGTAAAGATATAGAATATCAAAACGACAGTTCATTTTTTCTCCCTTCTTATGGTCTAGATCACTGGCACTGCAGCTCCTAGCTGTTGCCTACGATCGCACTGGTCGCTCTAGCACTGCCCATACCCTGAAAAAAAAACAAGAATTCAAACCCTGAAAAAGACAAAAAAGACTGCTGTTAATAACCTCCCTAACCAACCAGCACTGTTTCTCATGTTGCAATATGTAGGCCTTAACACCCTTGTTGTTAGCGACTACTATGGCCCCTCCAGCTACTGTATTCCTTTTGTTAACAATTACCTTAACCTCTCCATGCAGGCCCAGCAGGCACACCACGTGGGATCCACGTGTAATTGAGGTGGAAAATTGGTGGACACGTGTTCCACTAAAAATTCAGGTGTATTTCACGTGGATTTATTCGTGTGTATTTAACAACAGCCCAGCAGGCACACCACATGGAATCCACATGTAATTGAGGTGGAAAATTGGTAGACATGTGTTCCACTAAAAATGCAGGTGTATTCCACATGGATTTATTCATGTGTATTATTTGTTCTCACGTGTAATCCACGTTGCTTTTCTCATGTGGATTATTGGTGTACATTTTCAGGTGTATTCCACGTGAATTGTTTTGTGTGGATTAATGGTGAACCTGTTCATGTCGATATCAGATGGATATCATGTGAAGAATGCCACCCTTTTTTGTTTCACATGTTTTCCACGTGTATTTTTCACATGGATTATTGGTGTACCTATCCACATACATGTATATCTAGTGGATATCAAGTGTAGTTTGAGCCTTTTTTTTTCACGTGTAATCCACGTTGCATTTCTCATGTGGATTATTGGTGTACATTTTCAGGTGTATTCCACGTGAATTGTTTCATGTGGATTAATGGTGTACCAGCTCACGTGGATATCAGATGGATATCATGTGAAGAATGCCACTCGATTTTGCTTCACTTGTTTTCCACTTGTATTTTTCACATGGATTATTGGTGTAACTATCCACGTGTTTATCTGGTGGATATCATGTGATGGTTGAGCCTAGATTTCCTGCTTATGTGTATTCCACGTGTGTTTTTAACTCTTTAAGAGTACTGGGAGGCCTGATCGAGCGTATGAGTCATAAAACATGTAAATCTATGAGACAGGTATTATGTGTGGTGAAATGTAAAAAAACGCCTAGACTATAACCCGCCGTCAGATTAAAGGTGTGGTCAACTGTCAAAATTCACGGGACAAGGGTCCCCCAGAAGGCAATAGTGCCCGTGGGTAGGCCAAGGCCCTATTCCATAATAATACTAAATATGCGTTTTATACCCAAAGCCTCATTAAGAGCCAGTTCTCAAATCCCAGCAAGTTCATATATACTTGAGCGACATCTATGAGTTAATTCAAAGCCCTTGGCCCTTGCCCCTACTTGGTCGCTGGCTTGCAAACAAGCTGACTGTATTACTGAGGGGATTTGGAAACTGCTTGACCCCAAGCTTGTATCGACACCCAGTAAACACAAAACATTTGTATGACTTCATGTAATGTTGGACCAACGTCGAAGACGTTGGGCCGACGTTGTATAAATGTTATACAAATGTCTTGTGTTTGCTGGGCAGGAGGACTTTCTCTCAAACATTGTACATTTATTCAATGTTGGTTCAATGTTGGGCCAGCGTCGCAGACGTTGGCCTAGCATTAAAACAGCATAGGATCAATGTCTCGTTTAAGTGGTATCTTGTAATCAGTTCAGTGGCTTTATTAATGCCGTCAATCTGTACTCAATAGACAACTGTTAGCCTACACTTGACCGTCCCAGGCATGCGCATTTTGCAGTTGAATGATTCTTTAACTTGTATCGCACGTTTTTCGCCGGTTTCTCAGCCAATTCTCAACCGATTTTCATGAAATTTTGCAAAAACAATTTTCGAGTCACGAGGCTACTACGGTGACATTTTCATCGGGAAATATTGTATAGCTAAAAACATTTGGCATGTAATTGACTTCAGGGCTAAAAACAAACTTTAACTTAACCAGTTTAATGGGTTTATAGAGGGATTTCGTAATTACAAATTTACTACGGTACATGTCAAATAGTCTAAGTATAAAAAATTTTGATGACAATTTCACAGTAGTCGCCGCGTGACTCGAAAACAGTCCTTGCAAAATTTCATCACAAGCGGTTGAGAATTGACTGAGAAATCAGCGAAAAACATGCGATACAAGTTAATCTGACGGCGGGTGTAGATAGTTTAGTATAGTGTGGTTGAGACCTCGAGTTTGATGTGCGCCATCTGGTGATCGGCCCAACATCACTGCAGCAAGTATTTGATAATATGATTGCACAAAATTCCAAGACTTCCGCGGCCGTGTGGACCGTGTGGTCTAACTCGTGAAGCCTCTAAGATCGTCATCGATGGTTCGAGTCTCGTTGGGTACAAGGTAAAATAATAATGTAATTTGACTTGTGATATTTCATGTATGTTTCAGATCAAATAAGTGTCAGAGTTGGAAGTGCAGGAATGGTGAATTAAATAAACAATTAATTATTTAATATTCCACTTTTACATCAGTGTAAAACATTTGGTTTATTCACGTGTATTATAGGTGACATTAACAAGTGAAAAACACGTGTTTTATTCACATGTAGGTGTCATTAACACGTGGAAAACACGTGGTTCATTAACATGTAATATAGGTAGAGTTAACACGTTGAAAACAAGTGATATAAACACGTGAAACGTGTTTGCGCATTTAATCTGTTTTCCACTTGTATTCCACGTGGCACAATCACTTGTATTCCACGTGTATTCCACGTGGCTGTGCCTGCTTGGAGCAGGCCGGAGTAGCAGTGGTGGAGATGTTAGAGAGTAAAATCTCCACAAATTCTACTCCTGTTGTAAACAGCAGGGTTCCTACACAAAATATTGGAACAAATTTCCATGACTGTTTAGAAATTAGCATATCAAAAACTCAATACATTTACCAACTAGTAAATTAAAACAAATGCTATTGAGTGACCTATCGTCCTAAAGGCAATCAATATTATATTCTGTGAAACGCAGTGACGTCACTCGGTGAAAACAAGGTTATATAAGAACCCTCCCCCATACTTCATTGTATTAGCCAGCTGGGTGAAAACAAAGGAGGTCGAGGTCATAAGAGTTTCACAGAATAGCCTAGGCCTCATACTATATGGTAGGCCCCATTCCTACAATTTAACAATTTCAACATCAGTGCTAATCGAAACGAATAAGACTACTATTCACGAGTCAAGAATATATATACGGTAACATCTAATAGTCCATGGGCCAGATAGGGTTACCGTGCACTCCCCCCCCCCCCAGGACAGTCTGAGACCAAGTTTTTTTTGCTCCTTGGACCTCCCCCGATATCAAAAGTAGATGCCATCAAAAAAAAGTTGGGATGGACTACCTGTTTTGGGCCATTTTCAAAATGGCCGCCATCGACATCTGGAAATCACGTTTTTTATTTCTGTAGTCCTGGGGCTGATTCTGAGAACTTAGATTTTGTTGCACCCCTAGAAGAACGAAGGTTTTATGGTATATTTTGTTTCTTTGGTTTACCAGCTTCCATTTTAAAAACATAACCTCTTTCAAAATGTGTCCGAAAGACCCTTTAAGGACCATTTCCTGCAGTCGGTCATAGTGCTCTGATGAAAATGAGAATATTGCCATTTGTAGACTTGTAGCTGATAAAAACCATAACAATTATTTCAAATTTCACCCAGTAGGTATTTAACAGTATATATTATATTGCAGTGTAATGATTGGTGTTTACCTAGGCATAAATTACAATTTTATTTTTTTTTCTGCAAAAAAATGAGAAATCATAATTTTTTCAAGGGCGTTTTTTTTTCTTTCCGGACACATATTTAGAGGGGTAATGTTTTGAAACTAGTTACATACATACCAAATAAAGGAAAAAAGTGAGAAACTTATGTTCTTTAAGGGGGTGCAGCAAACTCTAGATTTAGACTAGTTCTCAAAATCAGCCCCAGAACTACTGGTCCAAAAATCATTTCATCGTCAACATTTTTAGCGGTATAATTAGAGTAACAGTAAATATATAAAAAACGACGGACATCTTGTATTTAAAGGTCAAATAAAGGTTATTTCTTTCCAAATACACTGAAATTTTTTTATAAAAAACGTTGCAGAAACAATCTGTTGTACTTTCAACGCGTTTTTTTACATTTTGGCAGCCATGTTGTGTTTTGCTAATTTGAAGGTGAATGACACCAAAGATAGAATGTGAACAGACATATTCGGATTCAGCTCACCCAAATTATGCCAAAACAAGCGGAAAAAATATTTTTCACTTAAATGTTGTGCAAACTTCAATGTTTCATATTTCAACGTATTTGTAGAGATAACCCTTTAATTCACTGCATCATGCAATACATCATTAGAACGGAAATTTAATTAACTTTTATGTGGTATATTACATGTGTAGATTGATAAATTAGAACAGCAACCACATACGTTCGGTCGGTTGGTTACACTAAAAGACGCATGCCACCACATACCAGCGCATACCAACGAAAAGACGGGGTAGACGACATAGGAACCATATATTTTTTAGTCTATCGTATTTAATACATCCTACGGAGTGTATATGCCAAATTTTGAGACAAAATAATAATTATAACTTCCTAATTCGGCATTTTAAAATCCGTCAATGTATTGTAAATGGCATACTATGCAGCGCATACCAACGAAAAGACGGAGTAGACGATATAGGAACTATAAATTTGATAGTCTATCGTATTTAGTACATCCTACGGAGTATATATACAAAATTTTGAAAACAAATATTAATTATAACTTGCCTAATTCGGCATTTTAAAGTCCGTCAATGAGCGCTATGCATTGCAATGTATTATCAATGGGCGTAGTTTATATTTCCCACACTTGGTGTCACCCACGTGCACTTAATGGATAGGTGGCTCATAGCTGTAACCCTTTCACCGCTGATATGTCTTAACAAATCCGACAATTCTTATGTTGAAATATATTTTTAAAACTACCTGACTAGAATTATTTTGTCATAAAGTGCAGCGTGAAAATTTTTCGAAAAGTTTTCTAACAGGATTGTTGGCACAGGAAGTAACTCATTCTCCATCTGCTAGAAATCTTGGCATAGTTTATGACAGTGCTCCGAATTTTAAGAGTCATATATTTGGTAGGCCTATATCTCGCGCTTGCTACTATCATATACGTGACATGCGTAGAATAATAACACCATATGTTGCTAAAACAATTGCAACTTCTTTGATAGGTAACAAGCTGGACTATTGTAACTATGTCCTTTTCAACGTCACTGAAAAGGAGATATCTAAGCTGCAGTCTCCTCGTTTTCGTCACATAACTCCTCTTCTAAAATCTTTCCACTGGTTACCTGTTCGTTACAGGATCAAATTTAAATTGTGTTCCCTGACCTACCAGGCTCTGACCAGTGGACAACCAGTATATAGTCGAAACATGCTCCAGCCATTGCGAAAGGTACGGACACTTCGTTCCAGTGATCTAGATCAGCTGAATGTTCCACGGGTCAGAACCGCGGTAGGCAGCAGGGCCTTTTCTGTTGCTGCACCTAGACTTTGGAATGAACTTCCTTTAGAAATTCGCTCTGCGAAAACACAAATTAGTTTCCGGAAGAAAATGAAAACGTATTTTTTTTGGTCAGGCTTTTCCGACTTAAATCCTCGGTTGTCCGGTTGGCCCAGACGACAAACACAAACGGTTTTTGGAACTTTGAGTCGGATTACGATTATGCTTGTCGTATCACCGAAGATTTAGGCGCTATAGAAGTTTATTATTATTATTTAATATCTATCTATTTATCCATGGTGAGAAAAATGAATTACTGGACCAATAAATCATATCAATTGAACAACTTGTATATATGTAGGCCTATATTTGTTTCCATTGTACATAATGCTGAATAAATCATAATGCTAAATAAATAAACTTAATTTACACGGAACTTATGGGTGGGCATAGTTGTGCAGCTACCTGGGAGCTAATCACAGGTGTTGACATGACTTCACCATGCTCACCAGTAGGGGAATTAATTGACAAATATGACAAAAAAAATATTAACTCTAACGGTGCACATATATTATTGGTGCATACACGAGTACCAGTAAGACTAGTGTTCCTACTGTATTAAATATGTCTAATTCACTGCGCGAATTGTCATAAATCAAAGATATTTATGATAAGTACTGGTGTGTCTTATGTTCATACCATAATCATACATATATCCCAGCAGACACAAGACGTTTAATCAATGTTGGCTTTGCGTTGATCCAACGCCTTAGACGATGGACCAACGCTAAAACAACATTGACCCAACGTCTTGTGTCTGCATATATTTAAGGCGACGCCCACCATTCATTAGTCTGATTCGTGCCTACTACCTATACTACTTCTGTATAGTAGGCCTACCTATGGCTATGCGGTCAAGGACATACAAACTGGAGATTTTGGTCGTTTGGCTGATTGTATTTTGGTCGTTTGGCTGATTGTATCGATATAAAATTTGGCAGTTAGCTTTATAGAATAATATTTGAGCTGATGCTAACATATAGATACCCGAAATATAGTTGCATTGGGTGGCATGCGTTGGTATATACTGGTATGCGGTGATGTGTGTTGACATGCGTCTTTTAGTGCTTCCCCCAAACGTTTGCTTACCTTAGATCATAATGCAGATTAAACCGATAAAGGTTATTATTTGAATATGCCAATAAAAAAAAAATTCGCCTAAAGTTGCCACTTGGGCAACAAACCTAAATTTGTTCAGTGAAATTATAGGAATATGAATTAATCGAAACACCTTACACTTCTCATAATTCCTGAGGACTATATTGAAGCAAATTATGGTCATCTAAGGAGGTGAAATTTCAAAAACCCCAAAAGGCATATCTTCACCCCCTACGGGATGTGTGTGTGCAAAATTAAAGAAATCCATCCACAGGTTTGCGAGATCTTCTGGAAACGAAATGAGGGCAGACTAACGGAGGGCCGGACATCCAAGGAAACGCTATACAGTTGTAGAAAGGGTGCTATGGTATGGACAAGGGAATATTCTGGTAGGTTTTTCTGACTCTACTTTATTTGATAAAAGTATTATGTTACAAGACTACATAAGTCCAGGAGCTCCCGCTCCGAATTAGAATTTGATTTAAGCAATTTTGTATAGGGTTATTAATGTAGTCCTAGTCTAGGTCAAAAATCAAGACGCAAGACAACTAGGTCTAAGAAGCCCAGTCTAAGAGTAAGATAAGAACTAGACAGTCTGTCAGAGATTGCAAACCTCCATTGAAATTAATGATCCTAATCAGTATCCCAGTAATGGTCTACCTATCTGGCATGGTTTACCCGATATCAGGCCAATCGAGTTAAAGGGACTGGCCCAGGCTAAAATCATCAAAAAATCGGTGATTTTATTACGGGTTCTTAATATGACCATATGATGTAAACATGTACGTAGACTAGAACTGCAAATTTTCATAATTTTTGTGCTGCGCACTTACCAGTTAGACTAGATATAGAGACGAAATTCCCGCATTTCTTATTTTTGACATGGTTGTCAATAATTACAAATCAGGAATTTCGTCTCTATATCTAGCCTAACTGGTGAATGCGCAGCACAAAAATTATAAAAATTTGCAGTTCTAGTCTATGTACATGCTTACATCATATGGTCATATTAAGAACCCGAAATAAAATCACCGATTTTTTGATGATTTTAGCCTGGGCCAGTCCCTTTAACTAATAGCTGATTTAAGGTCATTTTGAATTCGATATAAATTAGTTAAAAATTTGGGGTGCATCCTCCCCCGAAACCTCAAATTTTGTTTTATAATAATGGACTAACATCTAACACAGTTTGCAAAATATTGGGCATGTGAAAGTAAATAATGGCCGATAGAGGGCCATTTTGAATTTGATCAAGTCAAAATTTTCCAAGATGCATCCTCAGCTGAAATCTCACATTTCATTCTATAGTAATGGTCTAGCCATCTAGCACGGTTTACCAAATATCGCCCATGTGAAAGTGAATAATGGCCGATAGAAGGCCATTTTGAATTTGATCAAGTCAATATTTTTCAAGATGCATCCTCTCCTGAAATCTCACATTTTGTTTTATAGTAATGGTCTAGCCATCTAGTACGGTTACTAAAAACCGGCTATGTGAAAGTAAATAATGGCCGATAGGCGGCCATTTTGAATTTGATCGAGTCAATTTTTTTCAAGATGCATCCTCTCTTGTAATCTTACATTTTGTTTTATAGTAATGGTCCAGCTATCTAACACGGTTTACCAAATATCAGCAATGTGAAAGTAAATAGTGGACGATAGGGGGCCATTTTGAATTCGATTGAGTCAAAAGTTTTTTAAAGGCATCCTCTCTCTAAACGTCACATTTTGTTTTATAGTAATGGTCTAGCTATCTAGACCGGTTTACCTGATATCAGGCCTATCGAGGTAAATAATGCTGATTGTCGGCCATTTTGAATTCGTAAGTTAAAAATTTTCAGGGTGCATCCTCCCCCGAAAACTCACACTTTGTTTTATTGTAATCAGGTAATGGTCTAGCCATCTAGCACGGTTTACCAAATATCAGCCATGTGAAAATGAATAGTGGCCGAAAAGGCGGCCATTTTAAATTTGATCAAGTCAATTTTTTTCAAGATGCATCCTCATCTGAAATCTCACATTTCGTTTTACAGTAATGGTCTAGCCATCTAGCACGGTTGACCAAATAACGGCCATGTGAAAGTGAATAATGGCCGATAAGCGGCCATTTTGAATTTTATCGAGTCTAATTTTTTCAAGATGCATCCTCTCCTGAAATCACACATTTTGTTTTATAGTAATGGTCTAGCCATCTAGCACGGATTACCAAATAACGGCCATGTGAAAGTGAATAATGGCCGATAAGCGGCCATTTTGAATTTTATCGAGTCGAATTTTTTCAAGATGCATCCTCTCCTGAAATCACACATTTTGTTTCTATAGTAATGGTCTAGCCATCTAGCACGGTTTACCAAATAACGGCCATGTGAAAGTGAATAATGGCCGATAAGCGGCCATTTTGAATTTTATCGAGTCGAATTTTTTCAAGATGCATCCTCTCCTGAAATCACACATTTTGTTTTATAGTAATGGTCTAGCCATCTAGCACGGTTTACCAAATAACGGCCATGTGAAAGTGAATAATGGCCAATTGGAAGCCATTTTGAACTTTGACAAAATGATTTTTTTCAAAATACATCCTCTCCTGAAGCCTTACAATTTGTTTTATAGTAATGGTGTAGATATCTTGAGCGGTTTTCATGATATTCCACAATATCAGGCCTGTCGAGGTGAATAATGGCTGATAGGCGGCCATTTTGAATTTTATCAACTTCAAACTCTTCAGGATGCATCCTCTCCTGAAACCTTACAATTTATTTGATATTAATGGTGTAGCTATCTTGAGCGGTTTTCATGATATTCCGCAATATCAGGCCTGTCAAGGTGAATAATGGCCGATAGGCGGCCATTTTTAATTTTATCGACTTGAAATTTTTCAAGATGCATCCTCTCCTGAAACCTCACAATTTGTTTTATAGTAATGGTGTAGCTATCTTGAGCGGTTTTCATGATATTCCGCAAAATCTTTCAGTCGGATTTACCGATGTTATAAATTAGGTCAAAGTGCTGGGTCAACTTCAAGGTCAAGGTCCAAAAACCTGAAAAGGCACAACTAGGGACCTTAGAGAACATGTATGTGCAATATGACTGTCATCGGCCCAGTACTTTTCGAGATCTGCTCCGGAAACGAAGTGCGCGTCAAAACGTCTAAATAGGTCATAGTTCTGAACCAGAAGTAGGTCAAAGTTCAAATACCCCAAAAGGCACAACTAGACCCCCTAGGTGTTTTTAAAATTTGAAGACAATCGGACAAGTACTTTCAGAGATATGCTCCGGAAACGAATTGTTTACGGACGGCCCAACGGCCCAACGCCGTCACATCATCATTTTCTCCTCTGCAACCTTGCGTATTGAATTCAGATTAAAAATATTTTAACCCGTCCATTAGCCACCTGGAAGTAACCCACATACCAAAAATTGTTATCCTAGCTTATTTTCTCACAAAGTTATAGGCAAAAGAAGAGGCCAAAAAAAAACGGAGGTAGAATCCATAGCTCCCTTCGCTCACCTACGGTGACGGCGGGAGCTAAAAATACCATTCATGGTTGTATATTTAGGTGCAGTAATCTTAGCTCCATATCTCGATCATAAATTAAATTATGGATTTTATTCAATGGATGCACATTCACCACTCGGAACACAGAAAAACATTAACAGTTTTTTTTATTTCCACATGCTGGACAAAGCGTAGAAATATATTACTTTGAAAAATTAAAATCTTATTCCTCTTGATGAACATGAACAGTGAGAAATGTCAATGGTAAAACAGCTATCTATGAACATTCATTTTACAATAATAATCAGCACAATCATTCTAGCATTATGTTCTATTTATTTCATAACTGGATTAAAGATACATCTAGGGACTAATTTAATAAAACATGCCAGCTGACAGATAAGAACACAGTGGCATATTCTATAAATACAAATGCAATTATATTCAAGAGTGACATCTTGAATTTTCGGAACTGTATCATCCAGGCCTACATCTGAAATGTTTACATTTATCATTGAATGCGACACATTTTGCAATGAATAATCACAAATGTTTTAGTCATGGATATCAAAAGTCTAAAATTGCCACGTGCATCAACGATTCGGTTTTCGTTGTCAAAACGTATATTTGCTACAATATTTTCTTAACAATGAGAAGCATCTTCTGTCAATGCAGCAGGTAAGTCCTAGGTTTGTGACCAGCAGCGACTAGAACTAGTATAGGTGGTTGTCATGTCGTTTGAAGTATTACTTCAAACTATTTGGCAAATTTGAGGAATCATTTTTTATATACACAATGAGTCTAGATGAGAACTACTACATCTAAGTGAACCTTATTCATACAAAATTAGTCTTTTGTAAAACCAATAAAAATACAACCAAATACAACAATGCTACATCAAGTAGCTATGAAATGATAAAATATACTCTTGAAATTGTAAATTAACAATGCACATTAATATCGTCAGATTGGTATTATAATACCACCCGTAATACAACCCTTGCTAATATTGACAGAATATTTTAATTAAGTTAATATAACAAAATTATTAAAATTCAAAACGACTACTAAACGGCCATTTTGAAATTGTTTGCTCCTGAAAGTTAATCAGGTCATTGGCTGACATAGCTGAAAATATTTGCCACATCTGATGGATCATCACATCTGAAACGCGCTAACAAGCTTTTCTTTGTTAGTGGCCATAGTAATTAAACGGTTGATGATATGGATACTATGGGAATCAAGATGTCACCAAAAATCCCCTGGTGTTACATGATGGCTATGTGAAGTATGGGGAAGTTCATAGATCAGCTATCATGCAAGATTTCCGAGATAATGAGAAAAAAAAATTATAATGGCCAACAGGCAGCCATTGTGGATTTTATAACTGCGAAATTTGTCATGGGTTATCCTTGTGTGAGACATCACATTTTGTTTTATATTCATGGTCCAGCTATTTTGCATTTTTTTGGAGTTAGTAAATATCACAAAATTATTAAAATTCAAAATGGTCATTAAACGGTTATTTTGAAATTGTTTGCCGAACATATTTGCCAAATTAAAGAGGATCCGATGGAGATTTTTTCCAGAAACGCGCTAACAAGCTTAATATCTTCAACGGCCATATTAATAAAGGGTTGATGATATGGGGATCAATATGTCACCAAAACAATTCCCCAGTGGTATGTGATGGCCATGTGAAGTATGAGGAAGTCGATAGATTAGTAGCTATGTTGAAAACAAATAACTGCGGCGGAGGCCAGGCGGTGGAGGACCGTGTGGAATACAGTAAGCAGCCCGCCTCGGCAAGTGCTGCTTGATAATGCACCAACCTATATATATTTTTCATAATTATTTAGACATTCAGTTAATCAGTAATTTTCTTTCATATAGAGAACTAAGATGGAAACTGCTTCAGTATTCCCAGCTCTAAATGAAAGAAAAGTAATAAAAACATAATTCCGCAGAAAAATAGTTAGGTGGACTATAAACCACACTTATTTGATAAATGTGGTTTATGGATGTAGAACAGCTAATAGTCGAAAATATGTCTGAGAAAGAACTAAAACAAGATATTTTATTACTCCATTGTAAAAGTTAATGCATTTTATGTGGAAAATAAAAACTTCAAATAGTAAATTTAGCAATTAAGTACATCATGAGAACTACTCCTAGGTTTTTAACCCCCCAAATTATTTAATAGGAATTTTCACTCACCTGAAGTTGTCCGCTAACGCGATTCACAACTAAAAGCTAGTGGAAATTCTCCAGTTTCGACAAAAATGGAGGTCAACGATTTAAAAAAATCTCGTTGATTGATAACATGTTGCATCATGTCTAAAAGCTAGTATTTATTAAGCTGCTTAAAATGAAAAAATCAACGTAATCAAGACTGGCAGTTGAAGATGAGATTGGTGAAACAATTTCCAACACCAAAAATATTCCCATGTGGGGAACAATATTATATACCCCCCTAAATTGCAATATTTTACTGACTGAGTATCTACCAAAATAATGTACAAACCAAGTGATTATTTTGAGTGGCTTTTCAATTTGGTTTGTGATCTTATCCAAATTGATTTGTCTATATAACTATCAGAAGAAAGGTTAAAGAGGATTTATGACTTCCTGTGTGGTATGAATAAATTTGTAACAAAAAATCACATCAAAGATATGCAACATTTTTTCCCTTACATGTTCATCACATTGTCATTTCAATTTCAAAATGATGTATCACATAATGAGAAAATGATGTCATATATGATGTGCATTTAAAAATACAAGGGGGTTGAGAACTACTTAACTGTAAAAAAGAAATCATTTATACTGATAAACATTCATTGAAGGAAAATAATAAACCAGTGATGTAAGTTAGGATATGCATTACTTTGACTGCACTGCAAATATTCAGATGAAATGGCGAGTAAGGTGGATATCACGTTCAAGTGATATACGAGTAATATTATGATCGCCAAATAACATTAGTTACTATATATTATGGTCTGGCTACTCAACCGGAGTTAGCAGTCATTCAGTTAAGGTCAGAGATGACGTTCTGTATTCATGTTCTATTGCCCACACTGCTAGATAGTCAAATCCGGTCGAGCAGCGTTTTCCTATATATTATGCATACAAAAATAAACTATAAAATGTCCACATAATTGACATGAACTACAGTAACATGAAATGAATTGCTATATTACACTGCCAACAGTAAACAATTTGTTAAAAAATAAAATGAGACATTTTCTGGAAGTTACACCTCATACAATAATAACACACTCTGTGACCAATTTTACAGTAATATCTCAGACAAAACTAAATTGGTTATAATTACAAAACCCTTACAACTCTGAAATACTTTCGTATAAACCATGGAGACCAAAGTTTTTTTTCAATGTCATCATAAACGTCTTTTCCGTTTCATTTGAATACCTATGTTATGGGTCTATGACCATTATAAATATTTTAATTTTTTCAGTGCGGGGATCGTCTTTATACTCCAGAATCTGACATCTACAGATGTCTGATTCTGACATCTACAGATGTCCTATTCTGACATATGAAGACGGTCCCCGCGATGAAAAGGATTAATAATTGAGGTTTTATTTGTCTAGCTTTACACGGAACAGGTCTGTTTATTTTTCATACACTTTACCTGTTTGTCATCACATGCATGTGATTGAACAATAAAAATTTTTTTTGAGGTATCTTGTGATATATATATATCGGATTTGATATAGTATATGTTTGTGACACGATATTAACACTCATACATACAAGAAAGACACAATGCAACAATGCTCCTAATGCGACACCAACATTGTGACAATGTTGGACTGTGTCCAATGCTATATGGGAAACATTTCCAAGTCTTTTAAGGCACTACTAGTATGTCAAAAATGAGTGATTCAACAATAATGACCCTCTAGACAAGAGGACAGAAATGCATTATTAAACCCTAACAATTCAGCAAGACAATGGTCAATAGACAGCAGAAAGAGGTTTAAACTAATTTGTTTGGAATATATGACCCCCGAGGGTCACATAATCTTATCCTTTTAGTACGGGAGATCGAATTTTTGATCCCAGCACTAAAAGAATTGAAGCTTAATAATTGTCGTAGACACTTAACTCAATATCCTGCAAAGTTAATTTATTTAAATTTTCACCCCCTTGAAGCGGCTGAAAATTACTCATATTTGTTTAATTTAAGCACAAATATTTGCAAATCTTGATGTTTAGACAGACATTTCATTCTCAATAACATTGACTTGGTTGACAAATGAACCAGAATAAAAACGACAATGATCGTGATCAGCAGGATAAGGGTTAAAATAGGTATTCAAATGAAGTGGAAAGAGCTGACTATTATGACGTCTAACCCTTTGGTTTCCATCAAAATCAGCCCTGTAAGGGTTGCTCGTCATTGTCAACCCTAAATATTTTAAACAAAACCAAAAGGACAATTTTTCTGCTCTTTCTGCTTCATTTGAATACCTATGTCATGGGTCTACGGCCATAACAAAATGTTTCACTTCAGCATGGGGATCAACTTTAGGTGTCAGATTCTGATGTGTCTCTAGATGCCAGATTCTGACATCTAAAGTCGGTCCCCACACTAAAAGTGTTAAGTAGTAGGTTGATCTTTTGATTCGCACACAGTTATTATTGCACATCTACAGACATCAATCAAAAATGGAAATAAGCACTGGCAAAAATATTGCTCTCGTTTTTAAGCACCAAATATTGTCTGAAGTTCACATAATACTTCTGCACTGAACATGGCGGTGGTTTATTTTCATTCTGCAAATAGAATAGCAAGTCCATGTCAGGTCTAAATATATTAATTTTTTGTTAAATAATAGTTTGCGTTTGGCAATACAGTGGGAATTAAATGATTTTATTTTTTAAACAAATATATTCCTTACAACGACTGACAACTTTTAGAGAAGGGGGGGGGGGGTTTCTGAGGTTATAATAATGATTTTTAACAATTATATCACGATTATAAATTGAATGTCTCATGCCTCAGCTTGACTTTATCAGTGACAAATTTGGACATAAGATCTCAAGTGGAAAAAGATGTTTATTTTTCATAAATAGAAGCATTTATCATTATTTGAAATTTTTAATTCGAGCAACATAATGTGAAAGCCAAGGTCACAATATGACCGAATTACTGTTTGAGTAATTTTTGTGTACTGTAATTGCAATAAATAAAATGATGTTCTTTTACCGTAAGTTGCATATTAATTATCTTCATCGGAATCTGCGTTACGTGAGAATGGCAGTGGCGTCTGACCACGATCGGGTTTCTCCATTTGGAAAATCTTCATGTCTGGTCCTGTCTTTAATGAGCTGTGGAACAAATTTGATTATTTGCACGACTTATCATAATAACCAAATAAAGGTTCAATTAAAAATTTAGAGAATATGGCTACGGCAGGTAGAGAAAAAAATTGTTTAGGTAGATTTCAGACCAAGGTACGAGAATGATAAAAATAAAAACCAGAGTGACAATGACACAGAAGCTCATCCTTAATTAGGGCAAGTTGATTACGAATTAAAATTTCTGAACTCTGTGAGGCAGTTCTATGCACATGCACGAGCTCTTTCAAATAAACGAAACAAAATTGAAATCGGATAAGAATTGAGGGAGGAGAAGCATATCTTGTGAATTGTGGACAGAGTGCCCTAATCAGGTCTTAATTAGGTCATAAGTTGATTAAAAATTAAAATTTCTCAAATCCGTGAGGAAGTTTAATGCACAGACACAAGCTTTTTCAAACAAACCAAACAGAATTGAAATCGGATAAGAATTGAGGGAGAAGAAGCATTTCTCGTGAATTGTGGACAGAGTGGCCTAATCGGGTCCTAATTAGGTCATAAGTTAATTAATAATTTTTAAAATCCGTGAGGAAGTTTAATGCACAGGCACAAGCTCTTTCAAACAAACAAAACATAATTGAAATCAGATAAGAATTGAGGGAGGAGAAGCATTTCTTGTGAATGGTGGACAGACTGACCCAATTAGGTCTTAATTAGGTCAGAAGTTAATTAATAATTAAAATTTCTCAAATCCGTGAGGGTGTTTAATGCACAGACACAAGCTCTTTCAAACAAACCAAACAGAATAGAAATCGGATAAGAATTGAGGGAGGAGAAGTATTTCTTGTGAATTGTGGACAAAGTGCCCTAATTAGGTCTTAATTAGGTCATAAGTTAATTAAAAATTAAAATTTCTCAAATCCGTGATGAAGTTTAATGCACAGGCCCAAGCTCTTTCAAACAAACCAAACAGAATTAAAATCAGATAAGAATTGAGGGAGAAGAAGCATTTCTTGTGAATTGTGGACAGAGTGGCCTAATCAGGTCCTAATTAGGTCATAAGTTAATTAATAATTGAAAAAATTTAAAATCCGCGAGGAAGTTGAATGCACAGGCACAAGCTCTTTCAAACAATATAAACAGAATTAAAATCGATTAAGAATTGAGGGAAGAGAAGTATTTGTTGTGAATTGTGGACAGACGACAGACGCAACACGATGGCATAAGCTCATCTAGGCCTGAAGGCCGAATAAGCTAACAAATCATGTTTTACCACAAGAAGTGAAATATTAGTCAACTAAAAAGGAGTTTTTTAAATTTTGGTGTTTTTATTACAAATAAGGAATACAAAATCTGTGTTTCCCTCTGATAAAAAGGAATAACTGGGCCGATTGAAGGTTTAGTGTTATATTATAAATATTTCTGAAATAGTTAAACTAAATAGAAAATTACCATATTTACATTCGAGGCTGGAATTGTTACTAAAGTGAATTCCAGCTTCAAACAACGAAAAATATTTATATATCTTCTAAATTGAATTATTTGATCAATTGAGCATCTACCACAAACTATATTATCAATTTATAGGAAGTGACTAAAATCTGCGTGGACCAATATTATATACGGGCGTAGCAGGACATGGGTTATTAAAGGGTATTACCACCAGCTGTGGTAGGCCTACCTCATGTCGTTTGGTGTCAGGAAGAGGAACTGTCTTTTCTGAAAGCGAGCGATGTCCAGCATCATGTCCATGCTATAGCGGCGGTTCACGAGATCCTAACAAACAAAATATCACATTACAGTAATTACCCTTTATAGCACCAATCAATACTACACGAATCGGATATAACACGATACAACCATGGATCCCAAAATTTTTTTGCCATTTTTCCAGAAAAATTGTGCTATAAAAATTTCAACAACCGATTTAGCATGACATTTTCAGCTAACTCTACACGTTCATCTAGCACTGATCGGCGTTAGGAAGCGGTCGTCCGGCTAATGTTAATCGTGCTATAAATTGCTATAAATACGTTATGCTATGATCTCATCCCGTGTAAACCAATACCGTATCCCGCGTTTCTCCCGTCATATCCATCTATTACTAGTTCAAATAAATCCATTTTGTATAGCACGATCGGCTAACACGATTCGTATTAAGGCCAAAAAAATATATATGTTTGTTTGTGATTTGTTGTGATTTTAACCAGTGGGTGAGTGGGAAATTTATTTTATTTTTTGTCACTTCAACCAATCGGTAGGTAAGAATTATTTTTTATTTTATTTGGCGCCAAATTCACTTCCTTGCATGTCTTATTTGTACATTACAGAACGATTTTTTGGACGCTTTTTGACCCCCCCCCCTCTCCTTTTCGTAACGTTTTTTTTAGTTACTTTGAGTACAGACAGTAACTCATCCCTTAACTCATGGATTTCCTAAAAGAAAAAAAAGAAAATTTTTTTTTGTCTGGGGGGAAATCCATAAAATAAATTTGGGTCGCACATGTTTTAATAGGGTCGGTCGGAAACAAACAATATTTTTTTTAGGCCTAATGGACCCCACCAATCAATCTATAACGAATAGCTACTGTAACTCCTGAAGCGCTAAATTATACAAGTACATTTTTTTCACACTCGAAGTTGTGACTCGCTACAGCGATATACAAATTCAGGCGGGTAAAAATTACATAGATTTACACAATTTGAATCAAATTATGTCAATCTGGTAAATTTAGTACTAATTTGTATTCCGCATTCCCTTGTTTGAAGCAAGGCTTAAATAAAATTGGTTTAAATGGATACTGGACTAAATTTGTTGTAAGGCAGAACAATTTTTTGCTTGAGACAGTGCAATTTCATCACATTCAACCCAGTGGACAAATGAAGTGTACATTTCTATAAATTTATAAGCCCTGTGAGGGACACATAAAAAGCCTAATAACAGCCGTACTGCCGTGCAAAGGCTTACCCTACAAAATACAAGTAAGCAGATACTGCCTTTGACCTTTGCAAAGCAGCTATAGATGTGATCAGCGCTTAAGGGGCAACTTCTTTATCGCAAATTACAACTACATGTATATTTGTTTTTCAACTTTTTATTACTACATATTTAACAACTGTTAGAGATGAAATGTATGACAGCTTAGCCAGAATTGCAAATTTCAGGTCACATGTGAAGTACTTTTTTTCCAAATTGAAGGTGTGGATCACGGTAGCGGGGCACAGCTTCAAGTTTGTAAAAAATGCTATTATATAAGTTAAGGGACAGTAGATATGTTATTTATATAAAAAAGTACACAGAATATTTAGCAGGTTAAATTATTGATGTATATGAGATCTGTGAAGTAGTGTACAATATTGATGTATATGAGATATGTGAAGTAGTGTACATATTGATGTATATGAGATTTGTGTGAAGTAGTTTACATATTGATGTATATGAGATCTGTATGAAGGAGTGTATATATTGATGTATATGAGATTTGTGTGAAGTAGTTTACATATTGATGTATATGAGATCTGTATGAAGGAGTGTACATATTGATGTATATGAGATCTGTATGAAGGAGTGTACATATTGATGTATATGAGATTTGTGTGAAGTAGTTTACATATTGATGTATATGAGATCTGTATGAAGGAGTGTACATATTGATGTATATGAGATTTGTGTGAAGTAGTTTACATATTGATGAATATGAGATCTGCGAAGAAGTGTACATATTGATGTATATGAGATTTGTGTGAAGTAGTTTACATATTGATGTATATGAGATCTGTATGAAGGAGTGTACATATTGATGTATATGAGATTGAGTGAAGGAGTGTACATATTGATGTATACGAGATATGTGTGAAGTAGTTTACATATTGATGTATATGAGATCTGTATGAAGGAGTGTACATATTGATGTATATGAGATTTGTGTGAAGTAGAGTACATATTGATGTATATGAGATCTGTATGAAGGAGTGTACATATTGATGTATATGAGATTTGTGTGAAGTAGAGTACATATTGATGAATATGAGATCTGCGAAGAAGTGTACATATTGATGTATATGAGATTTGTGTGAAGTAGTTTACATATTGATGTATATGAGATCTGTATGAAGGAGTGTACATATTGATTTATATGAGATTGAGTGAAGGAGTGTACATATTGATGTATATGAGATCTGTATGAAGGAGTGTACATATTGATGTATATGAGATCGAGTGAAGGAGTGTACATATTGATGTATATGATATCTGTATAAAGGAGTGTACATATTGATGTATATGAGATCTGTATGAAGGGAAGGAGTGTACATATTGATGTATATGAGATTTGTATGAAGGAGTGTACATATTGATGTATAAGAGATTTGCTCACCATAAACACATCAAACTCATCCAAGCATCTGAAAGGGCTCTCCATCGTGTCCCATAAGGACAGAATAAAGCACACAGTAGAGAACGATCTTTCACCACCAGAAAGCTGACGTAAATCACGCTGACCTATGTTTTCTGTTGACTGTCCTGCCATGTTTGGGTGAATCTGAATTACATAAAATGTGTATTAGATAACAGATATAAATTGATTAAATGTCAAATAGCACTATTACTCTGCACATTTTTGACCAAAATTTGAGTGACAGAAGCTCTATATCTTGTAAAAACGAGTGAGTCGTACACAACTTTATGGACTCCTAATCCCAAAGAAACATGAATTTTTCATCAGGACAAGGGCTAAATATACAAATTAAAGATCATACACATAGCAAATGATGTATCATGGCAAAAAACGGAAAACCTACTAACCAGGCAGCTCATCTTTGCTAGTGAGGTACAAAGATAGATATAGGTATGATAAAGTAATTCAAACATAGAAAATATGTCATCCTTTCTCTTTATATTATTAAAGTTACATATTTAATTCATATATTGCATCTGAAGCTATATCATAATGTTAAGGCATGCATGGGTTGTCCATAAAAAAAGTTAAAAGCTTATAGCTAAACCTGTAGTGGGAGAACATTTACAATGCAATTTTGAGTGTTAGGCCCTATTAGGACAGCCTTGAAAATATGCTTGTTTCGGTTTTAACAGCAGTCATGAGGAGGGAAGATTTTATTCTCCTGCCAGGCCTTGAAAAAAACTTTTTTTATCGAACAGGTGACCACTGGTTTGCAAGTGCCAGTTTTCAAAATATCATTTGAACAGCATTTATACCCACTTGGCCGGGAATTACGAAACGAGTTTAACCCTTACAGCGCGGGGATAGACTTTAGTCGTCAGAATCTGATGTCTGTAGACGTCAGATTCTGACGACTAAAGTCGATCCCAGCTCTGTAAGAATACAAATATTTATAATAGCCGTAGACCCATATCACAGGTATTAAAATGAATCGGAAAGAGCTGACGAAGGCATTTATGATGATTTCAAATTGAAAAAAATCCTTTAGTTGCAATGTTTTTTTTACAAATTAATTCAGCGCTTTAAGGGTTAATTTGTATTTAGGCCTTATTATTGGGAATACCAAATAACAGTATCTATGTCCTGGGGGTAAATCACACCCAAAACATCATCAAGCAATCAATCATTTACCGGGTGTATTTCAATTACCGTATCCCCGCGCATAAACGTGCATGCATATAAAGTTATTTATTTCGCACAAATAATGGTACAGCTTAATTAATACATTATTATATTATTATTATTTAACACGGCATAACTTTATGCATTACATAAGAAACAACATAAATTATCTTTATATATATTAAATTTGATCGTAAATCAGTCAGGCGTAAATAGCCGTTCCACCTCACCCTATTGCCATCACTAGTCTCAACTGTCATCAATATTTTGTCAATATCTAGCTGTAAATAGCCGCGTTCAGGCCCTAACTGGGGATGAGGAGTGTACACTTATTGTCATCGTAACATATATACTGTAACAGTGTTCCATTTATTTAAGTTAGCGCTGGACGACATAGTGACGTAACTGACCAGTTCAGGCAGGGAATCTTTCACCTTGGTGGCTTCGAAATCGACAAGTTGTTTGTTTAGATGGGTATCTGCATGTTTAGAATGGGGATAATTATACATGTGATCAGCTGGGATTAGTTTAGTCAGGTCTTCATATGTATCATATATAAAGTATAAAATACAAATATGATTATAAAGTTATAATACAATTTCGAGTGAATAATCACAAACCGGAATCTATAAAGACACAAGTGCATGCACTTAACTTTTGAAAACAAGTGCATGCACTTATATTCGAACATAAAATAATTTCAAATAACCCCAAAACATGCGATATTCACTTATAAGTGCATGCACGTTTATGCGCGGGGATACGATACTCACGGTGGAAAATGTCATCATGATCTTTAAGTGTGACAAGTGAGAAAACAAATTTATTACTTTTATTTTTCATGTTGCATGAACTATAGGTGCAGAACAAAAAAAAATTATAAGGGGAATTTGATTCGTAGGCATTGATTGTATACCCCAGCCATGACACCATGTACTGTAGCTCATCTCCCCGCGAGTTTTCTGAGATATCATGATGACAAAGTTTGATGACAAAAATAGGCCAGGGGAAATACCCTTCCTATCTATAGTGTTGCACGCAACCAAATAATATGCCACTGAAAAATGATAAACTGTATATAGATAGGAAGGGTATTCCCCCTGTCCTGGGATAGGGGGATTGCCCTCCCTATCTATAGGGTTACAAGCAAGTAATAAACCAAATAATATGCCACTGAAAATGATAAACTGTATATAGATAGGAAGGGTATTCCCCCTGTCCTGGGATAGGGGGATTGCCCTCCCTATCTATAGGGTTACAAGCAAGTAATAAACCAAATAATATGCCACTGAAAAATGATAAACTGTATATAGATAGGAAGGGTATTCCCCCTGTCCTGGGATAGGGGGATTGCCCTCCCTATCTATAGGGTTACAAGCAAGTAATAAACCAAATAATATGCCACTGAAAATGATAAACTGTATATAGATAAGAAGGGTATTCCCCCTGTCCTGGGATAGGGGGATTGCCCTCCCTATCTATAGGGTTACAAGAAAGTAATAAACCAAATAATATGCCACTGAAAATGATAAACTGTATATAGATAAGAAGGGTATTCCCCCTGTCCTGGGATAGGGGGATTGCCCTCCCTATCTATAGGGTTACAAGCAAGTAATAAACCAAATAATATGCCACTGAAAATGATAAACTGTATATAGATAAGAAGGGTATTCCCCCTGTCCTGGGATAGGGGGATTGCCCTCCCTATCTATAGGGTTACAAGCAAGTAATAAACCAAATAATATGCCACTGAAAATGATAAACTGTATATAGATAGGAAAGGTATTCCCCCTGCCCCTGGACAGGGGAAATACCCTTCCTAGATATATTAATTGTAATTTGAAACTGGAAATTGTGATAGCAATTTCAGCTTGAAATCACGAAAAAATAGTAGAGAAGGATTAGCCCTTACACTGCTAAGAACGACAAGAGTTGCTTTTAATCTATATTTATCAGCCCATTAACATGTTGCTTTTAATCTATATTTATCAGCCCTTTAACATGTTCCTTTTAATCTATATTTATCAGCCCTTTAACATGTTGCTTTTAATCTATATTTATCAGCCCTTTAACATGTTTATTTCTGAGAAAAAAAGCTAAATAATGTTGATAGGTTTATAGAGGACCAGCACAATTACAAATTTACTGCATATGAAAATGTCTAAATTTTGAACTATACAATATTTTTACAAAAATGTCAGAATAAATGGTAAATGACTAGAAAATGTAAAATTTCATGAAAAAATCATTTGAGAATTGACAGAGAAATCAGCGAAAAGCTTACTTTTATTTTGGCAATCTCCCACTGTCGGATGAACTATAATAATGATGGGGCTTAGTACTCGATCTAATCAAAATATATACATGATTGCAGCGTTCGAAATAAGGGTTAACAAAAACCCTGCGGTTCTGAACACTATTGAGAGTAATTTTTTTGCATTAGACTGAGGCTGATATTTATATTAAGCAATAGGCCATGTAAAATTGTAATCAAAACAAATATATTTTCCGCCAATACAGCCCAGCAGATACTATGTTAAGCAAATGTTGGCTTAAGGCTGGTACAGTGTCGTATGAAGTGGGCCAGCATTGACACAAGCTTGACACTGTGTGCAGATGTGTACTGGTAGCTTCAAATCACCGTACCAGATAGCGATATCCTTCTAAAGATACAACTTTTTGAAATTAGCTGTTCACTGACTGTGTCACGTCTGCAGATGTCTGCTGGCCCTGCACTGACAAGATACAACTTTTTATGTTTCCACATCGTTGGGACGCATATCAGATTATAGTAGCTGAAAAATGCTTTTTGGTGATATAATTATTTTTACTGTATCTTAAATACTTTTTCTGTTTAAATGTTTAAATGGGGTTTTCGATGTATATATTTATTTATTTACATGCGCTGCAGTTAACATCCAATGCACCCTTGGCGTTACAAAGTGCATTACACCACTAATTAGCAGGGGACGTCAGCGGTGTCCGTGTGTCTGCTAGTTGTGATAAACATCCCACTTCAAATACCTAACATTTTCAATTATGGTCGTACGGACATCACCAGAAAATTTATTCAATGCTGAAAATAATGATATAAATAAGATAATGATAGCGACTAAACTCGCAAAGTTATTGTTTTGAAACATAAGGCAGGGTATAGCAGTCTATCATCATTGAAAATAAACGTAAACGGGATACGCCGCCACGACACGCCAAGCCAATGCCGCCATTGATGACGATGGCCCATAATTAGAACAACACCGCACCAACGTCTCGCGCCGACCATATCTACACTCACGTCCATTACAGTGCCTCAGAGTGTAATACACGTGAAGATAATATCTGTGCTAGTGAGTGCGCGTATTGTCTGTTTAACTCCAATCTTGGTTAACATAGAAGACGCCCGCCTCGTCTGTTTGCCATTGAATATTGCATTGAGAATACAGTGTACATCCACAACATTTGTTTTTAAATTTTTATTTAGCAATGTATTATCGATCAATCCTAGAGTTTCGGGTTGAGTTAGAGTGTAATGTGTGTGACACATTAACAGAACCATAGTGTGCACAGTGTCAGCCTTGATCTCTCACAGCTATTTTTGACACCAGATGTCGGCACCTGGATTAAGTAGGCTCTACTAGGCTGTACGTTGAGTTGTGTCAAAATGACAGCAGCTCGTCAGCATTGCTTACAGCATAAGTGATGACTGCATGGTCATTGCACTGACTCAGTGATCAATGAGTCAGACAGATTGATCAGCGTTTCCGCCATTCGCTGTAAATATCACCCACGCGCTCTAAGATTGAAAAAAGTAGCGTGCAGTGCACATATAAAATAAACCAGCCCCAGCTGCGTTTTCCTACCTGGCACGTTTTTTAGGGATACTTCTGTGAAACGCAGTGACGTTACTCGGTGAAAACAAGTTTATATAACACCCCCTCCCCCATACTTCATTCTGTGAAACGCAGTGACGTCACTCGGTGAAAACAAGGTTATATAAGACCCCTCCCCCATACTTCATTGTATTAGCCAGCTCGGTGAAAACAAAGGAGGTCAAGGTCATTGAGTTTCACAGATAAAGGTACATTTTCTTGCTGGCCCACAATGGAAAACTAGGACTCAGTATTCAGCATATAATAGTCTTAACTTTTGACGGGTCGACATCAATTGAAAGTAGCTGTCACAGTCAGTGTCACATGTTTGTACTGCAAAGCATAGGCCTATATTGAGAAAAAACATTGCCTCAATTCTTATGAAAACACAAGCCACTCCCAGTACTTTTAAATTACGTGTGTACCGTTAGAGCCGGCAATTAACACAGACTGTCAACTGCGCTCATTAGACTGTCACAACAAAAATGGAGGTGTTTAAAGGGTGATGTCTTAAACATCAAATTCGGCTCATTTTACATTTTTTCTATAGTTTTTTTCACTCCTCTCACATACGACTACCCCTTTGATGCGGCTTTAGTTCTCTGGCAGTATGAAAGTCAAATCAGAGGGGACTATACTGTACTGTGTAACTTTTTCTTTTACTTCCGTTTTGTAGTGTCTTCTTATTTGTAATATAATGGCTTTTAATATCAATTTTTCATCAGATGTTTTTTTGAAGAAAAAACGTGCCAGATATTACTTAGTGAAAAACCACACATGCTGCAAATTTTATGCAGCAGTGTAAGGGTTAATATTTCACCATACTTTGTCCTTTTCCCATGTCAAATCGTTGCAATGAAAAAGTTAACTTATATACAACGGGCATTGCTATATGTGTCTGTATAACCGCGTGCATTGATTCACAATAACCACTGGGCCAACAGTCCCCCAGCATTGGGACAATGGGTTGTGCTGGCCGGGTGATAGCTGATCACAGGCATACCACATCTGGCTTCCCATCTCTGTACAGTTGGTTCGATCCTGACTTAAAAATTGATCATTTCATCAATAATGGCGCTAAGAAAGTTTGTAATATATCAATCTGGAATAGTTTGAGCTGAAAAGAACAAATATATATCTTGAATCCTGATATATTTACAATTTAAATAGATTTTGTTCACAGTCAGAAGTGAGAAGGTGGCGAGTCCTCACGTATTACATAATCACAGTTAGCCTGGAGCCGGGTGTGTATCATGTGTATACACTGACATACACAGCCACAATTAACAAACACAGTAGCTGCTTACATTACAAGTAAGCAGATACTGACTTTCGAGTTTAAAGCAGTATATGCTCACTCACGGGAAGTGTGATGGCCCTTCAGTAAATGACTGACCCAGATATCGCGCATGAGATTGGTCGAGATGACTTTCTCGACCAATGATGAGCCTGAGATCTAGTTCAACCTCATTGACATTACACTGTATCAATGCATTGTTTCATCTAGGATTCAAAAGGGGCATGGCGCCACCTATTATCATGATTATTTTGACGACCATGGGATTTGTATTTTTGTAGTAGTCTACCTGTTTCCTTCCATAAATTTCGGTATTAGATTATTTCACTTCTTTTGTTGGCTATTCATGCTAAGATCATAGCGGGATGAACTAACTAAGCGAAATCATTTTTTGTGACGAAATCACTCTCAATTTCTGACAGTGGCTCGAGCTGATTTTTGGCTATTGCCGTAAATTCGTTCCGCTTCACTGAAATTGGAAATTTCACCCTTTAAACCTCTTTTTAGTTGTTTTATAATCAAAATTAGATTTATATTTTGTTGTGTATTTTAATTGAATGTATCGGGTAGATTTTGGCATTTGTGCCATATCCTGATGGCCTCCAAATTGACCAGGATATGGCTAAATGCCAAGTGGGGGTCATCTTTTATTTTTACCAAGATTTGTTCAACTCCTCGGCTTATGTCTACAAATACTCTTTAGTTAGAGTTTATTTTTACTACTAAGATAATGGTCATGTATTATACTTTTGTGTTCATTGTATGCTATTATTTTGTTGCACCGTTTATGTCGCCAAGTTGCCTTTTAGAGGTGGTTTGACAGATCGGCGCGACATCCACATGTCAATCGTCATGTCAGGATCTCTCCCTCCCTTCGGGATCCGTATAAAGTTGAGCCCTGCTTTGTCTAGTTTTTGAGTGGTCCGGCAGAGGTGTTTGAGGTATACTCACAACTCGCCTACTCAGGCAGCTGAGATGCTAGAGACTAGCTCTGCATCTCGCTCAACTGAGTGTTTTTTTTTGACTGGCCTGTGCCTGTGGTAGTGGACTAGAGCTAAAACTCGCACTACCCTGGACCTGGCCTGTAATAATTACAATAGATTGTAGCCTGTGCTGCCAGCCTTAAGTTGACTGCACAGTACTACAATAGTCAATCCTGATAAGTTTTCTTTTAAGTGTCTGTGCACACAATATTTTTACTTACAGGTTAACCCGGCTGAGGTATTGTTCGAGCTCCGGCTCACATCACGCCTAAATTATCGTATTAAGTGTTTACATTTTTAGGCATTTTACAGGTTGACCGACTGAAGTATTGTTCGAGCTCCGGCTCACATCACGCCTAAATTATCGTATTGAGTGTTTACATTTTTAGGCATTTTACAGGTTGACCGACTGAAGTATTGTTCGAGCTCCGGCTCACATCACGCCTAAATTATCGTTATTAAGTGTTTACATTTTTAGGCATTTTACAGGTTGACCGACTGAAGTATTGTTCGAGCTCCGGCTCACATCACGCCTAAATTATCGTATTGAGTGTTTACATTTTTAGGCATTTTACAGGTTGACCGACTGAAGTATTGTTCGAGCTCCGGCTCACATCACGCCTGAATTATCGTTATTGAGTGTTTACCTTTTAGGCATTTTACAGGTTGACCGGCTGAGGTATTGTTCGAGCTCCGGCTCACATCACGCCTAAATTATCGTTATTGAGTGTTTACATTTTAGGCATATTACAGGTTGACAGGCTGAAGTGTTGTTCGAGCTCCGGCTCACATCAAGCCTAAATTCTTATTTTTCGAATGTGTTCATACTATAAGTTGCACAGTTTAAACTGGCTGAGATGTTTTAGAGTACAGCTCACATCTCGCTTTACCGTCATTTTTTCGAATGAGTCATACTGTGTGTAGTACCCAATAAGTGTATCTTTATCATAGAATTGTTTTAAGCTGGGTCACTTTGGTGATTTGAAGGTCCAGATATTGCCAATGGGTTAGTGCCTCAGTTATATGTCTATATTCATGACCCTGTGAGTATGATTGCAGTCAGATAGTAATTTTGACTGTGGCAATCCTACTCAGTCAGGAGCACACAGTTATTTTCTTATTCAAGCTCTTTGATTTTGTTTTTACTTCATAACTAACTGTAAGTTAGTCCCATTATGTGGAGAGAGAGTATTCTTTTATGACAGACCTGTAGTCCTTGGAGGTTTGAGTGTCTAGGTGGTAGCTTCAGCAGCTTTACACATCAGGGACAAGCGCGCCATTGGCTAATAGGGAGATTAGAGCAATGGGCATTGTACTGGTGGGGTTAGAGTGCTAAGTACCAGGCTAGCATTAAATTAGTGCCAAGGGCACAGTACTCCAGGGAAGTTATTAAGTTTATTATTCAGTATTTTTTTGCTCAGGTTAGCACCTGAGCCCCTTTGTTTGACCAAGTCTCATAGGACTAGTGCAGCTAGTTTTGGGACTTTGTTAGGCCACACAAAGTGTGTCCAAAGATAGGAATGGTGGTATCACCCCTGTTGGATATCATAGTATGTTACACTATTTCATGTTGATGTAAAAATCCTCATAATTGGTATCTGCCATATTATACACATTTTTGATTATAGTTGTTACTTGTTTATAATTACATAGTCTATCTGGGAAGTCTGATGCGGAAATAAAGTCATTCAGATATATTTCTGTATAAATATAAGTACAATTGTTTGTTGTTTTCCTGGAACATTATTTTTTTCACCTTCTCGACCGGATACTATTTTTTCCGCATTTGTCTGTTCGGTTTCCTAATTTAGATATCCATCTGATAATTTCTGTCGAATTCATAAGTTAAATTTGCTATTGCAATTTAGACTCGTCTAGACTCGTAAACAAGAGTTTGCGGTTTTTCACTGTCCATTTTATACAGCTTTCCGCTCGGCTGTCACAATCTTGATTAAATAACTTGACTGGACAAGTGCTTGACCGTCACACTCTTTTCTGGTGTCAGCTAAGTGGGATTGGCAAATTTATATTTGCCGATCCAGTGATCGAACCCCTGCTAGAATATATCTTCATGCACTATCTGATGGCATGAATTAATATTGCTATCAAATATAAATGCTATCAAATTTTATATTTGATATATTGTTTGGACCACATACGTGGACCACGATACATAGTTTGGCCATAGTGTTTCATTTTATTTTTATCTTGTGATAACATTCATTTGTTAGAATTATTAAGTGATATATCCATTTTGGAAAAGGTGAGTTTTTACACAAACTCCGTGTAAATAGCTTGCTCACTTTATAGTTTAAGGAATAATCCCACCTCGTGACACTCTTTTCTGGTGTCTACTAGGTGGCATCGGCAAATTTGTAATTTGCTGATCCTGTGATCAAGCCCATGCTGAGACATATGTTTTTTGGAAAAATGTTTTCATCAAATAAATTATATTTTAATGAAAGATCCCATCACGTGACACTCTTGTCTGGTGTCGGAGATTAGCGATTTATAAATTCGCTGATCCAGTGATCGAAATTTGCATTTTGCACAGCTAAAGGGAATTTATTTCTAGATTATTGACATTGCAAATTGAGATTTTAAAATCTTGAATCTCATTGAAAGTAAATAATTCACTATATAATTGTATTTTCTCAGAATACTCATACCAGGTCCTATGACACATTAAGGTGATGTCTATGGCCGCCGGTATTTGAGTAAATATACATTGAGATAAATTGTCAGTGCCTAAAAAAAAATATAGATATATTTTTTTAGAATTTTTTTTTTAATAAAATTATTACAAGCCTCAATTAAGTCACTATACCACATATAGTTAGTCAGGAGTTATAAATAGTGATTTGATCCAAATATGTTTGTGATATTTGTCTTCATAAACAGCCTAGGTCAAGCAATTATAATAGTTAGTAATTAATTGCTCTCATAGAGTCAGACATTTTTTTTTACAAATCAAATTTTAAGAGATTTTGCATTCCAAGATTATTTTTTCTTATGGTAGTGAAGCATATATGAAAATGAAAATGCCGACCGGAGTAGTTGTATCACAACCCAGCAGGTTGGCCTATAACCAAGCACCATCTACCCCTCTTAATGAAATGTTCCCACAGGCATGTAGTAGTGAGCACCAAGTTGATGAAGATGACTTGGCAGACTTTTTGTCAAATGAGTTTAGCTCACAGACTCACAGATTTAATGAAAGTTTGACAACTAATTTGACAGAATTTATGCAGGGCCTGCAAGATTTATTTGTGTGTGCATCAAGTAGCCAGGATCAATCTAGTTGGCAGACAGAACCTGTGCCAGATCCTGTTTATACCAGAATACTGGCTACAATAGAGATGTATGCTGCTGCTCATCCTGGTCCTGATCCGGCTCATTATAGATGTGGAACTAATCATCCACAATATATTGGTAGTGATGACCCACAGATAATTAGCATGTTACAGCATGATGATTATAACTGGAAGAAGAGTTCTCCAGTGATAAATAACTTGCCATATTGGGATATTCCAAACCAAGGTGATACCTGCCGTAATGGTCAGTACACAAAGTGGAATCAGTACCCAATGGTATTTGAGGAACCTTCCATTCAATATTCTGAAACAGCCAAATTTGAATACCAAAATCAACCATTAGTATGTAGTCCAAAATGTCAATTGGTAGCCCCTTTACAAATAACACACTATGAAATAATGAAACAATTGATTGTGGATGAGGAGACTGTTGCCCTAGACATTCAGACCATCCATACAGAAAAATGTGTAATCACTGTTACTTCTAGCAATTTACATGTCATAGAAGTAGTAAAACCACCTGTATGTACTGCAACTAGCACCATAGAGTCTGTACCTACAGCTGGTATGGAAATTTTGCCATCAGCTGTGGGGACCAAACCTCCTGAAGTTGCTAAATTGGACACTTTAATAGCATGTGTGTCCAAATATGAGCATTTCCAGTCAGAGGAGCTCTATTATGTCTATACAGAGGGTACAGTGATGGGAATAGTTCAAATTTTGATCACATATCTAAGCTTGCTAAGGCTTAGTAGTAATTATTGTGCCACTTATTCTTCTGACAATCCAAACGTAGGCTCTGGCCGAGTAGAGGGTCATCCAGACCCATACAATCTAACAGCCAGAGAAAAACAGAGATTTCATGTGAAAAACAAATGGTGGGTTAGCACATATGGTTGGGATAGCCACTGCTCTGGAATTAAAACTCTGGTTTCTCCTCAAGGACTGCTATACTCCTTGCAAACCAATGTCTTACCCTAGCAGTCTCACATCAACTGTCCTAAACAGACAAATAATTTAATTAAAAAAAAATAATAACTAGCCTTAGAAATAAATTGCTGGACTGACCACTCATTTAGCATTAAAATGTGAGCAGAGTGGGAACCGAACATAGGCAAATTTATTTCTGCCATACCAATATTTTTGTTAATTATTTTCACATGGATCGACCACTAGTAGTAGTAATCACAGTGGGAACGACCAATTGATTTTTTTTTTACTGTTATTTTCTACTTATATAGTTGGCTCGACCACTAGTAGCAGTAATCACAGTGGGAACGACCAACTGATTTTTTTACTATTATTCTTACTTATATAGTTGGATCGACCACTAGTAGCAGTAATCACAGTGGGAACGACCAATTGATTTTTTTACTATTATTCTTACTTATATATTTGGATCGACCACTAGAAGCAGTAATCACAGTGGGAACGACCAATTGATTTTTACTAATATTCTTAGTTATATAGTTGGATCGACCACTAGTAGCAGTAACCCAGTGGGAACGACCTATTGATTTATATATATACGCATTCATTTATTTTTTATTTCAGATTTGCTGGGATGCCCAAATTATTCTTGGTCAATCACCAATATGTATATATGAATATATGTTCTTATAATTTGATCGACCACTCACTTCCACTATATTTTCAAAGTGGGAAGTTCGAACGGTCAAATTTTTATATTTTAGATCACACAAAGTATTCCAATTTTGATGATCGACCCATTGGTGAACCACCTGGGAAGTGACGGGAAGGATGATCTGAGGCTGGTGCGACAACCGCCAAGTGGATCTGGAGGGAACTTACAGGCTCACATATGGACCAGTGTCTAGGATGATGTTCCCACTCACTATGTGCATCTGTGTGCCATGTCTACAGTATCCAGGAATTCAGCACTGTTGCAGTTTTGCCATCTTTGCTACTGTGCCCCTGCCCTACCCAGTTGCATGGAATGTGATAACCACCTCTTTTGCAACGAAATCAATAGTGAAAGACAAAAAAAAAGAGTGAGCCCCGATGGCTACATTAGTGTTCCGCTAACATTTAGAACATTTTTAGGTTATTATTTTCTAAATTTATATCCGACTTGTGTGTAAGGAACTTGTGAAATAGCAGTGCTCAAGAAAAAGTGGCATTATTTCTACAAGTGCAGAACAGACTACAAGCTTAGTGACATTATATCTACAAGTGCAGAACAGACTACAAGTTGAGTGACATTCTTTCCACAAGCGTATAGCAGACTTTTGCACAAATATACAACATGATTATTTGCATAGACACTAGGTCTTACACATACAATTGTACAAAGGACTGATTGATAATAACATGTATTGATAATGTGTTCTTGGTAGCTTAAATATGTATATTAGGTATGTGATCATAATGTGTGGTCATGAAATGTTCTTGTCAGGTTTATTATGATAACATATTCTTGCTATTCAGGCCTTGTTTATGTCATAATTGCTTTCAGGTGTTGGCCATATATTGATTCTATGTTCATGCTATGTAATTATTCTTCAGGTCACCCTGTTTTATACTATATATAGGGTATAATATTTTATTGTATTGTTGTCACTGATGCACTCTATATTTTTATGAATTAACGAGTACTTTCCGTGTCTTCCACCTGAACGAGGTTGTCAGAAATGTTGTCCGCGAGGACGCTGACGCTGAGTAGAGGGTGGTTTGACGACCATGGGATTTGTATTTTTGTAGTAGTCTACCTGTTTCCTTCCATAAATTTCGGTATTAGATTATTTCACTTCTTTTGTTGGCTATTCATGCTAAGATCATAGCGGGATGAACTAACTAAGCGAAATCATTTTTTGTGACGAAATCACTCTCAATTTCTGACAGTGGCTCGAGCTGATTTTTGGCTATTGCCGTAAATTCGTTCCGCTTCACTGAAATTGGAAATTTCACCCTTTAAACCTCTTTTTAGTTGTTTTATAATCAAAATTAGATTTATATTTTGTTGTGTATTTTAATTGAATGTATCGGGTAGATTTTGGCATTTGTGCCATATCCTGATGGCCTCCAAATTGACCAGGATATGGCTAAATGCCAAGTGGGGGTCATCTTTTATTTTTACCAAGATTTGTTCAACTCCTCGGCTTATGTCTACAAATACTCTTTAGTTAGAGTTTATTTTTACTACTAAGATAATGGTCATGTATTATACTTTTGTGTTCATTGTATGCTATTATTTTGTTGCACCGTTTATGTCGCCAAGTTGCCTTTTAGAGGTGGTTTGACAGATCGGCGCGACATCCACATGTCAATCGTCATGTCAGGATCTCTCCCTCCCTTCGGGATCCGTATAAAGTTGAGCCCTGCTTTGTCTAGTTTTTGAGTGGTCCGGCAGAGGTGTTTGAGGTATACTCACAACTCGCCTACTCAGGCAGCTGAGATGCTAGAGACTAGCTCTGCATCTCGCTCAACTGAGTGTTTTTTTTTGACTGGCCTGTGCCTGTGGTAGTGGACTAGAGCTAAAACTCGCACTACCCTGGACCTGGCCTGTAATAATTACAATAGATTGTAGCCTGTGCTGCCAGCCTTAAGTTGACTGCACAGTACTACAATAGTCAATCCTGATAAGTTTTCTTTTAAGTGTCTGTGCACACAATATTTTTACTTACAGGTTAACCCGGCTGAGGTATTGTTCGAGCTCCGGCTCACATCACGCCTAAATTATCGTATTAAGTGTTTACATTTTTAGGCATTTTACAGGTTGACCGACTGAAGTATTGTTCGAGCTCCGGCTCACATCACGCCTAAATTATCGTATTGAGTGTTTACATTTTTAGGCATTTTACAGGTTGACCGACTGAAGTATTGTTCGAGCTCCGGCTCACATCACGCCTAAATTATCGTTATTAAGTGTTTACATTTTTAGGCATTTTACAGGTTGACCGACTGAAGTATTGTTCGAGCTCCGGCTCACATCACGCCTAAATTATCGTATTGAGTGTTTACATTTTTAGGCATTTTACAGGTTGACCGACTGAAGTATTGTTCGAGCTCCGGCTCACATCACGCCTGAATTATCGTTATTGAGTGTTTACCTTTTAGGCATTTTACAGGTTGACCGGCTGAGGTATTGTTCGAGCTCCGGCTCACATCACGCCTAAATTATCGTTATTGAGTGTTTACATTTTAGGCATATTACAGGTTGACAGGCTGAAGTGTTGTTCGAGCTCCGGCTCACATCAAGCCTAAATTCTTATTTTTCGAATGTGTTCATACTATAAGTTGCACAGTTTAAACTGGCTGAGATGTTTTAGAGTACAGCTCACATCTCGCTTTACCGTCATTTTTTCGAATGAGTCATACTGTGTGTAGTACCCAATAAGTGTATCTTTATCATAGAATTGTTTTAAGCTGGGTCACTTTGGTGATTTGAAGGTCCAGATATTGCCAATGGGTTAGTGCCTCAGTTATATGTCTATATTCATGACCCTGTGAGTATGATTGCAGTCAGATAGTAATTTTGACTGTGGCAATCCTACTCAGTCAGGAGCACACAGTTATTTTCTTATTCAAGCTCTTTGATTTTGTTTTTACTTCATAACTAACTGTAAGTTAGTCCCATTATGTGGAGAGAGAGTATTCTTTTATGACAGACCTGTAGTCCTTGGAGGTTTGAGTGTCTAGGTGGTAGCTTCAGCAGCTTTACACATCAGGGACAAGCGCGCCATTGGCTAATAGGGAGATTAGAGCAATGGGCATTGTACTGGTGGGGTTAGAGTGCTAAGTACCAGGCTAGCATTAAATTAGTGCCAAGGGCACAGTACTCCAGGGAAGTTATTAAGTTTATTATTCAGTATTTTTTTGCTCAGGTTAGCACCTGAGCCCCTTTGTTTGACCAAGTCTCATAGGACTAGTGCAGCTAGTTTTGGGACTTTGTTAGGCCACACAAAGTGTGTCCAAAGATAGGAATGGTGGTATCACCCCTGTTGGATATCATAGTATGTTACACTATTTCATGTTGATGTAAAAATCCTCATAATTGGTATCTGCCATATTATACACATTTTTGATTATAGTTGTTACTTGTTTATAATTACATAGTCTATCTGGGAAGTCTGATGAGGAAATAAAGTCATTCAGATATATTTCTGTATAAATATAAGTACAATTGTTTGTTGTTTTCCTGGAACATTATTTTTTTCACCTTCTCGACCGGATACTATTTTTTCCGCATTTGTCTGTTCGGTTTCCTAATTTAGATATCCATCTGATAATTTCTGTCGAATTCATAAGTTAAATTTGCTATTGCAATTTAGACTCGTCTAGACTCGTAAACAAGAGTTTGCGGTTTTTCACTGTCCATTTTATACAGCTTTCCGCTCGGCTGTCACAATCTTGATTAAATAACTTGACTGGACAAGTGCTTGACCGTCACATTATGAAGGGCACCCTATCATGCACGCCGGGCACCCAGTCAGGCGTTTTCAACACCCACCCTCCCCAATTAAGGGTATAAACGGAATCAGTTAAGTATGTAAACATCGCCAGTTATTACCACTATGTACACAGGCTGTTATCAGGTATTGCGTCATAGGTGTGAGCGCGCGACATCAGTGACTGGGGTGTTTTTCATAGTCACAATGGCCTTGGTGTGTTGAATATGACATAACAACACTTAAAAGATGCATTTTAGTCTGAATATCAGAAGGGCAACATGGCGCACATGTAGGGCGACATAACACTCAAGAAGGGCAACATGGCGCTCATGAAGGGCAACATGGCGCTCACAAAAGGCAACATGGCGCTGCGCCATGTTAGAAAGAGCTGGATGAAACACTGCAATGTCACGTGTCTGTCGTCCATGTTGAAATATCCAGAGATGTGAGTGACCTAGTTGTTGTGTGTCTCATTGGTCAGGGAAGGCCATCTCGTCCAATAGTTTGCTTAAGATGTAGATCAACAGCACTAAGAATTTTTTTACCACAATATTGGCTGTGGCGCTAGATGCTATTAAGACCAAGGGTTAGATTTTCAAAGGCAAGATATATCATTGCAAAATATTGCATCTATATCATAATATATTTGCTTTGGAAAGTAGAACATCTGCCAGCTTCCCCCAGTTTCAGACTCTCATTGTGGCAATTTCTTAAGATTATATTGGACTAGTTTGATCCCAAGGTAAGCAATGTTTTCAGTAAAATCTATTGGCTATCTACAGGGTATAAACTGATGGCTCAACCCACAGCTCAAAAATTGGAAACCACTAACTGTCGTAAAATTGACAACGGAAATCCTAATAACTCAGCAAATACAGATATTTATACTTTCAGAAACAATGATTGGTGGGTCTACTGTAGGCTATGGAATGACAGAAAACTGAACCTATGCGTTTTGCCAGATTTGAGAAGATGTGAGTGATAGTCATTTGGGACACACATTCTATGGACACAAAAAAACAGTGCTCAGAATCCGTTTTGTGAACCATATTAAAACATTATTGGAATGAGTTCCAATAATGTAAAAATGAGGTTGTCCATTGGACAATCAGGTCAGATTTTCAGGTTGTCTGCTAAAAGTTTAGATTGTCCGCAAGTAATATATAGCTACGATCCAGCCTGCTCCCACAATTTTCTGAAAACATCAGTTAACCAACAAGTGGAAGCTCGCCACTGTAATAAAAAAATTCCACCCTGACAGTCACTTTACTTATAAATGCCTTTAAACAATAATATGATGTGAAAATATCCTTCTCAAAAGTTGGTTGTCCGAGCAGACAACCCCATGGTAACTATTGATTGTCCGCCACAAATTTTAGTTGCCTCGGACAACCGGAAAGGCCTTATTTCGAACGCTGAATTGTAGGTTATGATCAATTAGATATATGTGCTAATATAATGGTGGTATACAGTAAAACTGTGAAATGCTGGTTAAATGTTGGGCCAGGGTCGTAGACAGTGAACCAACATTAAAATCGTCGCCTCAGAGCTAAAGAATCAAATCTGACACTCGTTAGAGTGGCAGGTAGGATCCTTCAGCTCTGAGGCGACGAAATGTCAAATTCGTGTTTCTTGGGATGTGATTGGAAAGCAATTTGAGCACTACCACCTCGGAAATTGTATGTCAAAATATACAAATAATTGTGCACTATTCTAATGAATTAAATAAATGTATTAAATTTAGTTCTATAGCTGCAAAATATTTTAAAGCAAATAAAATCAAATTAAAAATTAGTAAGGATAGTATAGGATCTACTAGCTTGCTAGCCAACACTCCAGTTTAAAAGAGGTTTCTAAAAAAGTAAATCTGAAAAAATATATGCAAATTTAATAATAAATTATTTTCTCACTTTTTCAAGTGATTTAAGATTGTGTAAATTCCGTTAAGAAAATGAGCTATATAAAAGTACAATTTTAGTTATAGCTTAAGAAAACACGTTTTTTTCTATGAATTTTTAACAGTAGCTGATCCTCGGAGTCTTAATGAAATAGGGGTAGGGTCACGTCCGACTAAGAAACTCAAGATTGCTCTTAATTTTCTCATATTTCCATTAGAAGAGTTAAGTGTACCATCATTTAAATATAAAATTGTGTTTTATTTTTCATTCTTTCGAAGCTCGATTGCTGACTCAATTTCCAGCTCCCAATGACATAAATATAAGTTTTTGATTTTCTACCACAAAATATTTTATCAATTTCAGTGGCTTTTTTGTTTTATTACTCACTAGAAATCATAAAAAAAAGGACAAGGTTAAATTTTCTAATATTGAAATCTTGAGTGGGACGGACCCATATAAAAATTACACTGCTAAAAACTTACAATAATTTCTAACTGCTCCAGCTTGTGAGCAAAGACCATCTTGCCAGAGTGTTGACTGTTAGAGAGCATGGTAATGAAGAAATACTGGGCACGTAGCGACATCATGCGTCGAAACTCTGCGTAACGGTTCTGACGCTCCACCATGGCCTTTTTCAACAACTACAGAATAAAATGCTAAGACTATAAGTTTATATCTAAAATTTGTATGCTGGAGGTATTTTTATGCACATAAATTTTTTCACATTCCTTTTTTTTTTATATAAGTCACTTAAATTTGATAAATTATATCGTTGGGAGAGTTGTGTTCTGGACTTGAGATTACCATAAAGAAAGATAACTTTCATAATTAAAACAATTTGGTAGAACTGAGAAATTAATGTGCATTAACATGCCAGCAGCAGAGTTGACAGCATGATCCTCTACTGCCAACTGACGAGTGTCTACATCTAACTGAAAAAAAAACAATGGTAAAAATAGAGGCACATGACTCACATTAATATCGATTCGCTCTTTCTGGAGCGATATTATCATTTTTCCAACCATAGTTGAACTTTTACTGAACAAACATTGGAAAGCATACTGGACCCTCGTCTGCATCAGCATGTGAAATGTCCGGCATATCTCATTGCGCCTGACTAATTTCTCCTTTAGGCACTATGACATAAACATAAACACGCAGATGAGGACAATGATTGTTGAACATAGTTTCAAACATGAATTGAAAACGAGCCGCAATCAGACAAATAATAAGAGGATTGTTCGTCTTTTTCTGTATGACTGGCACATGCTATTCACAAAAAGGCCCGGGCAGCCTGCTTCCAGGACTAGCTATCCAGGAGTGGAAATTAGCTCCGGCCCGCCAACCAATGGCTGGTGATTTTAGTTTCTGGCCGGTAAATATGATCTGTAACCTTCCCAAATGGAGGATATAATATTTTATTTTCTCGCTCGTTTGATAAATTTGTTGCATTGTAAATGACGAGCTGCATCCAGAGTGTTTTTTTCACTTCACAATAAAAAATGACTAAAAAGTTATTGGAATAAGCCTTAAAGGCGTAGTAATAAAATTATAGGCAGGTGAATTTGTTTGCCTTATTCAGAGCTAGCTCTCCCAAACATGGTTCCGGCGTTATGTCAGCGAATTGACTGGAAAGTTCAGCGTATCGACCCATACGCTGGAAAGTCCTGGCTAGAACCTGTGTATTGCCGACAGTGACAACGGCAACTTCAATTGTAATAGCACAATTTTGAAAAAAAATAATTAAAAGGTGGACTTAAAATGAAACAATTGAAAAACTCTTTTTATCTATGGATTTGTAATTATTGAAAGAAAAGTATCAAATCTCTTAGTAAAGACCTTGTTGTTTTGTTTTGACTGTACCAGATTGTGTAAAATTCAACATCTTTCACAATCATAACAAGAGTAAATCTTGATAATGAATTCATTCACATAGGATATCTATCATTATTGATGTCTGCAATATATCAAGTCAAATATCAAAGGGTTAAATATCAAAGGGTTAAATATCAAAGGGTTCAATATCAAAGGGTCAAATGAGTGAATAACCCTTTAACCCTTAGACTAAATACCAGACAGCTGGACAGACAGAAATAAAAGTCATTACAGACTTATTTGTCATAGTAATAAGAGAGATATATGTACATGTATATACAAGAATGTTAGTTTGTTAAAATCATATATGACAATACACATGGTAACAACTAAAATCATGTAAAATGGCATTGCCATAATAAAAACTGGGTATTTCAGTAAAACAAATGACTACTTCTTAAAATAAAATTAAAAGGCAGTGCCAAGATAACATGGGGGTCTATCGTTTTGTTTCACGCACCAAAACCAGAGATAAAATAGCTACTATGTATAACATACTAATTATATATAGTAGCAAAAAAGACACTCTGGAAAGCGTAAAAACCAACAATATATAGAAGTGAATAATTATGCTACAGTAACTGGAGTATGAAATAAGACAATGGTAAAAATTATATGGTATTTTTTAAAAACAAACAAAACAATATAAAGCAGTACAATAAATGTGGCAATCCGCGAAACAAGTAGCTACGAGCCATGTGACCATGTAAGCACAGTCATTTTTTAACCCTTGTGCTGCTAAGACAGTATATATAAGGTTTTAAGCATGTTTTAGATTAATATAAATACCACTAAATCTGATCAAATAGTTTTTGGTAGATGTTTAGTTAATCCAATAATTCAATAGTGGAGATGTCTATTTTCCCATAAATGGAAATATTTTTCATCCAACTTAAGTTGGAAATTGTGTTAGCAATTCCAGCTTCCAATGAATGAAAAATAGAAGCAAACAATTCAGCAGCAGAAGGGGTTAATCTGTTTTATCAGCCGATCAAATCAGTGTTATTGGGAACAAATGAGCGTTTAAATGTCAAGATTTTCAAATGATTTACAATTTAAAACTAAACAAAATATTATGAGTAATTTTTACCAACTTAAAGTTGCGCGACACAAGTGGGTAAAAATTAAGATTAATCAATTAAGCACTTTAATGGTTAACCTTTACAGCGCGGGGATCGACATTAGTCTACAGATTCTAAAGTCGATCCCCGCGCTGTAAGAGTAAAAATATTTATTATGGCAGTAGACCCATAACATAGGTTATTCAATTCAAATGAATCAGATACAGCTAATCATGATGTTTGATTTAAATTGAAAAAACCCTTTGGTCTCTATGGTTTTTACAAAAATAATTTAGCGCTTCAAGGGTTAAGGCTAATAATTATATTTAACCTTTGACTATTAAAATTCAATTTTAACCCTTTCACCACTGAAGCCCGTTTTTAAGTGCTGAATGCTATGGCATTCAGCACTTAAAAACGGGCTTCAGTGGTGAAAGGGTTAAGTCACTTCAATTTCTGTCTCGCTGCCGCAATGCACAAATTCAAGAGACTGAATCAGATTTAAATGTCAAAAATATAAAACATACTAATTTTACATCTAAAAAATGTTTTTTTAAGTGTTGATACAAATTTAGGAAATCACAGGAAGATAACTATGGTTGCCACTAGTTTTCCAAGGGTTAAAAGAATGATTATATAACAAAAGAATATCAACCACAGCCGTGTATTTACCTTGAGAAAATGTTCCAGTTGCTTTACTTCTCTCTTGATTTTGTCAAAGGCTTCCTTTGTGTCGTTGAACTTACGAGTGATCTCATCTTTATTACCTCGACTGTTAAACATCAATTAAACTCATGTATTGTCATTATATTACATAGATATGCAATGCATAGTAAGATACTTTTCAATTAGATCATATTGCTATATTGTAATGTACAAGTTTACTAGTACTGAATGGCGAACAAGTGACGAGTTCAGCACAGGAAAAGGCTAAATTTATTGTATTTTGTTGAGTGTAATATATTTCAGGCCTGATTTCAAAATATATCTCTTTTACAGAGCATGAATTTTCTACAATAATTCTCCTATTTGTTAGATACTTTCATTTTACTTTTTGTACATCGTAGCACAAAGCCATATAGTAAGGGCAAATTTTAGATAAAAATTTCATATTTAATTACACACAACAAACTCCGATTTCAAAGTTGGTCAAGGTCAGGTAAATCTGCATAAGGCCACACTTTCCTAATAATGTGGTTTACGGATCTGGCATCCCTAATTTGTCCATAATCAGAAAAAAAAGTGAAGCACATTTTTTTTATTCCTTCCGTTTCAATTGTGTGGAAAACATAGAAAACAATTTGTTTTTTTAAGATGAAAAATACCATTTTTGTGAGTCAAAATATCCCAAAAAATACACATTCTATTATCTATTTTCCTGATGCCTGGTCTGAAACCTGCTAAAAAGTATTTAAAAATTATAAAGTAATATTTTTTTTCACTGACTCTAACCTCTACACAAAAAAATCTATCAACCACATTATCAAATACTTGTGGCCTCGCAAATCCACTGCAACCTCCTATGGGAGGCCACACTACAGTAGCCATACTGTGTTTTCATTAGCACCTGTATAACAGGGTGTATGCCAACTCAATAAAATAAAAAATAAGACATCTTTAAGACCTTTTCAAAGACTCTAAAACCTAAAATTAATACCAGTTCCACAGATATCGCCTCATTTGGAGAGCCGAAGAATGAGGAAAAAATTCAATATGAATTTTTTTCTTACCGCATTTAAAAAACTGAGAAAAATGAAAAAATAAAATCTTTTTAATACCTAACTTCCATTTTTTAAGACTTTTGAAGGCGTTATTTTTCAAAAACAAATTTAAAGAGTTTTAAAGACTTTTAAAGACCACGGCCACCTGATAACCAGTTGTTTAATGTAAAATATGCCTTAAATCTTGAAACACTGGAATATATGTTGAAATATGCCTGATTTATTTGTGTTTCAAGGACAGCAACATCTTCAGCCTAGTGAATATCAAAACATTAACCCTTAGAACACTGATGTTGACTACAGTAGACATTTATTTTTATTGGTAGCTGTATAGCCAGTTGCTAAAAGTAAAATGTGCTTTCAATTTTGAAACACTGAAATATGTTGAGACTTTAATTTTCACAAACCACATAAATTTTCGGTCACTTGGTACCGCGAGACACAACTTCAAGTGACTGAAAATTTAAATTGAATATTCATGTTCTTTGAACTCTTACAACACTGAAATATTTTGTATATCATGGAGACCAAAGGGTGTCTCCAATTTGAAATCATCATAAATGTCTTAGTTAGGTCTTTCCACTTCATTTGAATACCTATGTTATGGGTCTACGTCCACTATAAATATTTTTAGTTCTTTCAGCGCGGGGACCGTCTTAATATGCCAGAATCCAAAGTCTAAAGATGTCAGATGTATAAAAAAATGGTATAAAGAAATGGTTAAAAATTGCCCCTTGGGTGGCTACTCATAGTGGGTTACTGTTTATGTTGCACTCACTTTTTCTCTTCAGCTTTGAAATTCCTCTCTAATTGATGGATTTCATTTTCTAGGTTTTGCGCTGTGCGTCTGGTTTTGATGCGCTCACAGATCTGCTCAACTTTAGCCGTGTCATCCTGTAAGAAGCATTATAATCAGAGTTCTGAGCTTTACAAAACCTGGAGGAGTCCACTGGTATAGAAAGCTGTAGTACACTTTGGTGCATTGGTATACCATAGAAAGGGGTAGCATGCTTTGCAAAATGACAACTTTCAAGGACTTTAAAGACTACAATTTTTTTCAAGGACCAATTCAACAATAAACAATGCATTATAAACAAAGTTCTGAGCTTTAGTAAACCTGGAGAAGTTCAGTGGTGTAGAAAACAGTAGTACATTTTGGCTCATTGGTATATAATAGAAAGGGGTAGTATGCTTTGCAAATGACAAATTTGATTTTTTTCAAAGACCAATTCGAACAATAAACAACATTAACTTGAGTACAGAATACAGTAAAGCTGCCAACAGCTAAAAAAAATTAAAACTAGATGTGACTTTTTTCCACACAAAAAAAACATTAAAAGCATCCCATTAGATATTTCCAGGTCAGTTCAGCAAAAATATCCCACCACCCCCGCTAGAAAAAAACATAATAAAACTTGGAAAGATTGCCACAATACAAAATCATAAGCTTCGGATTGGTCCAGATGGCCATCTCGACTAATCCGAAGCCTACAATATATCGTAGCTTGTATGAGAATACGGGCCCTGAGCAAAAAAGGCCTAGATAAGTGCTAATAAAAACACAGAAATACCATAGTCCACAGAGAAAATGTGATAAGGCAATAAAGTAAGTAGGTACCATTAGTTTTGCATGTAGATCATCATGCTCCTTCTTAATCCTCTTCAGAAGATCATCGTGGTCTTTCTTCTTCTTGAGATAATGATCTTTGTGGGATCTAGCCTGATCTATCTTAGTCTCACAAAGAGCCATTTTTTCCTAAAATTAAAGTCATGAACTGAAGTCTAAAATTACCACCAAAATTCAAAATGGCTGAAAGAAAACACATAAAACTTAGTCCAAACTTTATTGTTACTTTAGAAGTCACAGTTGCCCTCTACTTTGCAAATTTACTTTAACCCTTTAACCGCCGGTGCCGTCCATATTCGTTTTTTACATTTTTTATAGCACATCACATATCAGCTTTTGAACCTGTTAAAGATGAAAAGTGACATTAATCAGCAAGATTTAAAATTTGTTGACCTCCATTTTGTCAAATCTGAGTAATTTTCACTCACTTGAAGTCAAGTGAGTGGAAAATTACAGTTAAATAATTTTGGCGGTTAAAGGGTTGAGTAAGCTGGGATAATGGTCAAAGCTGTTTCTTCATCTTTACTGATACATAATAACATTGCTTTTCATGCACAATGATAATAAAGATTCATACAGCTTTGAAATGCGCATGTGTGGGACGGTCAAGTGTGGGCCTACATTAACCTAAAGAGTACACTTTGACAGCATTAATATCAGCGACTGAACTGATTACAAGGAACTACTTCAACAAGGAATTGGCCCGATGCTGTTTTAATGTTAGACCAATGACTGCGACGTTGGCCGACATTAAACCAAGATTTGGTGAGTGTGCCGTGTTGGCTTGGAAAGCTCTTACTGTCAATATGCTGGAGGTCAACTGTTTTCAGTCCCCCACAGTAACACAGCCTTTTGTGTCACAACACAAAGCCCACATGAGAGAAATGGTGAATTATTTCCTCATAGATGTCGCTCAAGTATATAGAGTTTATATGACTTGGGAACTTGAACTTAATGCAGTGATGGGTATGAAGCACATAGAGTTTTATAATCTTGGCTAATAACTGTGGATGTGGGGTGATATGTCATTGTGGAAAGTCCAGGGGCCACTGTTGCATACTGGGGACCACATTGTCCCGCGTATTTTGACAGTTGACTACACCTTTAAAAAGCACTGCAACGCTGATCATCACAATTTTATAAGCCCTACACTCTACACGCAAGTTAATACTTTAGACAATCCTGTAGGCTTTGCCTTTAGTGATCATCCATTTTCAAAAGCACACAGCACAGTGTAAGAATAGATCTAATAATTGAATATTTCAATGAGAATACATGTTACATAACATTTTTCTTTAAAATCTTATTTGGCAATCGTAGTATCGATCAATCCAGTTTTTTCAAGTTGAGTTGAAGAGTGGAATGTGTGGACACATTAACAGAGCCATATATGGCATAGCCCCAGCAAACACCTGACATCCACCCACAAATGTTTGTCAATTCAGCAAACTTTCTGCAAATTTTGTCGCTTTTATCATCAACTGAGCAATCCTTGATTATCGCCACAAATCTGCTGGGATATGATATAGGCTTCAAATCTCATCCACCATCTACTGACCTGAATGGGCTCACTGTTATCAGTGATGTCTTTTATTTTTTCGTCAATAGCATGATGCGCTTTCTCAGCTTCAATCTTTCCGACATTTGCAGTCTCTGAAGATTTGCGAGTTTCAGTTTCTTTTCTTGCTGCCTGATTTATTTGTGTTTCAAGGACAGCAACATCTTCAGCCTAGTGAATATCAAAACATTAAAGGTGATCTATCACCCCTTATATGGTATGAATAATTATGTCCTTATATGGGGTGATTTGCTATCATGTGACCCTCTCAGAGGGTCACATGATAGGTAATCACCACATATATGGGGGTGATTGGCTATCATGAGGGTCACAATGATAGCCAATCAACCCAAATAAGTAAACCCTTGTGCCCCATCTTGTGGCAACTTTGATTTATTTGTCACAAAATTATTCATACTATTTAAGGGGTGATATGTCACCTTTAACACATATAATTCCAAAATACAGCCTATAAAAATACTGTGACCACACGGTTGTATATAGATTAAATTGAGAATGTCCAATTTATGTCTGAAACATCTGAAAAATGTCAGAACAGTAAAGGAAAGGAAAGGAAAGGCCTAGTGATATTTTTAACATAAACTCCTTGAAGCAGTAAATTATATAATTTAAATTTTCACCTACTTGAAATTGTTTCCACAACTTCAAGTGGGTGAAAGTTACTGATATTTGATTAATCTTGAGGGAGAAAATCACTAATCAATAAATTAACCCTTTCAGCCCCCACGATGCATTAAAGCATCATTTTACATCCCTGAAAACAGATTTAATTTTCCTGCAACTGAGGAGTTTTAGAAGAAAAAAATCCTAGAAACTGTTACCAATACATGGCAATTTTCTTCAAATTTCACTCACTTCAAGTCATCTTCATCCACTACAAGTCGAGAATTGCGGCAGCATTTCGCGGCTTGTAGTGGATGAAGATGACAATGGTAAACTCAGGATTGAAAGGGTTAAACAAAATATTCCATGTATAATTGTGCTTAGCAGTTAACCCTTACAGTGCGAAGATCAACTTTAAGACGTCCGTAGATCCACGCACTGTAAGAATTAAAATATTTATACTGCCCGTAGACCCACCACATAGGTATTCAAATTAGGCGGGAAGAGCTAACTAAGATATTCATGAAGATTTCAAATAGTCTCCATGGTTTATAGAAAAATATTTCAGTGCTTTAAGGCTTGAACAATTTCCCCTGTCTGTGGAGACTAAAGTAAAAGTCACTATAAATCTGTCACTTTTGCGTTGCATGCTTTTCGCTAATTACGCAATTTTCAGCCGATTGCCACAAAATTTGGCAAGCATTATTTTGTAATCTTACGGCATCTTCCCTGAAAATTTCAAGAAAAAATATTGTATAGTTTAAAAGACCATTTGACATGTAATAAATTTCGAATTATGACGCTCCTCTATAAACCATTGATTTCAATCAGCTTTAATCTCGAAATTCTACTACATGTTAAATGGTCTAACTTTTGAAGTACTAACCCAAATTTCACGAAATTTTTAGGGTAGGCGCGGAGTGCTTGCAAAATTTCATGGAAATTGATCAAGAATTGACTGAGAAATCAGCGAAAAACACCAAACGCTGGTGGAAGTTGACTGCAACTATATCGCGACTGTTATCTACTGACCAGAGTGGCGATGTCAACATGTGCCGGCTCCTCCACCTCCTTCAGCTCATTAATCTCCTACAACGAAATACAAGGTTCTCAGTAAATGACACTATAAACCTCGTACTGCTAAATTGTTTGTTTCTATTTTTCATTCATTTGAAGCTGGAATTGCTAACGCAATTTCCACCTTCAACTGACGAAAAATATTTATATTTATGAAGAACTAGACATCTACAACATTTAATTATTAGATTAACCCTTCTACTGACAATTTATTCAATGTGAATTTCACTCACTTGCGTCTCGCTGACGCGGTCCACAACTTCAAGTGAGAGAAAATTATTCAGATTTGACAAAATGCAGGTCAACTATTTTTAACTCTTGCTGATTGATGTCATGTTTTATTTTCAGCATGTTTAAAAGCTTACAGGCAATGTGCTAATAAAAAATGCAGAAAATGAATATAATCAGTACCGGCGGTTCAACCCTTTAAGCCCTCACGATGCATTAAAGCATCATTTTACATCCATGAAAAACAGACTTAATTTTTCTACAACCAAGGGTTTTAGAATGAATATTTCCATGAAACTGGTTTACCAATACATGGCAATTTTCTTTACTTTTCCACCCACATCAAATCATCTTCATCCACTACAAGTTGAGAATTGCGGCAGCAATTCGCGGCTTGTAGTGGATGAAGATGACAATGGTAAACTCAGGCTTGAAAGGGTAAGTGCTTGAAACAATATATATATAAGGGCTTAGCAGGACAAGGCTCAATATGGACAACACAAATATCAGGGCCAATCATTTTTAAATATTTGCTTTATTATATTTATGATATGGGTGAAATGTGACTGACCATTTCTGTCCGGTAAATGTTGTCTGTAACCCGTGTGAGCTGGGTACTGTGTTTTCTCTGCTCTTGCTGATTTCTTCCAATTTCCTGCTGCTTCTTCGTGATTGCCGTCCTTATGACAGCCTGTTCCTGTCTGACTTTTGTCACTTCCGCCTGATACGACCTGACAATTATGGTCATTATATTATTATGTTATTATGCTTCTTGGTGATTAATATGTTATTATGTTTCTTGGTGATCGCCTTCCTTATCACCGCCTGCTCCTGCCTTACTTTGATCACCTCTGCCTGATACGACCTGACAATAATGGTTATTATATTATTATGTTTCTTGATGATCGCCTTCTTTATCACCGCCTGCTCCTGCCTCACTTTGATCACCTCTGCCTGATACGACCTGACAATAATGGTTATTATATTATTATGTTATTATGCTTCTTGGTGATTATTATGTTCTTATGTTTCTTGGTGATCGCCTTCCTTATCACCGCCTGCTGCTGCCTCACTTTGATCACCTCTGCCTGATACGACCTGACAATAATGGTTATTATATTATTATGCTTTTTGGTGATTATTATGTTATTATGTTTCTTGGTGATCGCCTTCCTTATCACCGCCTGCTCCTGCCTCACTTTGATCACCTCTGCCTGATACGACCTGACAATAATGGTTATTATATTAAGCCTTTAACCATTAAAGCGCTGACAATTTTTGCATAAACATGGAGATCAAAGGGTCTTTTTAAAGTTGAAATCATCATAAATGGCTTAGTTAGCTCATTCTGATTCATTTGAATACCTATGTTATGGCAGTGATTGGAAAGGATTTTTTTGTCAATGCCCCAATGGCCCCTTTCCCAGAAAAACAAGACTACATAAGTCCAGGAGCTCCCGCGACGAATTAGAGTTTGATTTAAGCAATTTTGTGTAGGGTTTTTAATGTTGTCCTAAGCTAGGTCAACAAGACGCAAGACAACTAGGTCTAAGAAGCCCAGTCTAAGAGTGAGATAGAACTAGACAGTCTGTCAGAGATTGCAAACCTCCATTGAAATTAATGATCCTAATCAGTATCCCAGTAATGGCCTACCTATCTGGCACGGTTTACCCGATATCAGGCCAATCGAGGTAACTAATAGCTGATTTACGGTCATTTTGAGTTCGATATAAATTAGTCAAAAACTCAAATTTTGTAACACAGTTAGCAAAATATTGTGCATGTGAAAGTAAATAATGGCCGATAGGGGGCCATTTTGAATTTGATCGAGTCAGAATTTTTCAAGATGCATCCTCAGCTGAAATCTCACATTTCATTCTATAGTAATCGTCTAGCTATCTAGCACGGTTTACCAAATATCGGCCATGTGGAAGTGAATAATGGCCTAAAGGCGGCCATTTTGAATTTGATCAAGTCGAAATTTTCCAAGATGCATCCTCAGCTGAAATCTCACATTTCATTCTATAGTAATGGTCTAGCCATCTAGCACGGCTTACCAAAAAACGGCTATGTGAAAGTGAATAATGGCTGATAGGCGGCCATTTTGAATATGATCTAGTCATTTTTTTTCAAGATGCATCCTCTCTTGTAATCTCACATTTTGTTTTATAGTAATAGTCCAGCTATCTAACACAGTTTACCAAATATCAGCAATGTGAAAGTAAATAGTGGAGATAGGCGGCCATTTTGAATTCGATTGAGTCCAAAGTTTTTGAAAGGCATCCTCTCTCGAAACGTCACATTTTGTTTTATAGTAATGGTCTAGCTATCTAGCACGGTTTACCTGATATCAGGCCTATCGAGGTAAATAATGCTGATTGTCGGCCATTTTGAATTCGTAAGTTAAAAATTTTCAGGGTGCATCCTCCCCCGAAAACTCACACTTTGTTTTATAGTAATCAGGTAATGGTCTAGCCATCTAGCACGGTTTACCAAATATCAGCCATGTGAAAATGAATAATGGCCGAAAAGGCGGCCATTTTAAATTTGATCACGTCAAACTTTTTCAAGATGCATCCTCATCTGAAATCTCACATTTCGATTTATAGTAATGGTCCAGCCATCTAGCACGGTTGACCAAATATCGGCCATGTGAAAGTGAATAATGGCCGATAAGCGGCCATTTTGAATTTTATCGAGTCAAATTTTTTCAAGATGCATCCTCTCCTGAAATCACACATTTTGTTTTATAGTAATGGTCTAGCCATCTAGCACGGTTTACCAAATAACGGCCATGTGAAAGTGAATAATGGCCGATTGGCGGCCATTTTGAACTTGGACAAAATGATTTTTTTCAAAATGCATCCTCTCCTGAAACCTTACAATTTGTTTTATAGTAATGGTGTAGATATCTTGAGCAGTTTTCATGATATTCCACAATATCAGGCCTGTCGAGGTGAATAATGGCCGATAGGCGGCCATTTTGAATTTTATCAACTTGAAATTTTTCAAGATGCATCCTCTCCTGAAACCTTACAATTTATTTGTTATTAATGGTGTAGCTATCTTGAGCGGTGTTCATGATATTCCGCAATATCAGGCCTGTCGAGGTGAATAATGGCCGATAGGCGGCCATTTTTGATTTTATCAACTTGAAATTTTTCAAGATGCATCCTCTCCTGAAACCTCACAATTTGTTTCATAGTAATGGTGTAGCTATCTTGAGCGGTTTTCATGATATTCCGCAAAATCTTTCAGTCGGATTTACCGATGTTATAAATTAGGTCAAAGTGCTGGGTCAACTTCCAGGTCAAGGTCCAAAAACCTGAAAAGGCACAACTAGGGACCTTAGAGAACATGTATGTGCAATATGACTGTCATCGGCCCAGTACTTTTCGAGATCTGCTCCGGAAACGAAGTGCGCGTCAAAACGTCTAAATAGGTCATAGTTCTGAACCAGAAGTAGGTCAAAGTTCAAATACCCCAAAAGGCACAACTAGACCCCCTAGACCCCCTAGGGGTGTTGTGTGTAAAATTTGAAGACAATCGGACAAGTACTTTCAGAGATATGCTCCGGAAACGAATTGTTTACGGACGGCCCAACGGCCCAACGCCGTCACATCATCATTTTCTCCTCTGCAACCTTGCGTATTGAATTCAGATTAAAAATATTTTAACCTGTCCATTAGCCACCTGGAAGTAACCCACATACCAAAAATTGTTATCCTAGCTTATTTTCTTACAAAGTTATAGGCAAAAGAAGAGGTAAAAAAAAACGGAGGCGGAATCCATAGCTCCCTCGGTCTCACCTACGGTGACGGCGGGAGCTAACAACACATGTGGCAGTCTCCTCGTCCTAATGACTTATTGAATATATCGGCAGAGCCAATTTCAGACTGGATAGCCATATTATCTCCCTTAGGCCTGTGCCTATAAGTTAGTATTCAATTGAAAATTAAACATGTTTAACATTCTTGTCATTATAGTGGGATTTGGTGTGAACCATTGGTGATTACTTCCATCAGTTGGTTTTACTGTGAGAAGTGCAGGCTTGTAGAGCTAGATCTAGGCCTATCTGGCACAACTGCAGCCAGTAGGACTAGCATTGTGACTTGTCAGGCCAGGCTATGTCATTAGTCTCAGATGTAGCAGGCCTTGGCCCAGCAGATGGTCATTGACCACATGAAGGCTTAATATATTTTTTCAGCAGCATGTTGGCTGACACTACGCTCTGTTCTGATGCATGTGACTGGACTATCTACAGGTATAAAACTATGTGTAGGGTCCATAAAGGCATTGGGATTCTGATATTCCAGCACATGCTTTCACAAGAATATCAACATGGCTAACCGGTAACAGCACAAGACGTTAACAGCACAAGATATAAAGTTATTTTAGGCGTAATGTTGGCCAGTGTTGCAAGCAGATGCCCAGCAGTAGGGCTCAAAACAAAATATTGTTTGTTTCCGATTTCCGACCGACCCTATAAAAACATGTGCGACCCTAATTTATTTGATGGATTTTCAAAAAAAAAAAAAAAAAAAATATTTCAGGAAAACCATAAGTTAAGGGATGAGTTACTGACTGTAATCAAAGTAACCCTAAAAAACCTGAGGCTTACGTAAAGGAGAAGGTCAAAAAGCGACAAAAAAAAAAATCGTTACATAATGTACAGATAAGACAAGCATGGAAGTGAATTTGGCGCCAAGTAAAATAAATAAAAATTATTTCCTACCGATTGGTTAAAGTGACAAAAAATAAAATAATATAAATTTCCTACCTACCCACTGGTGAAAATGACAACAAATCGAAAACAGACATATATTTTTTCTTGGCCCAAACCAGTCATGGCTCAAAGTCGCTTGTTTACTAGATAGGCCACGCCATGCCTGTACATAGGCCTACATGGAGGTAACACGCATCACAAGTGATGTCATATTAAGCACGTCAATTGGCCTACACTGTGTGTCAGCTACATTGCGGCAAGTCTGGCACTAGCAGTGTGAACACGCTCCCCAGTCAGCCGTGGTATTCTGCTACACTGTGTACGTGACACGCTATTCGCATCCGATCCCTGCGTGTTTACTGGTAACTGTCATGTGTATCCCTGCGTTTTTACTGGTAACTATTTTTTTCAACCCGTCATAATATAATGGGACATTTACCAAAATTATGCGCCAATTGCGCACGTCCTTCCTAATCACTGTTATGGGTCTACGGCCATTAGAAATATTTTTACTCTTACAGTGCGGGGATAGACTTTACAGCGCGGGGATAGACTTTTGGTCATCAGAATCTGACGTCTATAGACGTCAGATTCTGACTAAAGTCTAATCCCCGGGCTGTAAAGTCTATCCCCGCGACTATAGGCGTCAGATTCTAAACTCTTCCCCGCACTGTAAAGGTTGACTCTTTTTTCAATTGAAATCATCATAAATTTCTCAGTCAGCTGTTTCAGCTTCATTTAAATACCTAGATATATATGTTATGGGTCTACGGCCATAATAAATATTTTACTCATTCAGTGCTGGGATCGGCCATAGAATCTGATGTCTATGGCCGTAAGATTTGTCAGTCCACTCACTGAAAGGTTAAACCATATAATTTAATTTTAAATTTGTCTATTTTTCATAATTTAACCCTTTCAGTGCGGGGACCATCTTTATACATCACAATACCCGCACTAAAAGAATTAACCCTTAGCACACTGATGTCGATTACAGTTGACTATAATATTGTTTTCTCATGTTTTAATGGTCCTGTATAACCAGGTTTTAAAATTAAATATGTCTCAAATCTGTGATAATCATATACATTTCAACCTAGATTTTGCAAATTAAACTAATTTTCAGTCAATTGAAGTTGTGGTTCGCGGTAGCGAGACACAACTTCAAGTGGCTAAAAATTCAAATTTCTTGGCTCAGTGCTCTAAGGGTTAAAATATTTCTGTTGGCCGTAGACCCATAACATAGGTATTCAAATGAAGCGGAAAGAGCTAACTAAGATATTTATGATGATTTCAAATTGGCAAAAAAACCCATATAAAAATATTTCAGTGCTTTAAGGGTTAAAAAATACAAATGTTTCAGCATTACATGCTGAAACGCCTGGCATTAGCATTAGAGCAGCACCGCATTAGCATTAAAGCAGCACCAATATTATTATTATTATGTATTATTTGTATCATGCATTACCTGATAATATCCTCCACGCTAGCATTGAGGTACTGTACGTTATTAGTCCTATTAGAGTAATATGCATAGCCGGGCTTACAGTAGGCCTGATCTCCCTGTTGTGTGAAAGCCTGGTAAAAAACAAGAAACAACTAGATTTGCCTGAGGGGCAAAGCTTGCGTCTCCACCCGGCCCACATAGTACATTAATTATAAAGAAATACAGTACTGTCACCAAATTTTTATGTAAACCACGTGAAAATGTGATTTCAGAATCACACCAAAATCTAATCAGCATATGGCCAGGGTAATTTGCTTCCTTGGAACAAACTGGTGAAGCGGTTCAAGCTCTTCAGAGTAACATGTGATTCGTCGGCCATCTTGAATTTTGTTGAAAAAATGAAAAAAAAGAAACTATTCTCCTGACTTTATTCTCAGGGCCACTGAGCATACACAAAAGATCAAATTTGAGCTGCATAACCATATTACCAAATTTTTTTAATAGCGAAAATGAGCAAAACTGAAATATCAGCTAAAATCGTGAAAAGTAAACAAAATATAAGTTTTTTTTATCATAATCACACAAAAAGCTAATCAGCACACATCCAGGGTAGGGTTATTCCTTTGAACCAAACATGAAACAAATCCATGAAGCAGTTCAAGCTCTAGAGAGTGACATAGGATTTTGGCGGCCATCTTGGATTTTGTTGAAGAAGCTGAAAAATGCCAAAAAAATTTACCGGCAAATTCCCTAGGGCGAATATGCAAGACTGCAAATATTTAGAAATAATCCAATCAGGGGTGTATAACTATATTATCAAATTATGATGATAGCCAAAATGAACAAAACTGAAATATCCGCTAAAATTCTGAAACGTAAAAAAATCAAAGTTTTTATTATCGGAATCACACCAAAAACAAATCAGTACATGTGCTGGGTAAGGTCTTTTCCGTTAAACTAAACATAAAACAAATCCAGGGAGCGGTTCAAGCTCTAGAGAGCGACATAAGATTTTGGCGGCCATCTTGGATTTTGCTGAAGAAGCTGAAAAACGCAAAAAAATATTGGGCAATTCCTTAGGGCCAATATGCAAACTGCTAATATTTAGAAATACTCTGAGCAGGGGTGTATAGCTAATTAACAAATTTTGATGATAATCAAAATAAACAAAACTGAAAAATCCGCTAAAATTCTAAAAGCGTAAAAAAATCATAGTTTTTATTATCAGAATCACACCAAAAACTAATCAGCACATGTGCAGAGTAGGGTTTTTCCTTTAAACCAAACATGAAACAAATCCATAATGCGGTTCAAGCTCTAGAGAGCGACATAGGATTTTGGCGGCCATCTTGGATTTTGTTAAAGCTGAAAAACGCTAAAAAAAATTTACACAGCAAATTTCCTAGGGGAAATATGCATACTGCAAATATGAGCAAAACAGAAATCTCCCGCTAAAATACTAAAACGTAAAAAAATCAAAGTTTTTATTATCAGAATCACACCAAAAGCTTTTCAGCTCACGGCCAGAGTAATGTCTTTCCTTTAAACCAAACATGAAACAAATCGATGAAGCGGTTCAAGCTCTAGCGTGCGCCATAGGATTTTGGCGGCCATCTTGGATTTTGTTAAAGAAACTGGAAAACGCAAAAAAAAAAATTACCAGACAAATTCCCCAGGGCCAGTATGCATACTGCAAATATTTGGTAAAAATCCAAGTAGGGGTTTTCGAGTGAGAGCAGAAACAAGCAGGCGGACTCAGCAAAAACAATATAGCAGGGATGCCTCCCCACCCAGCACACACAAGTAATAATAGTGGGGACAAAAAAGTAGAGCAGTTTTTTTGCATTTTACTAAAAATGTCCAAAATTAATATTTAGGTCATTATTACTTTGGTGTGATGATAATACTCAATGATGCCTAAAAATGCAAAAAAAAACTAGTGAAAAGTGAGTATGAAAATTTGTTTACCTCTCTAACATTTTTTGGTGTAGTTTTATTGCTCATGAAAGTTCTACATTCATCATTCCCAGAAATCAGCAGAATAGATTCAATGCTTCTCTAAACAAAAAAAGCATGAGAAAATACAGTATGCATGTTGTGAGTGTACCGCTATCAACAGCTTACAGTGAATGAAATTATTCAATTAAAAAAAATATTTAACCCTTAGAGCACTGATGTCGTCTGTAGTAGACATTCTGTGTTTTTATTAGCACCTGTATAACCCTTCATAACGAGCTGTTCATAGGAAGATATGCTATCAATCTTAAAACACTGATGTATATTGGGATATAAGGTTCACAAATAACATACATTTTCAGTCACTTGATGTTGTGTTTCGCGGTAGCGAGACACAACTTCAAGTGACTGAAAATTTAAATTTAATAGCTCAGTGATCTAATGGTTAAGTCTAATTGATCAAATTGAAGCTCAATCCTGGTGCTGCTGAGACCGTTTATATGACATCTGGTTTCAAGGAAAATTCAGAGCAAATGAAATGCCACTCCAGTTTATAAAATAATTATATTTTTCAGGTGTTTATTTTTCACAAAAAGTAATGTTTTCATTGATTTGAAAATTCATAGAATTAATGAACCGGAGTGTCAATGACATGGAAGTTCATCCCTAATTAGGGCAAGTTGATTACGAATTAAAATTTGTGAAATCCGTGAGGCAGTTGTATGTTCTTTCAAATAAACTTTAAAAAAATTTAAATCGGAGAAGAATTGAGGGAGGAGAAGCATTTCTTGTGAATTGTGGACAGAGTGCCCTAATTAGGTCTTAATTAGGTCATAAGTTAAATAATCAATAAAATTTCTGAAATCCGTGAGGAAGTTTAATGCACAGGCACAAGCTCTTTCAAGCAAACTAAACAAAATTGAAATCGGATAAGAATTGAGGGAGGAGAAGCATTTATTGTGAATTGTGGACAGGGTGCCCTAATTAGATCTCAATTAGGTCATAAGTTTTTTATTAATTAAAATTTCTGAAATCCGTAAGGATGTTTATTGCACAGGCACAAGCTCTTTCAAACAAAATTGAAATCAGATAAGAACTGAGGGAGGAGAAGCATTTCTTGTGAATTGTGGACAGACGCCAGACAACAGACGCAACACGATGGCATAAGCTCATCTTAGGCCTAAAGGCCAGATGAGCTAAAAATAGAAACAAACAATACAGCAAAAAGTTACAACATCCCGATTTTAATGGGTTTTACTAAACATATTTCCATGATGTTTATATGCGTCACTAGCAGGTAAAAGGTGAAATTCACTTTGGTGTGTAAAAAAAAAAAGATTAGGCACACAAACACCTTTTTCGTACCATGATCCTCAATTTATTCTTGGTCGCATTAAAAAATGGTTTTATCCACAGCTCTCAGTTTAGCTGTTATCAAGCATATGTCAGAATATAAACAGAGGATGGTCTGGAAGAGAATTTTAACCCTGAATTTTTTTATGAAAATCATGGAAACAAAAAGTTTTTTTTTAATTTGAAATCATAATCGTCTTAGTTAGCTGTTTCTGGTTCATTTGAATACCTATGTTATGGGTCTACGTCCATTAGAAATATTTTTACTCTTACAGTGCGGGGATCGACTTTAGTCGTCAGATTCTGACGACTAAAGTCGATCCCCGCACTGTAAGAGTAAAAATCGGTGGAGAGTGAAAAAAGGTTACCTAAAAGTAGTGACAATTAACCCTTACAGCGCTGAATTATTTTTGTTAAAACCATGGAGACAAAAGGGATTTTTTTCAATTTGAAATCATCATAAATGTCTTCGTTACTTCTTTCTGGTTAATATTAATACCTGTTATGGGTGCGCGGCTGTTATAAATATTTTATTCTTTTAGTGCGGGGTCCGTCTTTATACGGCAGAATCTGACGTTCACAGATAAAGACGGTCGCCGCACTGAAAGGATTAATACTTGAGGTTTTGTTTGTCTAGCTTTACACGACACAGTTTGTTTATTTTTCATACACTTTTACTTGTTTGTCATAACAAAAATGGATGTGATTAACTCTTTTGAGACTGCCCTATAGGAAATCGATCACTGGTGAACGATCATTAAATATTATAAACAATATTATACAAAAAAATCATAATGAACAGTCTCGAAAGAGTTAAACCATAAAAATTTTATTTTGATTGTGATATATATATATTTGATACAATATCTGTTTATAAAGACGGGTCTTTATACGTCATAATCTGCCGTCTACAGACGTCAGATTCTGACGTATTTAAAGACGGTCCCCGGGCTGAAAGGGTTAACCACAATGCCATATTGGTTAATGAAATTTGAAAAAGGGGTGAATTTGCAGTTCAAAAAAACCCTGATAATTTGTCTGACTTCACCTTTGCATAAGTTATGGTGCATGTGACAGATCTGAAGGCCTGAAATGGGTTTGTGGGTTTCACTGTGTCTTATATTTTTTCTTTCATAGTAATATTCAACCCTTCCAGCGCCAGGACCTTCTTTATAAGTCTGAATCTAAAGTCAGATGTAGATGTCAGATTCCAACTTATAAAATCGGTCCCCGCAGTGAAAGAATTAAAATATTTCTAATGGTCGTAGACCCATAACATACGTATCCAACTGAATCGGAAAGAGCTAAGTAAGACGTCTATGGTTTCAAATTGGAAAAAACCCTGTAGTCTCCATGGTTTAAACAAAAATAATTCCTTTAGCCCTTAAACCGGCAAATTAAAAAATTGGAATTTTCACCCACTTGAAGCTGTGTCTCGCTGACGCGATCCACAACTTCAAGTGAGAGAAAATTATCCAGATTTCACAAAATGAAGGTCAACGATTGGTGTCACGTTTTAAAGTGCCCTATATATGTGGCACTGGCAGTATAGGGTAGAGTTATGGGTGTCGCATATATGCGACACCGGCGGTTAAAGGATTAAATATAAATGGTTTACCTGATCAATGAGGCAGTTGGCGATCACAGGGTCTTGTATATCTAGTAGATCCAATACTGTGGGGTATTTACTGTTTGGACGCTGAAACAGTAAAAAATATATAATAATAGTTTATTTGACTTTCAATTACAAACATGTTTAAAAAAGTACAATATTATTATTCATCATTGACTTTGTCTAAAAACTTCTGAAAGATAATAAACAGAATCAACATAATAAACTTGATCAATGGAAAATTCACACATAAATCATTTACTTTGAATTTAAAGCTACATGATATATTAAAATTGTATTTTTAACTCCTACATTGTTTCTATTTTTAATTCATTTGAGGCTAGAATTTCTAACATAATGTCCACCTTCAAATGTTGAAAATTATTTTGAAAAAAAAACTTTCCAACAAGTTCAATTATTTGATTATCTGCACTCCTAACACAGCAAATTTATCAATGTTAATGCCATCTTATTTCAATATACAGTATTTGTAACAAAAGCGAAAGGAATTAGGCCTGAGCCTGAAAAAAATCATTTATAGACATGTAACTTCTCAAATTTTGACTCTTACTATGTCTCATGAACATTTATTTCAAATTAGTCCTAGATTAGTTTCCAGATATTACACATATTAAAGTCATAATGGCCGGAAGTCGGTCATTTGAATTTTATCAAGTTAAAAACCTTTAGGTGGATATCAGTGACACTCCCCCTAAAGATTTATGAAACCACATATAAGCCACTCTACAGTTATTTTTAGATCAATCGTTTATGGAGAATGAAAGTTTGCCAGTGATATTTTTGACAACAGGTCATGCTACTTGATTGGCCATTAGGGTTTAACCCTTTAAGCCCTCACGATGCATTAAAGCATCATTTTACTAGTTAGCAAACGCCACCCTCCACAACGTGTTACGGTTAGCAAGCATTCCATATCTGAACCGTAAGATAGCGTGTCGCCGGCGACACGCGATTGAATTAACCCCTATTAACACCCTCGAAATACATTTTAATTGGGTTGACATAACTTAGTGACCTTTTATGCATCCACTCAGCTGATTTTGAAACATTCCTTCAGTTATTTATCAAGTGAGAGCATTTTTAAAACACCTTCCGAAAAATATTTCGGCCATTTTAACCATTTGTGATGATGTGAGTATCTTACGTTTCAGATACATGCTGCGTTCTAACCCGGAACATAGTGGAGGGTGAGATCGTTCTATCTACATTTTACATCCCTGAAAACACACTTAATTTTTCTACAACTAGGGGTTTTAGAATGAAAATTCCCAAGAAACTGGTTTACCAATACATGGCGATTTTCTTTAATTTTTCACCCACCTCAAATCATCTTCATCCACTACGAGTTGAGAATTGCGGCAGCAATTCGCGGTTTGTAGTGGATGAAGATGACAATGCAGCTTAATAACAACACAAGACAGTTTCCTTTAAAAATCAATAGATTTGAGCCCAATGTGGGAAATCGAACTTGATCTGATAAATGTGTTGAAATCTGACAAAAGATGGAAAATCTGACCTGTTACAAATACAGTATATACAGTCCTGTGTACTTACATTCCGCGACACGTCATACATATGATTCTGAAAAAAATAAAAATAAAAAGGTAGAATAAAAAAAAGTAAAAACAATATTCAATTATAAAGTTAGCTTAGACAAATAAATAGATGCACAAATATTTTAACTTTGTGCGAAGGTTTAACCCTTATCCCACTACATTAATTTATTTTAATTTTGCATATTTGTTTAATTTAGGACCAAACATTTACAAAACTTGATGTTTAAACACATATTCGTTTGACCATAATAATAGTGATCAGCAAAATAAGGTTTAAAATTAGTGAAATGAGCGATGTATTATGCAGAAAAAAGAATTACCCCCAGGCAAAAAGAAAGCTACCTCACCAGACAAAAGTAGGCAAATTAAATAACCTTGATAGCCATTTGGTCTTCATCAGGTCAAGAGAATGTTCCAAAAGTGTATCCTTAACCCTTCCACCGCTGAGTTACATAGCTATACAATGGCCTGACTGCTGAATTAATTACTTTTTTTTACTTATTACAGTGGTCGCCTTTTGGCAACATCTGCGGTCTGCCAGGCGGTCGCCTTTCGGCGCCACCCGCGGTGAAAGGTTCAAGCGTTAAGTAAAACGCTAAAGAAATTCAAATTTTCCTCTATTTCAAGTCGCCCACAACTTCAAGTGAGTGAAAACTACTCATATAAATATGCATAATATGAATTAGGGCATTTGTTAATCTAGCTAATTTAATGCTCCTTTCTCTTCAAATTTGCTTGTTTGATAAAAAAATAAAAACAGCTATAAAACTTTTAGAATATAATATTTTGAGAGACAAGTATTATTCCGCAACATATTATTATTCCATGGTCAATACACTAGTTTTTGTCACATATTATCAGTGAATTCGATGGGTTAAAACAATAGTGTGCTAAGTGACATTTTTGGCCTCTAGAATAATAACCAGCTAAGTCAACTAATATTTATGTATAAAGTTTGAATTTATTCCAAATTCAGAATAAAACAACAGATCAAGTCGACTTAGCACATTGTTATCCTCACGAAAAGGAGCACATATCAGCATTCTATCTGTCCAACACAGGAACAATTCGACTTGACACATTTTATTCTGGTGTTATATGCTTAAATGGGCTCTGTTTCTGGGACAAAAACGGTGCAAGTGCACTTAGCGCATTGTTATTCTGAGACTTGTGGAGACAACACAGGGGAAATGCCTGGACCTAGTTCATTGTTAATCTAGGAACAATCTCTGCATATTCTGTGTTTCTGGAGTAACAATGAGCTAAGTCAACTTGTTGTGTTGTTGATCCCAATTTTGGTTGTGTAAATCGTTTCGGAAGGTAAAAAATACTCTGATAACTTCACTTGATCTACTTTTAAATTCTAATCACTGTGTGTTTCATCAGTATAAGTCCAAGTCTACATGCTGATAAGTGGATTCAGCAGACTGTAGTTCTAAGCAAAAAGATAAACACCATTTCGCTGTCAAGTCGACCTGATCCACTATTGTTTTGGACCATCGATTTTTTAAGAAACAATTGTACCAATTTTAAAAGCTAACATTGCTTCACATAATATGATTTATTTTATTGTCTCCTGGCGATAATAACAGGAATTTTGAATCACATAAGGTTCTTCAAGTCATAATATTTTGTATAAAATACTTATTGAATAAATTTGTCAAAGCTAAGAAAATTGGATTGTAGTCTTTTTAAATATGATTAAATCGGTTAATAAAACTGATTAAAAATCCTTATAGTCATGCTTATACTCGCTGTCAAATTAAAAATGATCAACCATGATCTCATAATTTTCAGCGATTTCTCCATCAATTCTTTAACCAATTTCGATGAAATTTTGCAAAGGTCATTTTCTATTCAAATCCTAACAGCCCTGAAAATGTAGTAAACTTATGCAGCGTATTTCAAAAGTTAGACCATTTTACATGTAGTAAATTAAAATTACGACATCCTTCTATAACCCCATTAAACTAATTCTAGAATTTTTTTACAGGTCAAATGGTCTAGCTTTTGAAAAATTAAATATAATTTAGCAAATTTTTTACCGCTTTTAGGATTTTAATAGAAATTGGCCTTCGCAAAATTTCAAGGAAATCGGTTCAAAATTGATGGTGAAATCACCGAAAATCATGCGATCCCAGTTGTTCATTTTTAATTTGACGGCGAGTATAGCGGTTGACCCTTACAGTGCGGGGATAAAATATAAATATTTCTAATGGGCGGAGGCCCAGGACATAGGTATTCAAATGAATCGGAAAGAGCTAACCAAGACATTTATGATGATTTCAAATTGACTAAAACCCTTGGTTTATATATATAAAAAAAAAAAGCGTTGTAAGGGTAAAGGGGGTAACCCATTAATTACACATTTCATTCCCAATAATAGTGATGAGCTAATAAAACAGACCAACAATGGTTATAGTTTACTGGACATCAGAATTCTTTCCCGGAGAAGGATGTTTCAGTGATTAAAATTGCACTTTCCTTGCTGTTGCTGACATTTTTCCAATGATTAAGATCTATCTAGGTATGGTCGGACGTTAATTTAATAGGCTGAATTTATACAAAGTGATAATCATACTTACAGGGGTGGGAATATTTCCAAGGCTGATTCCAAGACTGAAAAGATTATTGCCCACTCGAATTGCCTAATCTAAATTTTTTCAAAAGACGGGGATCTGTATGTCAAAGGAAATTTCCCACCCCTGTACTTACCCTGAAGGGACTGACGATCGTGGATGGTTTCTTGCCGGTGGGACATAATTTACCCAGAATCTTTTGCAATTCTTTCTCGTCGTGGTAATCATGCACACAAAAACAATGAATCAAACTCTTCAAACAACTCTCAATGGCGAGTGACCAATTATAGTCATGTAGCTTTATCTCTGCACCTATCAGAATAGACATAAGAGTGACCAATTGTAATCACTTAGTTTTATCTAGCACCTATCAGAATACACATAAGAGCGACCAATTGAAATCACTTAGTTTTATCTCGCACTTATAAGAATAGACATAAGATCGACCAATTGTAATCACTTAGTTTGATCTCGCACCTATAAGAATAGACATAAGATCGGCCAATTGTAATCATGTAGTTTTATCACTGCACATATCAGAATCGACATGATAAAAAATATCATAATCAAATGTCTGTGATAGTGACCCAACATTAAAGCAATTTTGGGTCAAAATAATGTTCAAAATCATTTGAATGTGAATCTCAAAGAGATATTTTCTAAAGGCAATGTTTATTAAACTTTGTTTTTATAAAACAAATAGGAATAAAATAAATTGAGGGGATATCGCAGAGGACTATATGCTGGTTTCTCATCCTAAATATTACACTTTGTTTTTAGTTTGTTCACTAAATTAATGTAAAACATTATATTATAATCAAACCAACCTAGAGGACCGCGTGGCTTTTGATGAAATAATCCCTTCTTGTGTGCTTTATCAATTTCAGCCAGAACGTCTGGTATCCATCTACCGAAGCACTTATAACGATCATTTCGAGCAGATTCACACTGTCGTAGCCGTGATTGAATGCCATCTAATTTGCTTTTGATGTCTGTGTCTTGAGATCTGTTGAACATAACGTTGATCAATTAAAATTACCACTTGAGCTGCAAAGTCTGTGAGTAGCTCAAACTAGATATTTAACCCTTTCAATGCAGGACCAACTTTACACATCAGAATCTGATGTCGTCGATCTCTGTATTAACCCTTTAAGCCCGCACGATGCATTAGTTTAAACATATTTATTTCTCAATTGGAACAGTACCCAAAGGTAATACATTGTGGTTCCTCTCGAGGAGGCGATGTTTATCATGTTGATTTATAAACAAGAGCGGATCATCAGACAGGCACACACAGACAGACTCATAGACCGCCTGATAGAGGTTGGCGGTGGCGTGACGAGGTGTGGGGTTCAAATCGGGAAGAATGGAAAGAAATAATGGTAAACACTATCTGTTAAGGAGTGAAAAGCGGTTACTGGACCGTAGGAACGTGTCCACTGCAGCCATGAGATTTGTGTTGACCAGGTTGTTAGGATCTTCACTGCCGTGAAGTATTACAGTACAGTTAAAAATCAATCCTAGGCCGTTCATTGAGTCTTGTAGCTGGTTTCTGGCTGCGGTGTACAAGGTACATGATAGAAAGAAATGTTCCGTGGTCTCAACCTCGCCGCAACAGCATTTAGTAGATTCGGAGACGTGTAAACAATTTAAATGCACTCGAAGTTCGCTACATCCCATCCGCAGGCGTGCCAGAATAATGTTAGTTGTTCGAAGACCCAATAGATAATATTTGTTTTTATTTACGCGTTTTTTTTGCAAGATTTGACTTTAAAATGGATCTCTCGTCAATTGCTTTCAAATTTTCATCCAAATTGTTCCAGAATATTGTCGAGTACGGGAAAAAAGAAGATTTAAAAGTTTCGGTTCTGCAGGAGAAAGTATCCATGAGGTCAGAGTTTCGTAGGTTATACCTGTGACCACTTCTACTTTCTACACTACCCGGCAATAGATCTTGTAAATATGTGGGTGAGCGATGGTGCACGATATCCGAGAACATTAATATGCGTCGGTTTTCGCGGCGCTGAGATAGAGTTTCCCAGGATAGTTCTTTGAACAGAGTGCACGAAGAGACTCCTCTTATGCCACCAGCCACGATTTTTGCTGCTCGCTTGTGAGTTTTGTCTAATTTAGATAAGTCGTTTTGAGCAGCGTTTGCAAATACAATGTCGCCATATTCCAGAATAGATCGGACATAAGCAAAATAAAGCTGTTCTAATCCCTTTCTGTTAATTTTAAAAGATAGTTTATTTAAGATTGCCAGTCTTTTGTTTGCTTTTATACAAATATTGTTTATGTGAGCCGACCATTTTAGGTTCGATGTTAGTGTTAAACCCAGGTGGCAGTGGGAATTTACAGTTTTGATAACTTCGTTCTTAAAATGTAATGGAGGAAGAATGATATTTGTTCTGGTTTGTAGCGAAAGAGGCATGTCACAGGTCTTTTTGGCATTAAATGTCACCAACCAAGTATAAGCCCAGTTTTCCATTTCCTCCAGGTCCCTGTTCAATACATTTGCGCATTCGTCCACCGTATCGGCAAAAATATAGAGAATGTTGTCGTCAGCGAACAAGCTAACTCTGCACTCCAATTCATCTGCAATATCGTTTATATAGACAAGAAATAAGATCGGTCCAAGTACGGACCCTTGTGATTGGCTTTGGCTTTGATTGGCATGAGATCAGATTGTTCGCTGCCCAACACTACTCTTTGTGCCCTACCAGACAGATAATTCGAAACCAATTATTTAGCTGGCCAGTAATATCAATAGAACTTAATTTAGTTAAGAGACCTGCATGCCATACTCTATCGAAAGCTTTGCTTATGTCTCCGAATACCACACGAACTTTCTTATTGTTGTCAAGTGCTTCACCGAGGACATGATACAAGTAAACCAACTGATGAGTGGTACTGTCTTTGGGCATAAATCCCGACTGCATTTTGTGAATCAAGTTATTTCGCGAAGGTGATTAAACAGATATTTGAATACACATTTTTCCAATATTTTTCCTGGTATACTTAACAAAGACACTGGGCGGTAGTTAGTACACAAGTGGCGATCGCCGTTTTTGAATATAGGGGTAATGTGAGCTATTTTCCAGATAGCAGGAAAAACATTAGAAGAAAGTGATTTGTTAAATAATAGAGTAAGGGGCCCAACAATAACATCTGCAGTGTTTTTCAACAGCAATGGACTTATTTCATCCGGACCAGTAGCTTTATTTGTCTTTAGTGTTTTTGAAATATCTAAAACCTCTGACTCAGAAAGAATTATTTCTTGCAAACGAGCATTCGTTCTAAAATCTAAGTTGGGCGGTACACGGTTTCCAGCGTTTAATTCGCTGTAAGAAGAAAACATTTTATTAAAAAGGTTAGCTTTATCCATGGAGTTACTAAAGACACAACCATCGTCGGTTTGTTATGCCGGGATTTTCTGATGTACGCCATTAAAGAATACGCGAATCGTTCGCCACCAGCCTTTTTCGTACGTTTTGTTATTGTTGATCGAGTTTAAGACTTTGTTATCATGCTCAGATACCGATTTCGATAGCTCGTGAGCATATTCGTTGCGCGAACGTTTGTAAGTTACCCAGTCACTGGCTAGTTTTGATAGTTTAGCTTTCCGGAATAAACGATCACGTTTCCTTTTCAGTGCTCGTAATTTATTACAGTACCATGGCTTGTCAATAGGTCTGATTCGAACTGATCGAAAAGGTATAAATTTCTTTGCAGTTTCTAGGTAGGTTTTAGTCCAAAATTTTGCGCAGATATCTACATTGTCAGACGCTAGACATGCTTCCCAATTTAGTGTGTTTAGACAAACCCGAAGACCAGCCCAGTCGGCGTTTTTAAAATCCCAGACATTTCGTGTGAAGGATTCTTTATTGTTAAATGTCAGTGAAGTGTTGCAAGATATTGAGCAGTGGTCGCTGGTATGCACGATGCATTAAAACATCATTTTACATCCCCGAAAACTGACTTAATTTTCCTACAACTAAGGGTTTTAGAACGAAAATTTCCATGAAATTGGTTACCAATACATTGCAATTTTCTTTAATTTTTAAACCACATAAAATCATCTTCATCCGCTACAAGTCGAGAATTGCGACAGCAATTCGCGGCTTGTAGTGGATGAAGATGACATGGTAAATTCAGGCTTGAAAGGGTAAAACGAGTAAAATATTGGCCGTAGAACCATTACATAGGTATTTAAATGAAGCAGAAAGAGCTAACTAATACATTTATAATGATTTCAAATTGAAAAAAATTCCTTTGCCCTCCATGGTTTATACAAAAATAATTCAGCGTTGGCAATAACATAATTATTAGGATTTACAATAAATATGTTAATACCAATGCTGAAATATAAATGTATAAACATGGAGACCCAAGGTTTTCTTTTTCAATTTGAAATTCAGCGTTGTAAGTAGTGCATCGTTGTACTGAGAAACAACCCTAAATTAAACCCTGCGACTGAGTATCATACTGCTTATTGTAAGTAACCTACTTGAGGTTGTATAACTCTTGCTGGTATTGTTGAACAGCACCGCGAAACTGCTCTATAGCTTGTGATGTAGTACGTTGCTGAGCTTGTAAAGCCTCCAGCATTTCTTGTAGTTTATTTATCCGTGCTTCTCTTTCCAAACGCTGCGCTTCATTGTTTGTTTGTTCACTGAAATAAAATAGTAATACTTTACATTATAATTGCATAGTTTTGTCACAATAGACTTTGTAACTGCGTAAACAGTGTAGAATGTCCGGCTACATCTACAATGGCGAATAGTGACCTCTTGACTGAAATAGTGATCCTGCTTAACCTCTAACTATAACTGTTTTTATTCTGTTTCATCAACAAATCAAATCACTGATATTGTGAATAAAATGGGTCCTCCAACATCAAGATTTGCTAATGTATGGCCTCCAATTAACCCTTTAAGCCCTCACGATGCATTAAAGCATCATTTCACATCCCTGAAAACAGACTTAATTTCCCTACAACGAAGGGTTTTCAAATGAAAATTTCTATTAAAACTGGTTTACCAATACATGACAATATTCTTTAATTTTTAAACCACAAAAATCATTTTTATCCACTACAAGTAGAGAATTGCGACAGCAATTCGCGGCTTGTAGTGGATGAAGATGGAATTGGCAAACTCAGGCTTGAAAGGGTTAAACAAATATGAATAATTTTCACCCACTTGAAGTTGTGGTGTGTGGTAGTGAGACACAAATTAAACGGTTAAAATATTCTGTAAGTTTAATCAGCAGCTTATATATTTCATTTGTAGATAAATTTTCCCAGAACCCAGAAAGGAAAGTTTTCAGAGGGAAGATCAGATCAAGCTATACACATAATATATTTAGCTTTGCCATCTATCCTCAATTTCTATTGACTTAAAATGTGATTTGCTGCCAGAATTACAATCCCTAGAAAATCTGACGAATGAATTACAAGTTAATGCCGAAGCATTTCTGATCAAATAATATATGAAATAGCAGACAGATTAATATGTATTTTCATACAGTAGAAAATTAAAACTTTGATTAAAATAAATTATCCCTGGCTCAGAACAACATTATTTTAATACATTATACCAATTTGTCTGGAATTTGTTTTCTCTTATATATGTTGTGTCATACATAAAGGAGTTTTTTAATTTTTATCCTAAATAAAAATTGCCACACAAAATCACAGGACAGTTAAGCAATTGCTGTACACAAGTCATTAATAAATCCCGAGTTGTATAATTGTATATAATAATTGAAAATATGAAAAACCACCTGTTCCGTATTTCCTCCATTCGCTCTTCTATTTGGTCCTTGTCTTTTTGAAAGGATTGTAATTCTTTTAAGTATTTCCTGTGTTCAATCTGTTTGAATAACAAACAAATTAACTAGAAATGTGCTTTCACATTACATAGCAAAAATGAAGCTTTGTGATATGTAAAGCAGGTGATAATCAAAAAAGCTATTAGTGAATAAAAATAATAACTAGATGGGGCTATATAATAGAAGTGCCATGTCCATCATCTTCGATATGCAACAAAATTTAACCAGGGTGATCCGTCAGTGTTAGAAAAAATATTTGTGAAGATCGGATGAATATTGGCGACTGCAGAGAGTTTACGTTGATTTGTAAGAGAGATCAGGGGCGGTCATCTTGGACATGCAAATTAGCCGATTTTCAAGCTCAAACTGGGGAATCCATCGGAGGGTGATCAGAAAAAAAAATTGCATGAATATTGGTGACTGGAGTGTTCACGTTGATATGTAAGGAAGAGCCGGTGTGGTCATCTTGGATATACAAATTCGCTGATTGGAAAACTCAACCAGGGTGATATATAAGATAGTGATCAGAAATTTTTTTTTGAAGATCAGATGAATATTGGTCACTGGAGCATGTTTACCAATGCCAATATACGGCTTCAAGCATGTTCTAGGTCAATAGAATAAATTTGATGAAATAATTTTAGGTAGATGTTCAGCTAATCCAATAATTCAGTATTGGAGATATGTTTTTTCATAAATATAAATATTTTTTATCATTTAACGCTGGAATTTGCATTAGCAATTTATTCTTCAAATGAATGAAAAATAAAAACAAAACACCAGTGCTCTCAGTCAGATGTTTTTATATGTCAGAACCTGATGTGAGTCTGACAGAATAGAGAGTCAAACAAATTATAAAGGCTACAGACCCATCACATAAGCGAAAATAACCCTTTAGTCTCCATGGTTTATACAAGAGCGCCGACGCTAATGATATCCCCGCCATTAATTAAAGTCAATAATGGCCTCAAAGTCAAAGGCTAAAAATTAGGTCAAAGGTCATAACCCTAAAAAAGGCACAGCTACACCCCTAAAGGATGTGTGTGTGCAATATGAAAACAATCCAGCAAACACTTTCTGAGATATCGTCCAGAAAATGAGCTTATCATGCGCCATCAACTAAAGTCAATAATGGCCTCAAAATCGAAAGGTAAAATATCAGGTCAAAGGTCACAACCCACAAAAGGCACATCTACACCCCCTAAGGGATGTGTATGTGTAATATGAAAATAATCCAGCAAACGCTTTCCAAAATATCATCCGGGAACTAAATTTTTCATCTGTCATCAATTAAATAATGGCCTCAAAATACAAAAAAAATTAAATCAAAGGTCATAACCCCTAAAATGGACATCTACACCCCCTAAGGAATGTGTGTATGCAATATGAAAACAGTCTGGCTAATGCTTTCAAAGATATTGTCTGGAAACAAAATGCGGATGCACCGCCAGACATGGCGATGACAATATCCCCCGCCCCTGAGTAACTTCAGCAGGTCAATGTTTACCTGTGAATTCCTGAATACTTTCTTCATTTTATCGAGTTGTTCCTTAGTTTGGAGGAGTTGAGGTTTCAGAGCATTGGCGAGGTCACCGGCCTGAAGCAACTGATCACGAATCGCATCCTTCTCTTTCTCAATCGCAACTATCTTCTCCTAAAAACAAACATCAACTACTAAACTTTTGAACCAATTTAAATAAAAATAATCTCTTAACACTTACAGCTCGGGGATCGACTTCAGTCTTAGACAGTCGATCTCCGCAGTGTAAGAGTAAAAATAATTATAATGGCCGCAGACCCATAACATAGGTATTCAAATGAATCAGAAAGACCTAACTAAGACATTTATGACTGTTTCAGTGCTTTAAGGGTTAAAGTGCTTGTCATGTCTATAGTTGTTTTCAACCTTTCTCTTTTTACTCTTTTTTTTTCAGAAATGCGCATTTAATTTATTTGTTAGATTAGCATGTTTCGATTTAAAATGTAAAAATGTAAATAATTTGAACACATTTCAAGCACTTCCAGTCAGTCCCATGGGTGGTCCGATTTCCGGGTGTCCAGTGTATGTAAATTATAATTTGCACGCATTTCAAGTATTGAGCCACGGCAGAGGGTTAACTAGTGTGCATTCAATACTAGTAATACTCTGTAAATTAACCCCTATCCTGCTAAGTTAATTTATTTATATTTTGAACCACTTGAGGTTGTGTCTCGCTACCGCGATCCACAATCTCAAGTGGTGGAAAATTACTTATATTTATTTAATTTGAGCACAAATATTCGCAAATCTTGATGTTTAGACACACATTTCATTCCAATAACAGTGATTTGGTCAACTTATGAAACAGATGAAAAACGCCAATAGTCGTGATCAGCAGGATAAGCGTTGAAATGTAAATAATTTGGGCCACGGCAGAGGGTGAAAGCATTACTTACCTGGCTTTCCTGAATTCGCTGGTCAAATTTGGGTGACCGAGCCTCTTCCATTGTAAAATTTTTGCGTACAGGTTCGAGTGACTGTAACAAAGTTTAATTGAAATCAAAATCATACAAAACAGGGTAGAAAGAGCGCACATAAAAAACGCCAACTGATTGAAACAAATTTTAGATGCGAATTGCCAAGGTGAATGGAAATGAGAAAAAAAAAGTGCCCTTGGAGTTAGAAGGTGCTAGTTTAGCCCCTTTTAAAAAATAGAGATAAATCTGCAACTTCGATTTTTTTTTCAGCCATCATTGTAGTTGGGAATTTTAAGCATATGCGTCAATGACATGAGGCGCCTTTATTAGCCTCTTTCACCCAGCAAAATAGGTCAAGGTCTCCTGTCTTTGAATTTGAGCTAGATATTCATGAGGTCTATCACTGGTATTAATTTGGAGCTGTTGCCTTCAGTTGCTGATGAATTATTGTGATGCTCAGACGGACAGACAGTCAGCCGGATAAAAGATTTAGCAGGATACATGAAAAGCTTTTGATGTTATATTAACAACAAGTAAATATTAAAGCCGGACGCTTAAGTTTAATTTAGATAGCCCACTTTTTTATATAAAAGCTGGGCTAAGAATCAATCACTTGTATTTCGAAAAACATGGAAACATAGTTGACATCAATATTCTAAAAAGACTTTGAATAGTAAACAACATAAATACCTTTTCCTGTTCGTGTATAAATGCCCAGGCAAGCTCATTCTTGAGTAACATGATTTTTGACTTCAGATTATCTAGATCTTTTAAAGCATTATACTTTCTTTGCCAAGCAGCAACTTCTTTCTCAAGAGCTGGTAAAGTCTGAATAAAAAAATCATTAAGGATTAACCTAACAACAACTTAAACCCTTAGAACACTAAGCTATTCAATTTAAATTTTCAGCCACTTGAAGTTGACAGAAAATTTGTGTTATTTGTGAAATTTAAGTCCCAATATAAATCTGTGTTTCAAGATTGAAGACATATTTTACTATGAACAGCTCATTATCAGGGGTTATACAGGTGATAATAAAAACACAGAATGTCAACTGTGGTCGACATCAGTGCTCTAAGGGTTAACCCTTATAGCGCGGGGATCGACTTTAGCCGTCAGAATCTGACATCAGTGCTCTAAGGGTTAACCCTTACAGCGCAGGGATCGACTTTAGCCGCTAGAATCTGACATCAGTGCTCTAAGGGTTAACCTTTTGACCCCTCTTCCATAGCTCTGTTAGCCTGCGTCTTTGTCAAACAAGAACATTTGAAGGAGAAATGAAATCAAATCTGCTAGGTTGCACATGTTGTTTTCATTTCAATTGCATGTATTTAACCCTTAAAGCTCTGATTTTTTTTCAAATAAACGATGGAAATCAAAGTGTTTCATTCAATTTGAAATCATCATAAACGTCTTAGTTAACTCTTTCTGGTTCATTTGAATACTTATTATAAGTCTACGTTTATTACTAATATTTTCACTCTTACAGTGCGGGGATCGACTTTAAACGTCAGAATCTGACTTCTACAGATGTCAGACTCTGAAGACTAAAGTTGATCCCCGCACTGTAAGGGTGGAAATAGACCGCTGATGATTGCAATTGCATATATAAGCCTTAATTTTTAATTACAGCCAGGTTTTAATGTCGTTGACATACAAATTGCTGTCATCATCTCATTTTGACCCAAATTGTGCCAATCTTAGAACTTATCAGAGATATCATTGCAAAACATGTGTGGTATAAATTTCAGAGTGGAAAATGCTTAAAAAATTGCAGATAAAAAAATATAGGTCTAGGTGGAAAGTATAATCAATTAAGGTTTAATCAATTTGATGTAGGACTACATATTATAAAAGTAAAACAAGTCATAGCCCTTATAGTGGCGGACAGACAGACAAACGTTAAAGTCATTTTGATTTTGTTCTTCCTTGAAACAAGTGAGTTTAGAAGATTATATCATGCTTGACATATAAGTATTGTGCACAATAACATTCACATTCAATAGACATTCACAGCTTGAGGAATAAGGCCTCACATACTTAATCTCTTGAATGAGTGCTGTATCTTCTAATGCCATGAGAAAATGAACAGTGCTTGTATTTTCCCACATGATCAGTTTAAGTTACACATGCCAGAACTGCTATAAATTGCCCTTCAAGCAAGAGCTGTGGTGCGCTCTTGGTTGAAACAATTATCCGCCTCATAGTGGAAACCACAGTGTGGAGTAAGAGAGAAAGACAAGATAGAACAGTCCCATGCTAGACACCCCGGTACTACAGAAAGCTAGTCCTCAATCTCTATTAACCCTAAAAGTACTGAAATATTTTTGTATAAACAATGGAGCCCAAAGGATTTTTTTCAATTTGAAATCATCATAATTGTCTCAGTTAGCTCTTTCCGATTCATTTGAATACTATGTTATGGGTCTACGACGATTATAAATCTTGCAGTGCGGGGACCGTCTTTATATGTCAGAATTTGACGGTCTTTATACATCAGAATCTGACGTCTACAGACGTCAGATGCCGACGTCTAAAGATGGTCCCCGCGCTGACAGGGTTAAGGTACAGGTGAAATAAGATGAGTTGGTTCATAAATCGACTATGTTCAGGACATTTCAAAGAAAAACTCAAAATGAATGAGACCAAGATATAGTGAAGTCATAAAAGCAGGATAGGGTGTAGTTTAATAGCACAATTTGTAGTCATATAGATAAACTAGAGGTCTATACTTCGGAAGATAGATTCTGGGAAGAATTACTTCACAGGTATAATATATATCCAACTCGGTGTTTCATGTAGCTCTTTCTAACAAGGCGCAGCGCCATGTTAACTTTTGTGAGAGCCATATTGCCCTTCATGAGCGCCATGTTGCCCTTCTAATATTCAGACAGTGAAATGCCTCGTTCAACTGTTGTTACGTCATATTCAACCCACCCACGCCATTGTGACGGTGAAAAACACCCCAGTCACTGATGTCACTTGTTTACATCTATGACACAATACCTGATAATGGGTTGTGTACATAGTGGTAATACTGTTAATACCCTTAATTTGGGAGGGTGGGTGTTGGAAACGCATAACTGAGTGCCCGAGTGCATGATAACGTGTCCCTAATGATAGGTGGCGTCATGCCTTCTGAATCCTAGATGAAACACTGCAACTTGTATTGCAAAAAGTAAATTGTATGAAACGTGATGTTGTGTACTTATATAGCACAAATATAGAGGACTGTGCTATTTTAATTCCAAGCATACAGCCTCTCATTAAGGAAATAGGAGGAGAGCTTCAAAATACTCTCTTAAAAATTTATTGTAAAGCATTGAAATCTCTTGTGCTTAATTAGCTTTGCTAGGAGTGCTGTAAGTTGTTCTCCTTGCACTTTATTAAGTAGCGCGAGAGGATCGCGCTTCTCATAAATGGAGAACTGGGGTGCAGCGTGCAACTACTTCGGCGATAGGGACATAACACTGAAACAACAATGTCCCAACATTAGATGGGAGAAACATGATATTTTGCTGAATACAAATGTGTACCAACCTGGATCAAACTCTTGCCATATGGCAACAACAAAAATAAAGCTGTGGCCCATTGGATTATTTCACCTATTGCAAATAGGTGGATTTGCACTAATTTGATTTTTGATGTGAATGAAATATGTGTCTACCGTAATTACCGGACGATATCGCGCTTTATTTTTTTTAATTTTGCGCGATATATATATATGCTTCTTGATCGCTGAATTATCTGTCTGACATATCTGATCCTTTCAGACAAGAGCACTGAGCTGTGAAAGGTCTGTAGTTTTGTCATCGCGTTGGCGCCATTATGACCTATGCCGTGAGTGTAGCCTCGTCGACACGTGAATGAACACGGCTCATTAGGCAAGGTATAGTACAAACAGATTAGTTATGTCATGTCACTTGTCACTGTTACTCTCTGTCAGAAGAATTAACTGCTCAATAAACTGACACGCTGACATTGTACAATACATCATTATAAACACGTTGGGGATTTTTAAGCATATTTAGCGGCCGATAGTGTGTCATGATGATTGATAAATATCTAGGCCTACGTGTTAGCGTGTAATATAACTGCACATCCATGCATGCCTATGTACATACCCAGCAAACACGAGACATTGACCCAATGTTGTTTTAAAGTAGGTCCATTGTCTTCGACGTCGGCCCAACAATAAAACAACATTGGGACAATATACGCATACACCACACGGGACGATACCACATGCTTTACTGGCGCGCGATGGACGGGAGTCTAGACGACATTCTGGGGCTTGCAGTTTTTTAATTTCGCCCACTGCACGAAATTGATTTGTTACCGTAAAATTTCTAATTGTAGCCGCGGCTTTAATTAGAATGTAAATTCTCATTTTCCAGTGCCCAATGCCAAAAGTGCACTTGCGGCTTCTATTGGAGGTTTTGTGTGAAAAATTAAATCACCGCGCGTCTATCACTCTGAGGTGAACTGCCGGTAGAACCCAACCCTTCAAGTCCAATGGTCAAATAAAGATATGCCCTATGAATCAATTTAATGCTGTCATTAGTCCGAAAGTTTATAAACTTGTTTTCTTTTTTGCTATCGCTAATTAAACTTTTTTTACGATACAATAGTATTTCATTGTTCAGAGAACGTAATAAAAAGATACGCCATGATTAATTATATAAATAGTAGGCTAATGTCTATAACACATGTGAATGTCTGCAGTAATTCAGTTAAGTGTTGGGTTGGTATACAGACATCGTGGCGCTGTGTGAACACCGTCATAATTATGTTATACACAGACAAGCACACCCCTCTCCAGTCTTGAATGCGTCAACCTGTCAGTCATGTTATCCCAGCAAGCACAAGACGTTCAGCCAATGTTGGTATAATGTTGGCACCATTGAATCAGCAGCTCAGTTGACACGCGCTGCCAGGCCCACCTCCCTCCCCTAATGTTGATCAGCTGTCTGGCGTGGGAAGAAAACTACTTTGACACACTGTTTATGTAGGCCAACGTATGTTCTACAGAGAGCGATGCTGGCTTGACCGTGAAACAACATTTAGTCGTCTCTTTCTGTTACAGTTTACCTGTATCATGTGTATGCATGGGTCCCGTGGGTTGATGACGACAAATAACTATTGGAGTGTATATAGCCTAATATATAATATAATGTAATTGTCATTTGTATTTTACAATGGATATTTATTTAGGCCTACATATATAGGCCTACGTAAACAAATAGTTAAAAATCAACCCAAAACGATTTCAATCCGCTAGACCAGTAAGTAGGCTTAACATGGCAACAACTGTAGCGCATCACCCATCTATCGTCACACATGTATCATTGTGCAAGAGCATTAGTGAAAAAAACACAGGAACCTGGAATAAAATTGCAGAAAGCTGATTTTTTCAGCAATGATACTTGGACATCTCCCCAGACGAATTCCGAAGAGGCCTCAAAAATCCCCCTTGTGCATTTTTTTTATTTCAAGATGGCCGCCACCATGTAACGCCATTTTCGAAAAACAGGAGTATACCCTAATTCCTCACCTTTGTAGTTAGAAAAAAATATTTTGGTGTCTCTACTTATGTTTTAAGGCACAAAGAGTTGATCCAGATGATTAGAAATGATATCAATACCAAAAATCCAAGATGGCCGCCACATTGTTCTGATTATGCTAAACGATCTCTTAAAAAACACGGAAATATGAGATATCTATCTTGTTGTTGAACCTAAAATGTATTTTTGGTCTAAACCCATGGAATATAGCTCTTATTTAGATCACCATTATTTTATTATATTGAATTTATCAACATAAATCCCACATAGTAGTTAATTCAAAATAACACCAGGTAACGCCATTTAAAAAAAAAAAGGGTATACCCCAATCCCTCACTTTTGAAGTTAAAACAATGATTTTGGTGTTTCTACCTATGTTTTAAAGTACAAGGAGTTTATCCAGATGATCAGAAATAATATCAGTACTTTTCTTAATACCACAAATTCAAGATGTCCGCCATAATATTTTGTTAAGCGATCTCTTAAAAAATCCGAAAATATGCGATAACTATCTCGTTGTTGAAACTAAAATGTATTTTTTAGCCGAACCCATGGAGTCTAGAACTTATTTAGATGACCATATTTTATTATATTGAGTTTATCGACATGAATCCCACATGGTAGTAATAGTTAATTCTACCATGGTGGGTGATGCTTTGAGTGTTTTCGAGCTGCTTTCCCACTAGAAATGTAGATTGAGATTTGTCAAGTTAACAAATTAATCTCCGGTAAACAATGAAATTATTGTGTTTCAATCATCCGAGCTGTCACAGTTTCTACATGTTTGGCCAATACAAAAAGAGCACATCGTTGTACAATATAGTCTAGATTTGTGAGATCCCCCCCCCCCCCCACCTTTGAACAAGCCACTCTGCACCCGCAACTCACTCTTTTCAGAACACTCTCTGGAGCGACTGCTCTTTCAGTTTGCGTTGGTTACAAACGACCATGATATAAAATCCGTTCCCAGACAAAATACAGCAAAATATGCTCTGTATCATAATGGAGTTTAAACACGAGGCATTCATCCAATGATGTCTTAATATTGGCTGACCGTCTTTGACGCTGGCCCAAAAATTAAACAGAATTGGATTAATGCCCCGTGTTGGCTGGGACAGTAGGTGACGTTGAAGGGAGGCTTTCTAGCAAAAATCAATTACAAGATAAGGACTTGCGCCTCACACGTTACATGTACATGACATCTTTGATAATCGTCCCGTAACAATGCTCTTTTAGATACTTACTTTTGTCCATGATCTGTGAATGTCAATATGTTTAATATCATGAAATACATCATTTAAATATCAAGATATACATTTTGAATATTAGGATATATATATTTCGTTATGAAGTTATGGCATTGTATGGTGCTGTAATGAGATGATTTTACATCAGAATATCGGAATATGACATTAAATTAATTGATGTCACAGTTTATCGTCAGGATATGATCTTTTTATGTCACGATAATATGAGGACAAGACACATTAACGTCATGATATGGTTTTGTAATGTCCAAATATTGCTCTTTATTATAGGAAAATGACGTTATGATGTCTGGATACAGCTTTATAAATGCAGGATATTGTGGTTAAGCATCACGGTATGATATTAAAGTGGCAGGATCTTTTAGTGTATTGTCACGATATTATTATAATATCATGATATAGCATATTAACATCACAATATGACATTTTAGTGTAAGAGGAAATGAAAGTAAGAGAGAGCAAGGCCACATGCTGTTCAAAGAGCATGTGTCTTAACGCTATCTTACTTTCCATTTTATTGAATCTTCCGAAATGCTTTTGTTTGTTGGCAGTTTTGGAGTACTGGTATTTGAGCAATGTAGAGGCCTTTACTAACTGAACTATATTGCGATATATATGTTGAACCGACATGTGCCATCCTGATATTGGAATGTTCTATGTCGATTCTGTATTACCATATGGTAATGTGCGTCTCTCAATATAATGTTATTGAAATGTTATACCTTGACATGACAATATAATATCCTGACATTAAAATGCCAGATCCAGACTTTAAAGTGACATATCCTGACATTCTCTGGTCACATTAAAATATTGTAGTGTCATATTCAGTCATTAGAATACCGCCAAGCCCGCCATATCTTGATTTGATAATGTCATATCCTATCATAAAATATGGAAACTCTTGACATTCAAATCTTATTGTGTGATATAAAAGGACAAAATTTGGACATTATAATACCATCTCATGACGTTAAAGTGTCATATTCTGATAAATTACAATCCAATATCCTGCCATAAATATGCCAGATCCTGACTTCGAACTGTTTTTTATGTTTTTCCTATTTTAATGTCATAATCCGACAAGTCTATTATACAATATTCGATATTAAATAGCATGTTTGACACATCATCACATTACAATGATATATTGTGACCTCAATGTGTCAATTCATCAATGTATAAAGTCACATCATAATATTCAAGTACCATATCCTAATATTCAGATGTCATATCTTGACATTAAAATGTCATAGTGATGTTAAAATGATATATCACGAAATTGTAATGCATTTCGTGATAATATGATGCCATATCTTTTCATTTTAATACAGCAACGTGATGTTTAGCCACTATATACTGCTTTTATAAAGATGTATTGAGCCATCATAACGTGATTTTGCTATATTAAACACCAATGTTTGGACATTATATTACATATCATGATATTAAAGTGTCATATCCTGATATCATATTCATATATCCTGACATAAAACTATCATATCCTGGCGTTAAACTGTCACATCCTTTAATTTGATGTCATATTCTGACATTTCAATGTAATATCACATTGCAATATCATACAATGTCATATATTTATTACGTAAAACACTAACATTCAAATAAAATATCTGAATATTCTAATCTATAATCCAAGGTATTTATTACCATTTTCAGGAAATTGTCCAAATTACGTAGGCCTATAGATGGCCAAACTCTGCCAATAAAATGATGTGATTTAAAACATTTTCTTATTTAGTAGTACATGTAAATAACCAACAGTCTCGTAGGACACGTGTTCAATCTGGTGTAATATTGTAATTAGCTCTTTTATTATGTACATTCACACAAAATTAGCTAATATTCATATCCTAGAATAATCACAACTAATACTTAACCAAAATCGAAAAAAAAATTATATAGGCCTACTATATAAAATACCTACATCGGAATTAGTCGCTGGGTTTGAAACTGGAATTTCTTACGCCATCTCAAGCTTCAAATGAATGAAAAATACCCTTATATTTGAAAATGAGACATGTTAGAATTTTTAATCAATGATTTCTGACATATGATATTTTGTAAACTTGATAAATCTATATCTATATTCCCATATGAAAAAGCAGTTGGACATCGCTTAATCGTGGCACCTGCGCTAAAAGAGCTAACCAATATGGCAGCCATGTTGGATTTTGTGTTGATAAGCACATTCTATTAAAAAGATTGGTGATATATACCAATATATTCTAGATTCCATGGCTCTGAAAAAAAAAGTTTCAACAACATGGTGATTATGGCATATAAGTGATTTTCTGAGGGGGGGGGGGACGCCTCACATAATGGTCGCCATCTTGGATTTGTGGAGATAAGAAAAGGAATAATATCATTTCTGATTTTGTTGATGAGCTTTTTGTGCCTTAAGACATGTGTAGAGGCACCAACATATTTTTTTTTACCTGCAAAAGTGAGGAATTGGGGTATACTCCTGTTTTTTTTTTTGAAAAATGACGTTATATGGTGTTACATAACATTAAACTATGTGGGATTTATGTTGATAAATTCAATATAATAAAATATTGGTAATCTAAATAAGTGCTAGACTTCATGGGTTTAGACAAAAAATACATTTTAGGCTCGACAACGAGATAGTTACCTCATATTTCGTTTTTTTAAGAGATCGCTCAACATACTCAGTATATCAATATGGCGGCCATCTTGGATTTTTGGTATTGAGAAAAGTACTGCTATCATTTCTGATCATCTGGATGAACTCTTTGTGTCCTCAAACATAAGTAGAGACACCTAAATATTTTTTTCTAACTGCAAAAGTGAGGAATTATGGTATACCCCTGTTTTTTCTGAAATGGCGTTACATGGTGGCGGCCATCTTGAATTAAAAAAATGCTCAAGGGGGATTTTAGGGGACTCTTCGGAATTCGTCTGGGAAGATGTCCATGTATCATTCCTGAAAAAATCAGCTTTCAGCAATTTTATTTCAGGTTCAACCCTAATGCTCTTGCACTATCATGAATATAACGCTTTATGTCTGTAAAGGGTTAGAAGCTATCTGGGCTTATACAGCGTATGCTCCGTTGCGTGGTTTAATAGCGTAGCTAGCGGCACGTTTTGATCAACACCTGGTCGTTGTCCTTTCAAGATAGAGATTATTTTAAATAGATTAAAAAAAAATGGTATTTGACAAATCTCAAAAGTCCCCTGCGGCTTCAATTGGAGGTTTTCCCATTAGGAGACTTCTGTCAAAAAAATTGAAATTTTTTGAAAGTTAAGGGGGCGGCTTCTATTGGAGATGTGGCTACAATTAGAAATTTTACGGTAGGTTTTCGTACCGGTATTAACGTAGGTCTATCTATATTTCGCCGACTCATTTCCATCAACGTTCTTTGTATAGATCGTCGTACTCACATAAAAACATTCGAAGATGATATGCATCATTTGCAGGTAAACCACGGCCCGTGGCTGTAAAATGTTACACCTTTAATGCAGCAATCACCTGATTACCGTCTGGCGGGGGCATGTGCACTGGCTACTAGCTAGATCCCTTGTGGCCGTATGACGGTCCCTGACGTACAGAGACGTGCGTGTAAATTACGTGAATCTATTAAACCGCAACACGTTTAACTAAACATGAAAGAATTATTATAATTATATATTATTATAATACTAAACACAATCTAATATCCGCCTATCCAGGACCCAAGCCGTCACAGATCAATCTTACTAACACACCATTAGCATTGGCGACTGCCGAGTCACCGCGATATTTTTTGAATTGCGCGGTAAATAACGAGTACACGGTGTGTAAGGCTCAAGCACTAAGAAAGGCCTATTTTGACCTTTTGTGCGGTATAGACCAGTGCGTGATATCGTCCAACAAGTACGGTAATATAAAAGGTGAGTTTTGTGTCTTAGCAGAATATAGAGTATGTACCTAATTTAAAGGATTTACTGATGAATGAAACCCAGCACCAAAACTGTGTCATTACCTCATATTGTTCACATCTACACCAGTGAGTAAAAGACAAAATACCAATTTGATGGTAAAATTAAAAGTACCACACAAGGAGCACATTTACCATTTGAATCTGATTGTATATAAACAAGGTATAAAAAATTATTAAAAATTTGGATTGATCATAGTTGGAGAAGATATTACTCTGAATAGTTATCTATTAGTGGTCTCATTGACCCTTTCAAGCCTGAATTTACCATTGTCATCTCCATCCACTACAAGCCACGAATTGCTGTCACAATTTTGGACTTGTAGTGGATAAAGATGACTTGATGTGGTTTAAAAATTAAAGAAAATATCCATGTATTGGTAAACCAGTTTCATGGATATTTTCGTTCGAAAACCCTCAGTTGTAGGAAAATTAGGGATGTAATATGATGCTTTAATGCATCGTAAGGGCTTAAAGTAAGAATGAACAAGACTACATAAGTCCAGGAGCTCCCGCGACGAATTTGATTTAAGCAATTTTGTGTAGGGTTTTTAATGTAGTCCTAGGCTAGGTCAAAAATCAAGACGCAAGACAACTAGGTCTAAGAAGCTCAGTCTAAGAGTGAGATAAGAACTAGACAGTCTGTCAGAGATTGCAAAGCTCCATTGAAATTAATGATCCTAATGAGTATCCCAGTAATGGTCTACCTATCTGGCACCGTTTACCTGATATCAGGCCAATCGAGGTAACTAATAGCTGATTTACGGTCATTTTGAATTCGATATAAACTAGTTAAAAACTTAGGGTGCATCCTCCCCCGAAACCTCAAATTTTGTTTTATAGTAATGGACTAACATCTAACACAGCTTGCAAAATATTGGGCATGTGAAAGTAAATAATGGCCGATAGGGGGCCATTTTGAATTTGATCGAGTCAGAATTTTTCAAGATGCATCCTCAGCTGAAATCTCACATTTCATTCTATAGTAATCATCTAGCTATCTAGCACGGTTTACCAAATATCGGCCATGTGAAAGTGAATAATGGCCTAAAGGCGGCCATTTTGAATTTGATCAAGTCAAAATTTTCCAAGATGCATCCTCAGCTGAAATCTCACATTTCATTCTATAGTAATGGTCTAGCCATCTAGCATGGTTTACCAAATATCGCCCATGTGAAAGTGAATAATGGCCGATAGGAGGCCATTTTGAATTTGATCAAGTCAAAATTTTTCAAGATGCATCCTCACCTGAAATCTCACATTTTGTTTTATAGTAATGGTCTAGCCATCTAGTACGGTTACCAAAAACCGGCTATGTGAAAGTGAATAATGGCCGATAGGCGGCCATTCTGAATTTGATCGAGTCAATTTTTTTCAAGATGCATCCTCTCTTGTAATCTCACATTTTGTTTTATAGTAATGGTCCAGCTATCTAACACGGTTTACCAAATATCAGCAATGTGAAAGTAAATAGTGGCCGATAGGCGGCCATTTTGAATTCGATTGAGTCGAAAGTTTTTAAAAGGCATCCTCTCTCGAAACTTCACATTTTGTTTTATAGTAATGGTCTAGCTATCTAGCACGGTTTACCTGATATCAGGCCTATCGAGGTAAATAATGCTGATTGTCGGCCATTTTGAATTCGTAAGTTAAAAATTTTCAGGGTGCATCCTCCCCCGAAAACTCTCACTTTGTTTTATAGTAATCAGGTAATGGTCTAGCCATTTAGCACGGTTTACCAAATATCAGCCATGTGAAAATGAATAATGGCCGAAAAGGCAGCCATTTTAAATTTGATCAAGTCAAATTTTTTCAAGATGCTTCCTCATCTGAAATCTCACATTCCGTTTTACAGTAATGGTCTAGCCATCTAGCACGGTTTACCAAATAACGGCCATGTGAAAGTGAATAATGGCCGATGAGCGGCCATTTTGAATTTTACCGAGTCGAATTTTTTCAAGATGCATCCTCTCCTGAAATCACACATTTTGTTTTATAGTAATGGTCTAGCCATCTAGCACGGTTTACTAAATAACGGCCATGTGAAAGTGAATAATGGCCGATTGGCGGCCATTTTGAACTTGGACGAGTTGAATTTTTTCAAAATGCATCCTCTCCTGAAGCCTTACAATTTGTTTTATAGTAATGGTGTAGATATCTTGAGCGGTTTTCATGATATTCCACAATATCAGACCTGTCGAGGTGAATAATGGCTGATAGGCGGCCATTTTGAATTTTATCAACTTCAAATTTTTCAAGATGCATCCTCTCCTGAAACCTTACAATTTATTTGATATTAATGGTGTAGCTATCTTGAGCGGTTTTCATGATATTCCGCAATATCAGGCCTGTCAAGGTGAATAATGGCCTATAGGCGGCCATTTTTAATTTTATCGACTTGAAATTTTTCAAGATGCATCCTCTCCTGAAACCTCACAATTTGTTTTATAGTAATGGTGTAGCTATCTTGAGCGGTTTTCATGATATTCCGCAAAATCTTTCAGTCGGATTTACCGATGTTATAAATTAGGTCAAAGTGCTGGGTCAACTTCAAGGTCAAGGTCCAAAAACCTGAAAAGGCACAACTAGGGACCTTAGAGAACATGTATGTGCAATATGACTGTCATCGGCCCAGTACTTTTCGAGATCTGCTCCGGAAACGAAGTGCGCGTCAAAACGTCTAAATGGGTCATAGTTCTGAACCAGAAGTAGGTCAAAGTTCAAATACCCCAAAAGGCACAACTAGACCCCCTAGGGGTGTTGTGTGTAAAATTTGAAGACAATCGGACAAGTACTTTCAGAGATATGTTCCGGAAACGAATTGTTTACGGACGGCCCAACGGCCCAACGCCGTCACATCATCATTTTCTCCTCTGCAACCTTGCGTAATGAATTCAGATTAAAAATATTTTAACCCGTCCATTAGCCACCTGGAAGTAACCCACATACCAAAAATTGTTATCCTAGCTTATTTTCTCACAAAGTTATAGGCAAAAGAAGAGGCCAAAAAAAAACGGAGGTAGAATCCATAGCTCCCTTCGCTCACCTACGGTGACGGCGGGAGCTAAAAAGATTATCAATGTAGACATAAACACAGCTGCACAAAATGATAAAAATAAATAAAGAAAATGGGGTCGGAAATCGCGGTGTACAGGCCTTCAGATTTAGATTATTTCTGATCTAAAACAAAGCACAGTGGCCCATTTGACGAACTCAACCAGCGAAACAACGGTCATGGTCATGGATAAAGAAATCTTTCCAGCCTACCACCACATTGTTCCAGGTCTTTTTATTCAATCTTCACCATTATTCTAGTTTATTGATATCAAGGCACCTTTTCTGTTTGTTAATACAAAAAGCTGTATTGTTGCCATAAAACTAAAGTAATGACCTAAACATTAGTTTTCCAACCAGTCCCTTTCTATTCACAATAAATTATTTGAGAGGTATGAGAAATTTTATAAAACGGAGAAAAGTCTCTCCTTAGCACGGTGCTGGATGTTTTTAATACATTTTTTTTCAAAAAAAGTTGTTTATCACATCATTGACTGAAAGGAAAATCAAAATAAACTAGTTTTGGATGGAAATCAAGCTCTGCATGTTAAGATAATTATCCTACCTTCTTCTTGTCAACCAAGATATGTTCTGCATCTTTCTGACATCGAGTGGCATGAGCATAATCAGTTCGAACACTTTCCAGCTGTGTTGCTTTCAGGAAAAACTGGAATAATAAAACCAAGAATAGTCTAGTCTGTTGTGTTGAGATACATGCAGCCTATTTTCTAGCTGAATGCTTAGCCCTTATCTTGCTGTTCACGACTATTGTTGTGTTTAATTTGTTTTATTAGTTGATCAAATCACTGATATTGAGAACAAAATGTGTGTTTAAATATCAAGATTTGCAAAGGATGGATCTCAAATTAAACAAATATGAGTAATTTTCACTCACTTGAAATTGTGGATCGCGGTAGCGAGACAAAACTTCAAGAGCGTGAAAATTTTAATAAATCAATTTAGCAGGATATTGCTGAACAAAGCATAATACCGATACATTTGTACCATATTGCCTTTTACTAAAACAACTCAAAATAAATTTCTCACAAGAGACAAAACTTCAAGTGCGTGAAAATTTTGATAAATTACCATAGCGCGATATTAAGAATTATTGGGTAAAGCATAATACCCATACTTTTGTATCATATTGCCTTTCACTAAAACGACTCAAAATTAATTCATTTTTTTACCTTGTATCTATCCTTGGCATTTTTAGAATGCAAGAAATTTCTGCTGGTTTCCTGGGTGAGTATGGCCACGGGGTTGTCAACCTGAATGTTAAATTGATCCAAAATAGCCATCAATTCTTCACGTTTTGTGGAAATTGTTTGTCCTGCAATCAGATTACAATAATAAGTGGATGATGCAGCGATGCTGAAATGATTTAAAATAAAAATAATATACAAATATATTCGCTTAAACCCTTTCAAGCCTGAATTTACCATTGTCATCTTCATCCACCACAAGTCGCGAATTGCTATCACAATTCTCGACTTGTAGTGGATGAAGATGACTTGAAGTTGGTGGTAAATGAAAAAAAGATCTTGTTAATATTAAAACAGTTTCATGAAAATTTTCCTTCTAAAACACCTAGATGAAGAAAATCAGTTATTCTTCAGAGATACAAAACGATGCCTTGATGCATCTTGAGGGCTTAAAGGGTTAATTCAAACAAATCAATATTTATTCAAATCACTCGATTATTGAAACTTCAAGCACTAAGCACAGCTACAGCAGTTTTTAATCTGTTTTATTAGCAGGTTAAATCACGGGTATGGGGAATGAAATAAATCTAAATATCAATATTTGCAAACAATTGCTGTCAAATTAAACAAATACAAGTAATTTTCACATACTTGAAGTTGTGGGTTACGGCAGCGAGACACAACTTACAAGTGGGTTGAAATTTGAATAAGATAAGTTAACTTAGCAGTAAAAGGGTTAAATTGCCGCACCAATTCACATGTAAGGTGGAATAATGTAAGAAAAAATAGCTGGTTGATTACAGGATTAAGTGGTTTAACCCTCTCAGCACGAGGCGTCAGATTTTGACATAAAGATGGTTCCCGAACCAGGGCCGTAGCCACGGGATACTGATTACTCCGGTGTGTGTGTGTGTGTGCATACCCTCCTAGGGCGTGTGGGGCATGCCCCCCCCCACAAAAATTTCGAAATTTGACATTTCAAATGGTGCATTCTGGCAATATTGGTCCTGTGAATACCGGTGGCTACGGCCCTGCGAACCAAAGGATTAAACACTTTATAATGGCCATAGAACCATAACAGAGGTATTCAAATGAATCAGAAGGAGCTAACTAAGACATTCATGACTTTAAATTTGAAAAAAACAAACTTTGGTCTCACTGGTCAATACAAAAATATTTCAGCGTTGTAACTTAGGGTTAACCCTTAGATCACTGAGTTATTCAATTTAAATTTCCAGTGACTTGAAGTTTGTGTCTCGCTACCGCGATCCACAACGAACCAGGGCCGTAGCCACAGGATACTGATTACTCTTGTGTGTGGGGGGGGGGTTGTCTAGGGGGGTGTGGGGGCATGCCCCCCACCCCCACGGTGCATTCTGGCAATATTGGTCCTATGAATTGGTTAACCCTTAGATCACTGAGTTATTCAATTTAAATTTTCAGTGACTTAAAGTTTGTGTCTCGCTACCGCGATCCACAACTTCAAGGGACTGAAGATTTATGTATTTTGGGAAATTTAAGTCCCAATATATATCAGTATTTCAAGATTTGAAGGCATATTTTACTGTGAACAGCTCGCTATCAGGGGTCATACAGGTGCTAATAAAAACACAGAATGTCAACTGCAGTCGACATCAGTATTCTAAGGGATAAGGACTTACCCTTAGCACTTTTAATCTTGTAGCTGTTGCCACTTTCACTCAGCCTTCTCTGCACAATGATGCTATCTCCATAGAGATTCCTTTTAAAGGCGTCGGAGCCCAGGTTTCTTAGCCTCACAGTCACCTCAGCAGAGCTGTAAACGTAGATGTGTTTGTATTAGTACATACCAATGACACGAAGGTGTGGTCTTCTGTGGCTTCAAACATACAGAACTTGCAGATTTGGCCCAAAATTGTGCACCGTAAACATAGATGTGTTTGTATTACTACATACCAATATGGTTCCCACAATTTTTAATTTGAATACAAAATTCTTTTGAAGGACCTTTCATGGACATTTCCAGGACTTTGCCATTTTTCAAGGACTTTTTTTTGCGAAAAACGGCATCTTTTGCGTTTTTATTAATTACTCTTTTTATCAAATTTCACACCACACGCATCAGTGAAATTACAATATTGTAGAAAATATGAGACATATGCCTACAATGTTTATCGATATTTGTCTTTGACTTTATAGACACACCACATTCCCAAGCTAAATTGTTATTTAGGTGTAGCTTTTTCTTCCATTTAATCACTAGCTTATGCCGCTGCGCGACGTTTTCAAGATCAACAGCAAAACATAACAGGTTGATCAAAATCGAGGACTCTTCCTGGTTTATTTATGTTTTTTAAGAAAATCAAGAATTTTTCAAGGCCTGAAATTTTATTTTTCAAATTCAAGGACTTTTCTCTTTTCAAGGACCCGTGGGAATCATGTACCAATGACACGGAGGTGTAGTCTTTCGTGGCTTCAAACATACAGAGCTTGCCCAAAGTTAAGCACAAAATTGTGCACTGTATTTAAAAGCAGTTGGGGCGTTATGCTTCACTGAACCATAATATTTACATTGCGGCAGACACCTCTAGCCCTGAAGTGTCAACTGGATAAATTTAAAATTACAGAGAGACACAACTTCAATCGACTTCAAATAACTGAAATTAATGAGACTTGTGAAATTTAATTGACACTGTAAGTCACTCAATATTACACACATTTGTCTTTCAAAAATGATTACACAGGATAATTAATACTAGATTTGCCTCAGGTGCTAAGCTTGCGTCTCCACCCACCCCACATTGATTTGCAGCCATAATACATCAATTATAGAGAAATACAGTTTAGTCACCAATTTTAAATCTAATCACATAAAAAATGTGATGTCAGAACACACTAAAAAAGAATCAACATATGGCCAGGGTAAGGTGCTTCCTCGGAACAAATCGCTGAAGCGGTTTAAGCTCTTGAGACCTACATGTAATTTGTCGGCCATCTTGGATTTGGCTGAAAAAATGAAAAAAAAAAAAAAACAATTTTCCAAACCAATTTCTCAGGGCCAGTAAGCACACCGAAAAGATCAAATTTGAGCTGCAAAGCTAAGCTATCAAATTTTGATAATAGTCAAAATGAGTAAAAAACTGAAATATGCACAAAAATTGTGAAACGCAAAAAATCTAAGTTTTTATAATCAGAATCACACCAAAAACTAATCAGCACAAATCCAGGTCATACTTTTAAACCAAACCTTAAACCACAAAAATCCATGAAGCGGTTCAAGCTCTAGAGAGTGACATTGGATTTTGGCGACAGCTGACCGGCGTGACTGTACATCCGCACGGAGAACACGGAAACCAGCCATCTTCGATTTTGTTGAGGAAACTCAAAAATGTCCCCAAAAAATTTACCAGGCAAATTCCTCAGAGCCAATATGCATACTGCGAATATTTAAAAATAATCTGAGCAGGGGTTTATGAGTGAGAGTAGAAGGGCTGAGCCGGCGGGCAGACTGAGCAAAAACAAAAAGTCTTCACCCCCAAATAGTGGGTGGAGACTTCGCAAGGACTACTGTGGTTGACTTTATAAGGGTTGACCCTTACAGCGCGGGGATCGATTTTAGTCATCAGATCTGATGTCTGCAGACGTTCTGACGACTGAAGTCACTCCCCGCACTGTAAGAGTAAACATAATAATAATGGTCGCAGACCCATAACATAATTGAATGCCTAAGACATTTAGGATGATATTGAAAAAAACCCTTTGGTCTCCATGGTTTTTGAAAAAATATTCAGCGCTTTAACCCTTACAGCGCTGAATTCTTTAGGTTAAATCCACGGAGTTCGAAAGGTTTTTTTTAATTTTGAAATAATTATAACCATCTTAGTTGACTCTTTCTGATTCATTTGAATACCTATGTTATGGGTTTACGGCCATTAGAAATATTTTTACTCTTACAGTGCGGGGATCAACTTTAGCAGCAGAATCTGACGTCCACAGATGTCAGATTCTGACGACCGAAGTCGATTCCCGTGCTGTAAGGGCTAAAAGAGTAGAAGTATTTCCTACTTTTTTCCTGTGGTGATGAAGTTCTTCACAGTACTTCCTCTTGATGTCACTGTAGCTTTCCCACCTAAAGCCACCATAATCGCAGTCAACACAGCACTCTTTCCACCTGAAGAAAAAATATAGATTAAATAACGCTTTTCAAGCCATGACATTGCATGAAATTTTTCACTCATGACTTATTAGAATAGCATGTGTGCAAATGTGATATATTAATGGCAAGTCCTTTAGTTAGTGATTCAATTTAGCCTTTACACTGTTGCATAAAGTTTGCATCATGTGTGGTTTCCCAATAAGTAATATCTGGCACGACAACAACTGGCTTGGTTTATTTTAAAGTCGCCCATAGCAGTGTAAGGGTTAAGATAAAGATTAAAAAAAAGAATCAAATTTGCATACCTAGTTCCGATACCTCAAGCAAACTGTATATAAAAATCGAGCTTAGGAAACTAATTCCTCTGGAACTAGTGAACTGATTTCCATAGAAAATTTACTAGATTAATCAGAATTTAATTGAGAGATAATTTCAATAAGAAGAGAGGCATACCTACCATTTTTCTAATTATTTCAGCGTTATGAAAATTTGGACAAAATAATATCAGATTTCATTATCTTATGGAAATCAGACCATTCCAAGGTTCTCACAGAATATTGTATTTGCAGTAGAATACTAATGGCTTGTTGTCACTACTTTTTCTGCATTCTCTTGCATGTCATTTTTCTAATATGCAACTTGTACTTAAATTCATAATAATAATCACTGTATTTTTAAAACTTCCGACTTACTTCCATTACACCCGGTGATAAAATTTATCTTCGGTCCGAAGTTCCTAAAATCCAGTCGCTGGTGACACATGAAATTCTTCAAAAATACGGATTCAATGATCCCCACCTCTGGTTCTTCCTGAAAAAATACAGACAATGAATATATCAGTTTAACTCTTATTAGTATTGTTTTTTTCTCTATTTTTCATTCATTTGAAGCTGGAATTGCAAAAGCAATTTGCAGCTTTAAATGACACAAAAATTATCCAATATTGAAGCATTGGATTAACCCTTTCAAGCCTGACTTTACATTGTCATCTCTATCCACTACAAGCCGCGAATTGCTGTCGCAAATCTCGACTTGTAGTGGGTGAAGATGATCTGTTGAAGGTGAAAAAGTATAAAAAAATCGCCATGTACCAATTGGTAAACCAGTTTCATGGAGATATTCATTCTAAAACCCTTTGTTGTAGTAAAGATAAGTATGTTTTCAGGGACGTAAAATGATGCTTTATTACATCGTGAGGGCTTAAAGGGTTAACTGAGTATCTACCAAAAATATTTTATAAAAATTAGTGATATTTCTATTGATGTTAAACATGCTTGAAACCATATACTGGATTTATCCCAAAAACCACCTGGGGCATTAATTAGAATACCCCTTGAGATCACAGATGGGCGTTTATTAGAGTAGTGTTTTAATGATCTTAGGTTATATTTTTAATTCGAGGAAAAATATACAAAGAAGAAAATGTTAACGCTAAAAGCACTCAATTACCTAAGTTAAATATTAACCCTTAAAGCGCCAAATTCTTTTTGTAAAATCCATGGAGACCAAAGGGTTTTTTTCATTTTAAAATCATCATAGATCCGATTACATGTTTCATACAAACAAAAGCTGATTGAATTCACGGCTTTTCAATATTTTCAAGGCCAAATATCCCCATTTTCAAGGTCCTACTCAGAACATGAAGTAGGGGATCATGACCACAATCTTGACAATTTTAAGTGAAAAAAAAATTTCCATATGATTTTCACCTTCATTCTGCCTTGCGAGCAAAATAGTAATACTAAAAAAAACACATTTTTATCAATCTTTTTAAGACTTTGATAAAAAGATCCTCAATATATTTCTACAAAGAACAACACAAACCCCAAAATCACTTTTCCAAGGTTTTTCAAAATATTTTTTACAACTTTTCAGACTGTTTTTTTAATTCAATGCTATTCAAGGGTTTTCAAGGCCTGTGCAAGCCCTGCATTAATCCTAGATATTCAATTTAAATTTTCAGTCTCTAGAAGTTACTGAAAATTAATTGGATTAGTGAAATTCAAGATTTAAGACATATAATATATTTTCAACAACTGGTTACAATAGTGTGTGTAAAAACACAAGAGAGGCTTCTATTGTTAACATCAGATTAACCCTTAGAGCCCTGAGCTGAGTAATTTAAATTTTCAGTCACTTGAAGTTGTGCCTCGCTACCGCGATCCACAACTAGTAATGTCTGAAAATTTGTGTTATTTATGAAATTTAGGTCACAACATAATTATATCAGTGTTTCAAGATTGAAAACATATTTCATTTTTAACAACTGGTTATAAAAAGTACTAACAAAACAAAGAATGTCTACTGTATTCGACATCAGTGCAGCCATTGACATTAACGTCCGCCGAGGCAGGTTAAAAAAGCCCAGGTCAGATAAAACTGTCCACATCGGCAGCCCGGGTGGTCGGGTAAAGTTTTCATAGTTTTAGCCCCACGTACCACTTCCAGGTCCAGTTAAAAGTTACCAGGGCAGACAAAAATCACAATTTACCTGCCCTGTTGTCTAGTATAAAAAAAATCCTAATGTCAATGGCTGTCAGTGTTCTAAGGGTTAAGGGTCAAATGGTTTGAAACTCACCATTTTGGTTGGAATGGCCACATCACAGACCTGTGACAGCTGAGACATATTAATGTCCTCAGACTCCTCAGCATTATCATTCCCATTCTGAAAAATATAACAACATCAGTCTATTTCTGAATTAACCCGTAAAGCGCTGAATATTTTTATAAAAAAACATGGGAGACCAAAGGGTTTTTTCAATTTGAAATCCACATAAATGTCTTTATATTCAGGTCATTCGATTCATTTGAATACTCATGTTATGGGTCTGCGGCCATTATAAATATTTTTACTCCTACAGTGCAGGGATTTAATTTAGACGTCACAATCTGACGTCTACAGACGTCAGATTCTGACAGCTAAAGTCAATCCCCGCACTGTAAGGCAATTTTTTTAAAATTAGCTGGTTGACAAAACCGCCAAGTCACGAAAACGTAAAATCCGAAAAAAAAAAAAATTGAAAAAACATATGTTTTTATTGCCGCCGACCCTGTGTTTGCCGGTGAATAGCTAAACCTGAAAGTAGATTTAGATGAACACAAATTGTTTTAATTAAAAAAGGTTTCTTCACAGCCTGCTAGTTTTGGATTTGTATTTTTTTCTACCATACGACCACTAGTTTATATAGAAAAATAAGTTGACTGGTACAAAAATTAATCTCATATTTTTTAGTTCCTCCGACCCCGAGCTAGTGAACAATAAAGTTGACCAGTATTTAGAAAAAAAGTAATTTAGATTTTTTTTTTTTTTTCGTCCTCCTGCCCATAGGTTTCAAATAATAACTTCTGTCAACCAACTAATATAAAAACACTGGCCTAAGGGTTAACCATTTCAGTGCCCAACATAGTAACACGCAGTTTAGTAACTTAACAACACAATCAGGCTAAAATCATAAAAAAATCAGTATTTTTATGTTCGTCTCTTAACCCGTTAAGCCCTCACGATGCATTAAAGCATCATTTTATATCCCTGAAAAGAGACTTAATTTTTCTACAACTAGGGGTTTTAGAACCAAAATTTCCATGAAACTGATTTACCAATACATTGCAATTTTCTTGAATTTTCAAACCACATCAAATCATCTTCATCCACTACAAGTCGAGAATTGTGATTCGCGACTTGTAGTGGATAAAGATGACAATGGTAAATTCAGGCTTGAAAGGGTTAATATGACCATATGATGTAAACATGTCCATAGACTAGAACTGCAAAAGATTTTAATTTTTTGTGCTGCGCATTTATCAGTTAAGCGAGATAGAGACAAAAATTCTTGTATTTCTTATTTTGGACATATATGTCCGAAATAAGAAATAGGGAATTTCGTTTAATATCTCGCATAACTAGTAAATGTGCAGCACAAAATTTAAAAACTTTTACAGTTCTAGTCTATGGACATGTTTACATCATATAGCCATATTAAAAAGCAAAAATAAAAATACTGATTATTTGATGATTTTAGCCTGATTGTGTATCTTTAATATTATCAATATTGGAAATAATAACTTACCGGTAGTCCAAAAATTATCGTAGTGTTTTTTTTCAAACACATCAGTATTTTTTTAAGGATCTCAGCAGCAAATGAAACGCATTGACAAATATTGAAACATCACCAAGCTCACCGAGATGCTAAGACCCTTTAGGAAAAACACTGACATGAAAGGAAACACAAAATATCTGGGACATCCTGGAAATTTTACCTCATCTTGCTGGTTAGTAGATCCGGTGCCTTTACTTCTCTTCTTGTTGTCATCATTTATATCACTTTCAGATCTTCTTTTCGGCATGTTTGCTTGTTATTGTTCTTATTCTGAAAATATTCACCATACAATCTTGATGCAACATCAAACTGTTACCCCTTAAAGCGCCGAATTTTTTTATATAAACCATGGAGATCAAAGGGTTAAATATTATATACAAATAGAAATTATCGTAAATGTTTTAGTTAGCTCTTTCCGATTCACTTGAATACCTATGTTATGGGTCTACGACCATTATAAATATTTTTATTCTTACAGTGCAGAGATTGACTTTAGTCGTCTGGATCTGACGTCTAGAGACGTCAGATTCTTGTGACTCATAAATTGAAGTAATAATGTAAATTATGCATTTTTTTTAGATAAAATAAATAAAAACTAAAAAAAAGTGTTTTTTGTGTAAGTTTATCATTACAAAATCATTACAAAAAGTTTTCATTTTTATTTTTTTTCCGACCGTCTGCTCTGAATCTTGAATAAAAAATCTTGAGAACCAATTAATAAAAAAACTGTGGCCTTATTTTGTTCCAATTGTTTTACTAAATGTCATTATGCCTAAATGCAGGGTTAAATAATCTTTAATTTGATATATTATTCATGAACATCGGTCAATAATTGAAAAAAACTGTGTCAATTTTACCACAAAAAAACGACTTTTTGGAACTGACATGCAAAATGGCCATTTTAGAAATTTCAAAAAGCCATTTTATTTAAAAAAAAAAAAATATTTTGGTCAATCTGCTTTTTCTTTAATCTTTGGTGACAGGTCAACAATTTAAAATATCAAGTTTGTGTTTTAAGATCAATATTTTTTGTTGAAGCAAGTCTTAAGGTTGCTGCAGATTAAACACTCTGACGCAGATGGAGGTTCCCAGGGAGAGAACTGCCCACTGGTCTGCTAGTCCGATAACTAGTGAAGATCGCCACGGACCAGTAAACATTTATGGTTGCTGGTCTGTCATGTCCAGTAATTTAGTAAACATTTCCCCCCAGAGCTATCTGATTGCTCACTGTCAGGGTATCTATCTGACTTTGACATGGACCCTAACAATGATTGAACCAGTTTAATATACTGTATATCAGGTAATATTCGTGAAGTTTTAATTTTTGCGAATTTCGAGAGGACGACAAATTTGCAAATTCAAGAATCTTGCGAATATTATTAAATAATATTGCACCACTAAAAAAAAATGAAAATTAGCAAATTCTAAGCTTCGTGAAACGTCCCATTCACAAAAATTTAAACACGCGAAAACTACCAGATCTACAGTATACATACATGTATGGTTCACCTTTTAGAGAACCAATTTGCACAGTTACTGTCTTGCATTATTTAAATGGATAGTATACAGGACTAGTAAAACTCTTTGCGGACTAGTAAAGTTTTGTCATTATTAGTCCTGTGGGCTAGTTGAAAAAATCACGAAGTTCTCTCCCTGGCTCTCATGTTTAAAAGCTCCCCCGTTCTGATAATTATAACAATGATAAAGTTTTATGAGAGCTAAAATGGCCTGGGACTGATATTGAAAAATCTTACAGATGCCAACTTGATATGGCTTACAATAGGCCACTCTGCCGCACAGGGTGGAGGAGTTACACAGACAAGCTATTCAGCCGGGCTGATGGGAACAAGCTTAACACCTGTCAGTATCCTGTAATGTTTGGTTATTGACTGAGATTTAGCGCATTATAGAACAGAGCGCGTTATGTAAGGATTTCACTCTCAGAATGGTCATTTTTACCCTGCTGCGCGGTATACTGCAGGGCACGTTATTTTCCGCATCTTACGGTAATACACATTAAAAAGTTAAATACATGTATCATTATTCATTAATTAATGCTTACTAACGATACTAAATACGATACATTTTTATGAAGGGTATTTTATAGTTTATGGAGTGTTTTTAATCAGACATGCTCCATGTGCCAATAAAAGTATTATAATCAAAATTTAGAATTGATGATTCACTGTGCTTATCAATAGACTATACTTGCCGTCAAATTAAAAATGATCAACCAGGATTTTCGGCGATTTCTCTGTCAATTTTGAATCGATTTCCTTCAAACTTTACAAAGGCCAATTTCTATTCAAATCCTAACAGCTCTGAAAATTTAGTAAAAATATAGCGTATTTCAAAAGTTAGACCATATGACATGTAGTAAATTGAAAGTACGACTTTCTTCTATAAACCCATTAAACTAATTATAGAATTCTATTACATGGCAAATGGTCTAACTTTTGAAATATTAAATATCATTTTGTGAATTTTATACCGCGTTTAGTGTTAGGATTTTAATAGAAAATGGCCTTTGCAAAATTTGAAAGAAATTGATTCAAAATTGACAGAGAAATCGCCGAAAATCATGCGATCCTGGTTATTCATTTTTAATTTGATGGCGAGTAGGCCTTATAGCAGGTTCAACGATTGGCGTTACGCCCCTAGCACTTAACGGTAGCGATTTATTAGGACTTTTTTACAATTACAGTAGTCTACCTGCAGATTACCAGATCAGTTACAGTTTGCAATGGATCTACCTTTATATTTATAGCCTAGTGAAGTCAGATTCACATTAAAATCATCAACCAGGGCCGGGGGAATGAATTTCTCGGATTTCTCAGTCAATTCTCAACCAATTTTCATGAAATTTCACACACACTATTTTCCATTAATGTCTTGACTACTGTGAAAGTTTTGCGAAGTTGTGACAATTATTCGAGAAGTTAGACCATTTGGTATGTAATAAAATTCTGACACGAAGCTAATGCAGTAGTGTACTAATGGGTTTATAGAGGGCAACATTTTTCTTTATTTACTACATGTCAAATGGTCTAACTTCTGAAATACTTATCAAAAGTGACAAAAATTTGCGAAACCTTCAGGGTAGACACGACATGAATGGAAAATAGGCTAAGGTTGCAGTCAACTTCCACCAGCGATGGGTGTTTTTTCGCTGATTTCTCAGTCAATTCTTGATCAATTTCAATGAAATTTTGCAAGCACTCTTTGCAAGTATTCCGGCGCCTACTCGGAAAATTTTGTGAAATTTGATGGAGCATTCCAAAAGCTAGACCATTTGACAGCAGGGGTAGAATTAAACGTCCACAGGACTGGCAAGTCAAGGAAACTGCCGTTCCTGAGTTAAAACTGTCATTACTAGAAATGGCATTTGTCCTAGTATGGCCTAAAATTTGCCAGTTCATCTGAATGGCTAGTAAAAAATTTTGCCATTCCTCTACAGTTTTTGGCAGTACCGGATTGGAGGAATGTCCTTGTTTTGAGCCCTGGACAGGCCTAGTAGAATTTAGAGATTAAAGCTGAATGAAATCAAAGGGTTTACAGAGGAGCTTCATATTTTTAAATTTACTAGACCTAGGCCAGGGCTAGGCCTACACATCTTCCCTTCGACAGGCTCACGCGAGTGCATACTGCAGGAGCCTGGCGGTATAGAGTACTACAATCAGTTATTCTGTCTACCTGGTCATCTTGGGGGTGTGTCTGATATTCAAACCTTTTTGGATGTTTTAGATTTATAAATGTGTCATAACCCTGATAAATGGTTGCGAATAATTGACCTCTTGTTCATCTCTCATGAACAGTCACAAGTTTCCGTTGTTAGATGTACTATATCAGTGCTCCAGATAACATGCGTATATGCGTAAAATACGCATGTAAAAACAGCAAATACTCATTGACAGAAAGTCTGAGGAGTAATATTACTCATAAAAAAACTATTAAAATACCCATCAAAGTAAAAAAAAAACAGACAAAATGATACGATTGTTTTATTTTGTACGTGAGCACTCACAGAACTATGTGACCTGAGTGCAAGAAAAAAATGATCAATGAAGCTTTCATGTTGTTGTATGAAAAGTACTCATTGTTTATTTTTTCATCATATTTCACTCTTCATCACCCATTTCAATGAGTAAAATACTCCTCAAACCAAAAAATTATCTGGAGCTCTGCTATATAGACAAGTTGGGAATCTCTCATTTGGACAGTGTCGTGTACCTCCATTCAGGGAGCTAGGAACACAATGACATCAGCGTGAGATTCCGAGCTTATCTACCTATCTGATTTATCATACCAATGGAAAGCAGCAGGCTATGCTCTCAGTCAGATGTCCACGCCTGGTCAAAGGCTCTCTGATGGCCGGTCTTGCGACGCGCGACATTCAAGGTATCTGGCTATTTAAAATAGTTGGACTGTATGCTCGATAAAGCAAGGTATCGCAGTGCGTGCTCGTGGGTATAACTTGTTGCGGAAGATGGGCCTACATGTCAAATGGTCTAACTTTTAAACTACATAGTCTAATATCTTTTTTAAGATTTTCAGGGAAGTTGCCGTAATTGCATAAGACTATAGTTAGAAAATATGGTTGCCAAATTTCACGACAATCGGATACAAATTGCGAGAGTAATTAGCGAAAAGGATGCAACGCAAAAGTGACAGATTTAAAGAGACTTTAAAGCTACTTTAGTCAGTGACACTGACAGTGACAGTCTGTGTGACTGTGAGTGTGACTGAGTCAGTTAGGCCTAGTGACAGTGTCTGACTCTGACTCCATGACTCTGAGAGCAGTGAGACTGACTGAGTCACGAGTCGAGTGTGTGTAAAATTTCATGAAAATTTGGTTGAGAATTGACTGATAAATCGGCGAAAATTATTCACCACGGTTTAATGTGAATCTAACTATAGCGATCTACTTGTTCTTCGTGCAATGTAGAAGTACATTAATGTAACATTAAACATGTTAAAGCATAAACAATATATAACATAGACAAAATAAGGACACATCATACCAACGCGCCATTTCTACACTTGTGTTTATACTGGGTGTAGCGCATGGGGATACATAGACTGCGAACACGATTATAATATAGTTTTATTTGAACAAACTTAATACAAGTAATAGACCTACACGGTATCAGATGAGTTCGCCACACAGTAAGTTCACCACAAGTTAGTTCACCACAACTATGGTGATTTCACCACAACTTTGGTGAGTTCACCACAAATGGTATTGGTCAGTTCACCACAGTTTAGTTTATCTGATGCATATACATTATTTAAAGTGTTTATCTATTTTACTATTTAAAATATGAACCATGTTTATATCGTGTGTAGATCTGTATTATAACAAATTATAAAATAAACATTATAGATCTATATTACCAATAATCTATACTAAAATAAGTACTGGTAGCTAGTGTAAACACGAACTGTAAAGGTCTATTATAAATTTAAACAAACTTTTAGATCATGGCAAATGTTTTTTTTGCAGGTGACAAAATCCAGGGTAATCCGGTAGACTACCCCAACTTAGTGAAGTGGATGACACCCGGGCGATTGGTCCGCCAGAAAAAACTCCACTGAATGTGACAACGCATACAACAACTGTAGGCTACAAGCAGATAAATGTAACACTTAACGATATTCAAATATAAGAACAACTTCCCAAAGAAACTCTCCTTTGAACTCGTGAAAAACACGTTAGCCTTTTGATCATCAGAGCACCCTTGTAGACCTACTCTGCCCGAATATTATGGACTATATAATAAAATAAATATATCAGACTATTAATATATTACTAATTCTTCCAACACACCACGTTTGTTAATTACACATACTAGGCCGATAATATTATTTGCACATGCCATTAATAGGCTTATGCTTACTTATAATTATAACCCGGAACTATATATAACTTTATATGTATAATATTTACTGTAATTAATTATAACCGGACATACGATTTCTTTTATCTCCGGTTTTGGTGCGGGAATATATATACAAACATGCATGCAAGATATTTACCTAAACAGTAAGTCTAGAATTTATAAGCATACTTTGATTTTGAAGTTCACCTACCGGACAACTTAAAGAGTATCGGTAGTTTTGACCAAATTGTTATTTTATCTTAGACACATCTCCTCCAGGACTGCTAAGGGTAATAGGCACAGTGCTGTCACATCCCTGCGAACGCAATGTATTGATTCAGTGTTGTCTTATTGTTGGGCTACCACCACTGACGGTGGGCCAACATTGAGCCTGCTTGCCTGTCTTGCCATGGATGGCATTCTCATCACGTAGCTATATATTTATATCTATATATTATATTTAATTACGCGTAAGTCTTCCTAAACTTGGCCTACCTATCGTCAATAAATATGTCTATTGTAAATATTCCTTTTTGGGTGCAGGAAACATGTATCATGTATGGTTTCATTAGATGTAGGCCCATATATTTATTTCACGTCCTTGTATTTTACAACGCTACTCGTGATGTATTTTATTATATTATGCCCTTATTTATTTATGCCTTTTTGAATAAACACAAAACTAATTACAAACGACGTTTTATTGTGATTCTCAGCGTGTCACACACATCAACACATATCGTAAGCGCCGAGTATGAAATCGTGCGTCACACACCTCAACACCTATCGTAAGCGCAAAGTATAAGATCGCGCTTATCTTAACAACTCAACAGCTGCCAGGTGGTAACACATTATTTCACAACTCAACGTCATGGATTTCGAAAGAACCATGTAGAATGGGACAGATACAACAGCCATGACATAAACGCCAAGGAGCTATTAAGAAATTTAGCTCGTTTAAGTTCTCCTAGATTGTAAGGAAGACTTCTACTATTTCAATAATGTGTACCGTGTATTAAATATTTTATGTCTTCTGACTATATTAAACTTCAATAACTGTTTCATATTATTATGTACTTACACTGACTATGTATAATTTAAAATTATTTTTGTACGCTGCACTGAATACAATATTATATTAATCTTCAATAACGTTGTTTTGTAATAAACGTTTATAAAATTGTTTTACATTATGTACATGATGTATGTACACTGATTAAAACATTGTATTATATTATTTATGTATTATATTATATTATTGCCTGCATGTATATATTAAACATTGTTTCATATTATTTATGTACACCGACAATAGCCTATATATATTCACATTCAATAAAATTGTACACAATTTCATTTGTTTATTTGTCTTCAAATATTCCGAAATACCAAAATCGTATTACATTTATATATATATACATGGGCCTATGAAGAGTAATAGACTATTTGCATAGATCGTCCAGTGCGGTAACTATAAATTTGTATCGAGTGGTGTTAAGCTGCTGCATATGACATGTAGACCCTGATGTTATTTGTATTTTATTTATTTAATATTACTGTATTCTAAATAATTAAAATCTTTATTTTTATATAGAAAATATATAAAACATATAAAACATGCTAATCTAATTTTGGCGAACCTATCTCTGCCGTTGTGGTGAACTCACCAATACCCGTTGTGGTGAACTCACCAAAGCTGTGGTGAAGTCACCATAGTTGTGGTGAACTAACTTGTGGTGAACTTACCGGGTGGCGAACTCACCTGTATTCACCTACACCTCTTGCCTATAGTCTGTCCAACGGTGTTCACAGTAGGATGGTCCAAAATAAAAGTTAGCTTTTCGGTATCCAGTCTGTCAATTCTCAAGAGATTGCCACAAATTTTGTAACCACTATTATCATATCATATAGGCCTATATTATAATATTGTCAGTTGTCCAGAAGTGGCCAAGGAGGGTTTTGTCACTGCTTGAGCGTGCATACCTAAAACCCTTTTTAGCCTGTCATTGGGACCTCTGGGCATAAACTATTATAGCACCCGGTTACCGGCTTGCAGCTGTGTGCATTTTTGATTTGATTTATTCCAGGAAAACAGTAACATGTAGGCATAAGCATGATTATAAAAACAATCAGGGCCACCATACTGGTCACCAGGGATAAAACAGGCCCGCGCCCAAGGGGGGCGGTCGAATTTTGGATTGCTGGGGTAATTTCTAAATAAATAAATTGGACCCCTTGTAAAATATTGCTTTAATTGATATTTGGCTTTAAATTAATGGAAAACGCGGCTTAGGGGGGAGGGGGGTCTGGAGGCATGCCCCGGGAATCTTTTTTAATTCAGCTGCACATTGGTGCAATATGCTGGATTCTGGAAGATGTTGCTGGGGTACATTTTCAGCTTTGAGGTCACAGCGGGGGTCGTGCGACGCTCTCGAACCCCCACCCCCAAATGACGGGCCTGGATAAAAGACACTATGAAGAGTCATGGTGACTCTTGTTTCCATAGTGGTCCCCAAAAAGTAGACCAGATGGCGACTGGAAAGGTTTACAAAAAAATTCATTGAAAAGTTTATTTAAAATAAATTATAAATAAGAAACATCTTCCATGACCACAAAATACACTTTTAGTCATAACATTATCACATAAATGACTAGACTAAGCTTTAATATATCCTATATATAATTATTGTAAATTTAAATACAACTCAGACAACTAGTAGCCTAGGCCTAATTTATAGAAAGTCTGAGTAGTATTCGCTAACTAGTCTATCTATTATGTAAAGTCTCCCAGTTTGTTTAAAATATGCCAATGAGTTTATTTTTTCTTTATTTTCAAAGGCAGTTTTTTCCATGATTTAATGTTATTTTTATAAAAGCCTTAGATTCGTTTCTCCTACTGGATGGCAGCAAGACAGACAACGTTCTATGTCTTGTCTCAGCATCATGCACCTGACTAGCCATTCCAAAACCATCAGTAAGATAACATGGAGCTCCGCCATGGACAATCCTGTGCATGATGTTGAAATTTAATTGCTCTACTCTGACATCCACCGGAAGCCACTGTATTTGTAAGAAATGTGTGCATGAGTTTTGAGGGACAAAATAAGATTTATTATGGAATCGCTATGAAAGTAATTCCGTCTGAATAAATTAATTCAATCCAATTAAACTAAACGTTTTAAAAATGGCATTGAATGGACCAGATATATGCACAGTATCATTTTAAATTTAGCTTATAATGAAATGATTCACATTTATTAAGTTGTTAGATTACAACGAAAATTGGCTGAACGGTAAACAGTTAAACCTAGTGCTAAGCTTAGGCCTACCCTGTGCAAGTAAAATCTTTGCAAATGATCAGTTAGGGTGATGGTTATATATATATGACATATGCAGGATACTACTTTGTTGTGATATACCATATACAGTCAAAATCATAATATTTAAACTCCAAAAATCGATGGTATAAAACACATGATACCTGGTAGAATGCATATGTATATGCAAATACATGTAAGAAACATGCATAAAAATAAAATAGGATACTTATCATAAATATATATACTGTGGCATCAGCTTTTAAAAACAAATACATTTTCAAAGCTGATTGTTCTTAACAAACAAATGCAACATGATAAACTAGTGGCTTATAGTTTGTCACTTCAAGGATGAAACACGATACTGCGCTCTTAACAGGTAACATACATGGAAATAACATAATTAGAATGTTGGCAGCTCAGTAAAACATCGAACTTCTGTGTTTGAATGAACCTTATTTTCCAATTAGTCAGTGTTGAAGAATCATTGTAAAGTTAGACAGAATCATTGTGAACATTAGCTATAAAGCTATTTGATTTGGATTTAGACAAGAAGTCATTGCGCACCGACACCCTAAGGAACAACCCATCTGACATCTAGTACAACTACACTGAAATCATACATGTGCTTGCAGTACACATACACGTAGATATAGCTCTGGGCATGAAGTAGGCATTGTGTCATAGATTATATATGGGCCTATATATCATTTATTTTTCATTTTTCATTCATCTAAATTTCTTCTATAGATTGGACTGTTTCGTTATACTACATTTATATCACTTAAATGATCGTTCTGGTCAATCCGTGGTGTTAACCAACAATTTCACTTATTTTGTTACCAAGGTGTATTGTAGTGTTGGACTATTATTAGGTTTTTATTAGTTTTTTTTACACATGTCCCAATGATCCCCATACATGGCCCGCAAGTGGTCGCCACATCGCCACATGTGGCGACAGAAGCAAAATATCTGTAATGTAAATCTCAAAAAATGTCATTCAAAGCACCTAAAAGTAGCCATTTGTGGCGATAAGACTCATTTCTCCTGCCACGCTATTGGGGAACACGCTATTGGGGACACTCTACATTGTTGTTTATGTTGGTAATTACCGGTATGAAAAGCGAGGGAGACCTATAAAGCGAGAGAGGATCAATAAGAGGCTTCATATGGCAGTGTAATGCATGTATATAATATATTTATCGATGTCACCCTGAAATATATGCTTGTATTGTTCGTATACAATTATGATTTTATATTTTTTTTATTTGGGAGACAATACAGGTCCAGTTATGTGATCGAAAAGAGACTTCGGTTCGTTTGAAAGTCTGTTTCGTTTTGATCAAAGCTCTCTGTGTATAAAAGAGTCGGTCTAGGTGAAATGCAAATGAAAAGAAAACCGCCTAAAACACAATTAACTTAACAGTAAATAAAACACCACCAGTAGATACACTTCCAAAATGCAATTGATGATAACAGTGGGTAGAATACCAGCTGCATTTCACACAGTCTCCGCTCGTGATCAACTGCTAAGCCTAATCCCCCCAGGCGAGACCAATTAACCGTCTTCATCCTAAAGACCACTTTCACATACGCATTTAATAAATGGCACAGTAATAAAATTTAACAAATGCATATAGGCTAGATATTTTTGGTTAATTTATTATCTGATAGAAAGCTAGCTATAGGTATACCGCGTTGCCTATGTATACGAGTAGGCCTACCGCGATTGAAAGAAACATTCATAGTAGAACAATAACATAAACGTCCAAATTCCTAAACCAATCATATTTAAGAGAACTATCAATTACTGAAAACCCTTTTAATAATCTCGATACATTTGTAAGTAACAGGTATGGACTATATCTACAGTACTAAAACTTAATATAAATGATAGCCTACATAGGCCTTATTGCATAGTGTAATTATTTGATTTTTTAATGGGACCCCTTGGGATGAGACATTTTCAATGTTCACAATTTTGAAAATTTAATTTATATCAGGCTATATAGCCTACTGATCCTAACTGAAAATACGAAAAAGTCAAAAAACACTGTTTAAAGCACTGAAAAAGAGTGAAATAGTTGTATTTCCAGGTCGTATATTGCCATGTAAACAAAACAAGTCAGCAAGATTCAGCACTTTAGATCACATATTCCCACGCATCAGACGGTAAGATCAAACCAGTCGCCGCTAATTGGTGTCTCATAGTCAGGACACGGGAGGACACACCTGCAGCACTGATTGTCCACCCAACGCTGGGCCGATGCCATCATTCAATCGTCCTTCAGGTATAAAAATAGTTTGTTTGGGTTTCTCCTGGTTTCATAGAAATGTTGATTAAAAATATTTGTAAAGATATAAAAATTCTGAAAAAAATAAAAACATGATCCGTGGGATACACTACTTCCGTACGGAACTAAAAACGAAAATTGATGTCATCCCAAGGAGCTGCTTTAACGTTACTTTCTTTTAAATGATATTAACGCCAACCCTATGCAGCGGTGATTTGATCGAGTTTGATCTTCAATTGTAGTCCACTTGTCATCACTGAGATCACGACAGCTTCTTGCATTCGCCGGTAAATGTGTGATATATGTAGACCTACGTGACACTCAATGTGTTTTGATGTCATCACTCAAATCACGACAGCTTGAGTCAGCCATGGATTAATAAAACTAAAGAAGAAAGAGATCGCCATCTACATAAATTACACAGGACTATAGCTACGGCTTCAAATTTTGTATTATATTGTATATTATGCATTTGTGTACATTACCCATGTTGAATGATTGTTGTATGAATGTTGTATGTCAATAAAATATATATTATATCTACGCATAATAATTGTGTGATATTGTGTGTTATTGTGTTTTTTTATTTAAAATAATATACCAATAATATACCATGCTGCTATCAAAATCTATCCTGATTGCTTCAGTACTGTACCCTGGTACCTGTCACTTGTAAATGGCGGCCGGCCGCCAGCGATCTAATTGTCTCCCTCGTTGTTGTTATCACTCATTTTCTCAACTGTTTTAATCATTTTAGCCGGTTTTGATACAGTTATATGTATATTATGATGTTTATAGCATATATTTGTATATTTAGTGATCAATTGCCATCTCATATACAGACATTTGGCCTCTTACTGATCCTCCCTCGCTTTATAGGTCTCCCTCGCTATTCATACCAACCCGTAATTACAACTATTTATGTTTATTTAATAATTATAATTAGTAAATTTATGAAATATTATTATTTAATGTATTAGTTACAATCAGAGGATCTTTAAAATACATACCAGAGGTCTTACATGGTCATTAGCAATTGACTGTGCAGCGATAATATGTTTGTCATGTTTGGCTCATAATATTATAGTTGAATAAAATATGTTAGTTTCCATCCCTTAAGGTTGTGAGTGTCTGTTATTTATGATTATCGTAGTCAAGTTATTTTGAAAACTTAAAAAGTTCCCAATGAGCCCCAGTCTCCCCTATTTATGTTTTGCATTTATGTCGCCTATTAAAAACATAGGCCTACGTGCTGGTTCTAAAAAATATTAATTTCTAATGCGGAAGCTATTTCTATGTAGTGATACACCAATGAACGTGAGCGATAATTGAGAACCAAACATGGCTTCGACAAATAAGCGCATTGTTTACGTTGGTAATTACAACTATTTCTCTTTATTTAATAATTATAATTAGTAAATTTATTAAATATTATAATTTAATGTATTAGTTGCAATCACAGGATCTATAAAATGTATCTTAAATAATGAAGAATCTATATTTCACCGTGTTGTTTTGAAGTGTGAATGAGCGATAATACAACGTATTTTTATCAATTAACGTTAGTTAACGCGTTGACGTTTAGTCGATGAGTCGCCAGGCTGTGGGAGCCCTGTACCCAGATTTATCTAGTGCTATGCGGACTCTCAGGTTAACTGGGGGTACAACTCATGATCAGAGAAGAAACAAAGAAGAGGGAGAGAGACTGACCCAAGGCCAAGGGTGTGGACCCCATTAACAGGCCGGGGCGCATACCTTTATTTAGCAACGTTAATGAATTCAATATCGTGTTTAAATTTAACCTCGGGGGGCGTTGTTAAATATAACAACGTTCATGAATTCATGACCATAAGAAAAACTTGTTTTTTGATCAGCCAATTTAAAATCGTTGTGAATTACATCAATAAACAATATAAATATGTGGAATGGGCCATGCGAGACAACATAAATATTAGTTTGCTGCCCAAATCAGACCAAAACATTGATAAAATCAAAGAAAACTAGATTTCGTGATTTGACCCCCAGGCCACGCTGAGCATCTTGCTGAAAAATTGATTGATTTGCTGAAGTTACGACGTGAACCAATAGGAGGGAGGATAACAGATGGAGATTTTGATCGTTGGATTTTGAGATCTATCGTCTGATTGGCCAGGAATGACCCAGATATTTGGCTAAACCTTGTTGTAGGTGGATGCCATGCTTGATTTCCGCACTTTGACCGCAAAATATAGGCTATTATAGCGTTATTTCTGATATATCTTTAACAATGTAAGGTTAGATTTGTCATCAAAACAATTTATTGGACCACATGTTCTTCTCCAGAATGACGTCACACCGAGTTTAAATTCAACTACGTTGTTATTTTTAACAACGCCTGCGATGTTAAATTTAACAACGTTCTTAAATTCATTAACGTTGCTAAATAAAGGTATGCGCCCCGGCCTGATTAACGCAATGTAAGCGGGGGGAGTAAAGTAGATATAAAATTAGAAAGTGGGAGGGGGTACGGGAGTGGGGAAATAGGTTGATGCTCGCTTCTCCAGGCCCATGGAGGCTTGGAGTCGCTGTAGCCCTGCGGAGCAGGTCACCACAGACAGCTGCGGTATTAGCTCGCAGCGGGTCGATAAGATTCTATTCTATTCTAGGTCGCCGGTCACAGAAACGAAATGGCAGACAGGTGACCATTCTAGTTAAAGTTAACCTGTTAACAGTCTACTAAAGTATACAGACTGTAACTGTGTTTCACCGAATACAGGTGAGTTCGTCGCCACACAGTAAACACCACAAGTTAGTTCACCACAACTATGGTGAGTTCACCACAAAGGGTACTGGTGAGTTCACCACAACGGCAGAAATAGGTTCGCTACAATTAAATTAGCATGTCCTATATAGTTTCTATATAAAAATAAAGATTTTAATTATTTAGAATAATAGTAAATAAATATAATCCAAATAACATTGCGGTCTACATGTCATATGCAGCAGCTTATCATCACTCGATACAAATTTATAGTTACCACACTGGACGATCTATGCAAATAGACTATTATTATTCATAGGCCCATGTATAGGCCTATATATATATACCCGCCGTCAGATTAACTTTTATCGCATGTTTTTCGCCGATTTCTCAGTCAATTCTCAACCGATTTTGATGAAATTTTGCAAGGACTGTTTTCGAGTCATGCGGCGAGTACTGTGAAATTTTCATCAAAAAATATTATATAGTTCAAAAGTTAAACTATTTGACATGTAGAAAATTTGTAATCACGACGTCCCTCTATAAACCCATTAAACCAGTTAATTTAAAGTTTGTTTTTAGCCATGAATTGTTTTACATGCCAGATGGTCTAACTTTTTAGCTATACAATATTTTCCGATGAAAATTTCTCGGGAATCGCCGCGTGACTCGAAAATAGTCCTTACAAAATTTCATGAAAATCTGTTGAGAATTGACTGAGAAACCGGCGAAAAACATGCGATACAAGTTTATCTGACGGCGGGTATAAAAATGTAATCCGATTTTGGTATTTCAGAATATTTGAAGACAAATAAACAAATGAAATTGTGTACAATTTTATTAAATGTGAATATATATAGGCTATTGTCGGTATACATAAATAATATGAAACAATGTTTAATATATACATGCAGGCAATAATATAATATAATACATAAATAATATAATACAATGTTTTAATCAGTTTAATGTGTTTATTCAATAAAGACATAAATAATAAAATCCATCACAGGTAACGTTGTAAAATACAAGAACGTGAAAGAAATATATGGGCCTACATCTAATGAAACTATACATGTACTTGATAGATATGTTTCCCGCACCTAAAAAGGAATCTTCACAATAGACATATTTATTGACGATATATAATATATAGATATATATATAGCTACATGGTGATAATGCCATCGATTGCAAGACAAGCAAGCAGGCTTAATGTTGGCCCACCGTCAGCGACGGTAGCCCAACAATAAGACAACACTGAACCAATACATCGCGTTCGCAGGGATGTGACAGCACTGTGCCTATTACCCTTAACAGTCCTAGTGGAGATGTGTCTAGGATAAAATTACAATTTAGTCAAAACTACCGGTACTCTTTAAGTTGTCCGGTAGTTGAATGAGGTAAACTTCAAAATCAAAATATACTTATAAATTTTGTAATTAATACACTTATACTATTTACGTAAATATCTTGCATGCATGTTTGTATATATATTCCCGCACCAAAACCGGAGATAAAAGAAATCATATGTCGGGTTATAATTAATTACAGTAAATCATATACATATAAATTTATATATATAGTTCCAGGTTATAATTATAAGTAAGCATAAGCCTATTAATGGCATGTGCAAATAATAATATCGGTTTGGTATGTGTAATTAGCAAACGTTGTGTGTTGGAAGAATTAGTCATATATTAATAGTCTAATATATTTATAGTCCATAATATTTTGGCAGAGTAGGTCTACAAGGGTGCTCTGATGATCAAAAGGCTGACGTGTTTTCACGAGTTCAAAGTAGAGTTTCTTTGCGAAGTTGTTCTTATGTGTGAATATCGTTAGGTGTTACATTTATCTGCTTGTAGGCCTACAGTTGTTGAGTTTTTCTGGCGGACCTATGGCCGGGTGTCATATACACTTCACTAAGTTGGGGTAGTCTACCGGATTACCCTGGATTTTGTCACCTGCAAAAAAAACATTTGCCATGATATAAAAGCTTGTTTAAATTTATAATAGACCTATACAGTTCGTGTTTACACTAGCTACCAGTACTTATTTAAGTATAGATTATGGATAATAAAGGTTTATAATGTCTATTTTATAATTTGTTATAATACAGATCACACACGATATAAACAGGATTTATATTTTAAATAGTAAAATAAACAAACACTTTAAATATTGTAAATGCATCAGATATACTAACTGTGGTCAACTAACCAATACCCTTTGTGGTGAACTCACCAAAGTTGTGGTGAACTAACTTGTGGTGAACTTACTGTGTGGCGAACTCACCTGATACCCTTTCACCTAGACGGCTGAGGAGGCACCTGTCTGAGACTTCGTTTACAGACCGGGAGCTTGATGTTGTTTTTACCTGCCGTCAGATTAAATTGTATCATTGTATGTTTTTTGCCGATTTCTCAACCGATTTTCATGAAATTTTGCAAGGACTATTTTTCAGGTTACGTGGTGACTACCGTGAAATTTTCATCAGGAATATTGTATAGCTAAAAAGTTAGACCATCTGGCAATGGCATGTAATGTAAAAACAAACTCTTATTCAACCAGTGTAATGGGTTTATAGAGGTAAGTTGTCATTACAAATTTACTACATGTCAAATTGTAGGCCTATCCTATAATAAGTCATCAAACGTGATCCTGAAATGCATAAATACTGGTAATATAGGCCTACATGCATAACTGGTATCAAAATGAATAGTTGTATGAAATACATTTTTTGACCATGCACATTGCCCGTGGTCTGATGGTTGAAACCACAGAATGTGATTTTTGGTATGTCAGTTGAGCTGACATCGGGCATGATAAAAAACTGAGGTAGGCTATTTAAATGTGGGGAAAGAAATTCAACGGAGAGTTTACAAGCCAAGAGTCTCACATATAAAGTTCTACAAACTGAAAACTACTTCAGACTCAATGCTATTCTGTTAATCCCTCACCCCTTCTCAACTTGAAGTTGAACATGACTCTCTACTGAATACAGGAAGGTTCGCCACAGGGAAGGTTCGCCACAGGAAGGTTCGCCACAAAATTGGCCACACGTTGATAGCGTTTTAGATTTTCGTCCGACTTATTTGTACTTTGTATATATGTTGAGGGCCCCAAGGCAGATGAGCTATCGCTCATTGAGTTTACCCTCGTGAAATAAAGCTTTTATTATTATTATTACACCAACCTGCAGGTCAAAGGCACCATCTGTCAAGTAATGATCACTGCAAATAACTTAATCATAATATAATATTAAGCCCTCCGTAATTTTTTCGAATCTCCATATTTATCTAATATACTGATAGAAAAATTGAAATATAATTTATTTTCACTGTTTTATAATGCATTCTAACGTTGTGGCGAACCTTCCTATGACATTTGTGGCGAACCTTCCAAAGCTGTGGTGAAACTCCCAATTTTGTGGCGAACCTTCCTGTGGCAAACCTTCCCTGTGGCGAACCTTCCTGATACCCTCTCTACTCCTTCCCATCACCTTGAACATGGCTGACGCCCCTCACCCTCTCTGATCATATTGAACATTACGACGCCCCTCACCCCCTCCCATCATATTGAGGAATACTGGCGCCCCTCACCCCCTCTCATCATCTTGAACATAACTGACGCCCCTCACCCCGTTCCATCATATTGAACATTACTGGCGCCACTCACCCCAGCCCCGAATACAGGTCTGTTCCGCTCGAGCTGCATAGCTCTGCTGTAATGCCAGCTATTGAGAAAAACCCGGCTTTTGAGCGCATTACTGTGTATAGTGAGCCAGTGACTCGATCTGTTGTCGCTGCTCACTATACTCCCATACAGCTGAAACCCAGGATATACTCTATAGGTGGATTCAAGGCAACGCAGCTCGGCGCAATAGCCTCGTCTTCAGGCTACCCCCACCCCCTCTCATCCTCTTGAACATGACTGGTGCCCCTCACCCCCTCTCATCATGTTGAACATGACTGACGCCCCTCACCCCCTCCCATCACCTTAGGCTTTAACATGGCTTACACCCCTCACCCCCTCTCATCATGTTCAACATGACTGTCGCCCTTCACCCCCTCTCATTGATCACCTTGGACATAGATGAGACCTGTCTGTGAGCACTGTATGAATTTTAACATATCCACTTTATCATTGTGAAGGAGGGGAAACAGTCCCCTCGGCGGGAAGAGAGTCTAAAAAAAGGGCCTCCTGCTGAAAACGGGAAACTTGACAGGTTTAGCTCCAAACCAGGTTCCTCGAAAAAGCAGGATGATTTTCAATTTATCTGCCCCGCAGTGGGGTGCGTCAGGGAATACATTGACTGCTGCATAATAATGAAGAACTATTAATTTTTTCTGACATTACTGTCATAAAAAAAAATAATGGTTCTTCAGTATTAGGACTTGTTGAAGTTGGGCAGGACTCTCTCATTGATTGTATGTTGATTTTAATTTTTATGGCCACACAAGGTTAATTAGTTAGTATCCAGCACATTTCAAACCATGATGTATACTGTTTTAAATTCCCTTGCCAATAATAAACAATTCATGTGGCAAAACTTCAATATTTATCCCGACTATTAAATTATATTACTTTTCATTCACCAGATAATCAGTTTTCCAACCTTTAAAAAATCTTACATTGAGCCTATACCGCTACGTCATCATTGTGAATTGTTGCTTTGTTATGTAGGTGGGATCGCAGAAGAGGTTGATGAAAAAGTCCTTCATGCAGGTTTCGTACCATTTGGTGATTTGCTGGATATACAGATACCTCTCGACTATGAGACAGGTCTGGATAATTTATCTTTCTTATATATTAACCTGTAAAAGGCTAATCAAGTCTGTGGCCGTTTCTAGCCTTTTTGTTTTGTCTTTTAAAAATGATTTTTTTTTTTTAAAATGAGCTATAAATTTGCAAGATTGACATATATTCTGATTCAAATTGTACAGCTAAAATAGATCCCTGCACTGTGAGAGGAAAAATGTTTATAATGGCCGTAGACCCACAACATATTCTAATAAAGCAAAAAGAGTTTCACATTAAATTTAAATCTGAACTGATACATTTTGTTGTCATTTTTATTTTTTAAGAAAAACACAGAGGATTTGCTTTTGTGGAGTTTGAACTGGCTGAGGTGAGTTTTAGTATAACTCTTTATCCATCATCCAGAAAATGTTAGACATTGATCCAATGTTCTGCTGACGTTGGGCCATTATTGCAGACGATGGGCCAACATCACTTAACCCTTTCACACGGGGACCGACTTTAGACGTGAGAATCTGCCGTCTGTAGACATCAGATCTGACTCGTAAAGTCGATCCCCTCACTGAATTGAAAATTTAAAATGGCACTAGACTAGGTTTTCAAATGAAGCAGAAAGAGCTAACTGAGACATTTATGATGATTTCAAATTGAAAAAAACACTTTTGGTCTCCATGGTCTATACAAAAATATTTCAGCGTTGTGAAGGTTAACATTGGATCAATGTGTCGTGTCTGCTGGGTAGCGACACAAATGTGCATACAAAATATTTCTTCTATAGCTCCAACATGTCCAATTTCACATATCAAATTCATTAATCAAATTCATTGAATTAATAATGAATGAGAAGAATGTTGTGAACTTTAATTTACTTTCAATTTCATTAACTTAGAAATGCTATGGGAAATGTGATAAGTCATATTTGAATTACTATCAGCAGAAATAGCTGGGAGTTACGGGGAATGCAAGTATTATTATATATCAGGTAAATTGTGTCTGTGGACAACAGCAGTCTCAACTTGTGAACTTTTCATATTATATTTGTCAGTCTTCACATAATAATGCACAGTCTGAATTTGTGATTTTTTTTGAAATATATTTGTCAGTTTTCACATGAGCATATGCAGTATCAACTTAAGCATCTGTTCAGATTGGTTTTCTTAGACTTTAATCCTTTTTTATTTATCTATTTTAGGATGCAGCAGCGGCTATAGATAACATGGTGAGTCTGATAGAAGATTAGGTTAAAATTCTAGATCAAACATGTTCTTGGACTATAATAATAGACTAACTGACAGTAGATTAAGAATTGACTGACTCATGAGCAAAACTTAAATAAGAAAGTAGATTTGAGAATTACTATATAACCACATTAATCTCCATCTTCTGACAAAAAAAATCAATTTACCATTTGTCCAAAAGTATTTAACTTTTATCTTATCACACACAGAATGAATCTGAATTATTTGGAAAAACCATCCGAGTGAACCTTGCTCGACCAATGAAAGTGAGAGAAGGTGCATCAAGGGCTGGTAAGTGATTAATCAACCCCAACAAACATGATACATCAATACAATGTTGGTTAAATGTTGGCTCATCGTCTATGACGTCAGCCCAACATTCAACCAACATTGGGTCGATGTCTTGTGTTGTAGGACCCTGCTTTAAAATGACAAAGTAGTGATTAAAAGCTCTCCTTTATATGAGCAACTTATTTGTTACATGAAATGTTTTATCGATTACCCTTATATTGCTTTATGGATTATATGAAGCCATTGACATTTTGTAGTTTTATTGTACAGTATGTGTATATTAATATTTTATTCCTCCTGCTGCCAGTTTGGGCGGATGACACATGGCTAAAGGAACACGCGGGGGCCACATTGGACAAAGACGAGGAAGAAGCTGAAGGAGAGAATGAGACGGGAGAAAAAAGACCCGCAGAAGATACAGAAACAGTAAGCTAGATGTCATGGCCATGTATGTTATTCTGTGCAGCCCTTACAGTGCGACGACCATCTTTATACGTCAGAATCTGACGTATAAAGAATTAAAATATATCTAATGGCCGTAGACCCATAACATAGGTATTGAGATGAAACGGAAATAGCTCACTAAGACATTTATGATGATTTCAAATTGAAAAAACCCTTTGGTCTCCATGGTTAATACAAAAAATAGTTCAGCGCTTGAAGGATTAAACATATTTTGGAAAATAAAAATATACTTGAAATTATGGATCGTGTCAGTGAGACACAACTTCAAGTGAGTGAAAATTCCAATTAAATAGTTTTGCAGTGAAAGGGGTAACCCTTACAGCGCCGAGGATCGACTTTAGGCATCAGAATCTGACGTCTGGAGACGTCAGATTTTGACCACTAAGTCGATCCCCGCACTGTGAGTGTAGAAATATTTCTAATGGCCGTAGACCCCTAACATAGGTATTCAAATGAATCAGAGAGAGCTAGCTAAGACATTTATGATGATTTCAAATTGAAAAAAACCCATTTGGTTGCGACGTTTATTTTACAAATTAATTCAGCGCTTTAAGGGTTAAACTCCCTCATTGTATTTTTGCACCACGAAGTATACTTTGACTTGAATTCTACTGCCTTGAAATGGGAGTTGTGGCAGTAATTCACATTTCATTTGAGAAGAGAGTTACATCACAGGCCCGTGCGCAGGAATTTTTGAAGGAGGTTTAAATTTTGGATTGCTGTGGTAGTTTTGAAAGAAGTTGATTGAACCCTCTGTGAAATACTGCTTGAATTGATATTTAGCGTTGAGTGAAGCTAGGGAAGCGAGGTTAGGGAAGTCCGGCATTTTCCCTATTTTTAGCTACACATTGGTGCAATTTGGTAAATTCCGGATTCTGGTTGCTGGGGTAAATTTTCAGTTTGTGATCATAGGGGGGGGGGGGGGGGGAAGGAGGTCATGTGCCCCTTCAAACCCCCCCCCCCCCCGTCCCCACCAAATTACGGGCCTAAACCAACATTGGTTCAACATCTAATGTTTGCTGGGAGATTTACCTTAATCACTTCATAAAAATTTTAGTTCATGACTCTATATTTGATAAGAAACTCTTACTGTTCCAGGAAGCACAGCCCACAAAGCGACAGAAGAAAAACCCTCAAGTTTACATGGACATTAAGATCGGTGGTAAAGCAATAGGTCGTATTGTCATACTGCTGAGAACTGATGTTGTACCACTCACAGCAGGTGTGTATGAACCGCTAGCCCAGGAAACAAAACATGTGGCCACAATGCTGCATCAACGTTGGACCAACGTCGCAGACGGTGGGCCAATATTGATGAAGCATTGGGTCAATAAGTTGTATTACTTTGAAAACCCAGCTCAACTCAAATTTGGGCAGATCTCAAAAGAATTATTGTACAATATTAAAAAATATAAAAATGAATCACAGTATGAGTAGGTGAGAAAAATGTTAGAAAAATATATCTACATATTTTGGAAATTTATCATCTACCAGTTTTGGAGAACAACAATAAACAAATAATGTATGTTGTCTTTAATCCCTAGACCACTAATGTTATACATAAAGCATAAAAATGGGTTTATACCTTTGAAATTCCTTTGAACTGCATTTTAGATGACGAAAAAAAACCATAATCATATGTGTTACCAGCAGGTAAAGGATGAACTGGTAGTTTCTCTATCTTCACTTTTGTTGTTGAACCAATTTGCGTAAAAGAAAAATGTGCCTTAATTTTGCAAATACACATATGAATAATTTTCAGTTGATTGAAGCTGTGGATCATGGCAGCAAGACACAACTTCAAGTGACTAAAAATTTAAATTGAAGCTCAGAATGCTAGGGCATTAAGTTTTGAATTAACACAAATTTTAAATTCAATCACTTTGAAGATGTCTTAAACGACTTAGTTAGGTCTTTCCGCTTCATTTGAACACCTATTTTATGGGTCTGTGACCAATATTGGTAGCTAAGATGTATACATATTTTTTACTTTGATGTTGCAGAGAATTTCAGGTGCCTATGTACACATGAGAAAGGATTTGGTTACAAAGGCAGTTCCTTTCACAGAATTATTCCACAATTTGTATCCTTTTATCTTATAGGCCTAATTTTGTTTACTAACGCACCTGAGTAAGTTCATTTGCTTGAAGTCTGTTATTGAGAAACAAATATTTGAATTTGCTGATTTAAATATTTTCAACTTAGTCCTTAGCTTGTACTAAAAATAAAAATTTCCAATAATTTGACTGAACTGGTATACCGGTATTCTTTATTAGACCAAACAAAATGCCTTTATGATCCATCACAACCTGACTTAGGTATATTTGATAGTCCTACTTTTTCAGAAACTTTTAAATAAATTTCAACATCTTTGATTTTACAGCTGACACCATATAAATTGAAAACGTTGTCACACTGCTACAGATAAGCTGCGTATAGGTGCAATTAGAAAATGTTAGAAGAACTAAAGTAAATTCAATGTATTGCGTGACAAAAGTCTTGTTGAAATGTTGATTACTCAAATGTCTAAAGCCTATATGGTACTACAATAATATCAATAACCGCAGTATATCGTCTAGCAATGAAGGCATTTTACAGGACGAACTGTATCTATGGTAGCTTATGTTGTATAACTAGCAGTTATATTTCAGCTATTTACCCATCAAGTATGTGAGACATTAAAATACTCAATTCAAATTGATGCATAAGTTAACAAAAATTACAATGCTCAACAATTTTCTGAATACTCAATTCTGTTTAAAATAAGGGGTAATTCTCAATTTACAGTAAAAGTGTATCTGTAGGTGTCATACCCTATTGTAAGGTACATTTTTATGTCCTATGTCGTTAGCGCAATAACACAAAAAAATACTGTTGTCTTCTCTGGCAATGTTAACTCTTTAAGTGCTTCATTACTACTTAACATTTTCCTTTCATTTGAAGTTGGCATTGCTCACGCAATTGCCAACTTCAAATGAAAGGAAAATACCTACTCACTTAAAAATTAAACCTGCTAAATTTCACAATGGGGGCTTTACTCAAGATTTATACATGCATATTTGTTCAATTTCTGTCAAATTTTAGTTGTGGAAAAACAGTATGAATGCGCTTAAAAGCGTCGTCCGCACTCAAAGGGTTAATGTCCTTAACCAGCTGCAGATGTGTCAGGGTGGAGATTTCACAAATCACAATGGCACTGGCGGAAAGTCGGTCTATGGAAAGAAATTTGATGATGAAAATTTTGTTTTAAAACATACAGGATCAGGTATGTAAAAGGGCAACTCATCTTCACGCTGAGCACAACTATAGTCGTTTTTAATCCGTTTTATTTGCCATTTAAATTGCACTGGGAATGAAGCTCGTGTTTTAACATCAAAATTTTATATTTGCTCCCGGATTATGAGTAATTTTCACTCACTTGAAAGTTGTGGGTCACAGTGGTGAGACACAACTTCAAAATTTAAATTTATTTAATTTAGCGCTTTAAATGCTAAAGTGTTGGTAATAGATGTACTTGTTTCTGCTATGAGCGGGATCTATTAACAAAATTGTAAAAAAAACTCTTGGCTTACATTATTGTTGGGACTTTTGCATGATAATGTTTTACAAGTTCTGTGATTTTAAATATTAAAAATTATTTCATTGAGTGAGGATATGCATACGTTTTATTTTATGGTAAAAAATTCGCATAAAAATGGTTTATACCTTTGAAATCTGCACCTTTGTTTTAGGTGTACTCTCTATGGCAAACTAATGAAAACACAAACGGATCACAATTTGTCACTTTTGTTTTAGGTGTACTCTCCATGGTAAACTAATGAAAACACTAATGGCTCACAATTTATAGATGTACTCAGCATGGCAAACTCCGGTGAAAACACTAATGGCTCACAATTTGTCACTTTGTTTTAGGCATACTTTCCATGGCAAACTAATGAAAACACTATCGGCTCACAATTTGTCACTTTTGTTTTAGGTGTACTCAGTCTCCATGGCAAAATTTAATGAAAACTAAACAGCTCGCAATTTGTCACTTTTGTTTTAGGTGTACTCAGTCTCCATGGCAAAATGTAATGAAAACACTAACAGCTCACAATTTGTCACTTTTGTTTTAGGTGTATTCTCCATGGCAAACTAATGAAAACACTAACGGCTCACAATTCTTCACTTTTGTTTTAGGTGTACTCTTCATGGCAAACTAATGAAAACACTAACGGCTCACAATTCTTCACTTTTGTTTTAGGTGTACTCTCCATGGCAAACTCCGGTGAAAACACTAACGGTTCACAATTCTTCCTCTGCACAGACAAAACTGACTGGTAAGATATGTTTAACAATGTTGATGTAATGTTGGGCCAGCATTGCAGAAAGTGGACCAACAGTACGCCAACATTGGGTGAACTTGTCGTTGTACATTATCGCTTGCTTTTGTTTTTTTGGTAAAAAACTAAGACTTGACCATTTTTTTTAGGGTGACACACCTTTTAGAAGTACTTGAAGAACAAAACTATTGCTTAAAATCAAATTAAAATTAATTGTAATGATGGATGGAGTATATCTACATTCTTGTGAGATTGACAATTGCATCATCAATGCGGATTCCAAAGAAATGAAAATGAGTAACGGAGCATTGAAAGAGTGTGGTTGGCATAGAAATGTATTGATCACAGTTGGCTTATATGCTAAACTAAGGCTTTTTGTTTTGGACACCGCATCCATACCTTGGCACCCCTCGTCTACAAGACTGCTTCTATGATTCAACATACTGGATACTAGTAATAATTTCTAAGCTGTATCAATTTTTCGTAATGTAAATATATTTGGGACATGGTGGCCATCTATGGACTTTTTTCATGAAATTATGACCTTCTCACCTGCTGATCCGTTATAATCAATATCTGACGTACTGGAAAGATATTTACTGGACATAACGGAAAGATATAAGAAGGGCATGTCCCGGCTTCGGGCTTCCTTCTGTCACGATTTTGCCATGATTGTGATTTGTGCATCATTTGATCAGAATTTTCCGAAAAATATCAAATTAAGACCTTGTCACTCCGATAACTGCTTATTCGATATAATCAAGTAGTTACTACATCTGCTTGTTCTGTATAGACTTCTGCCTGATAATATACCTTGATATTTACATGTATATTTCGATTATCTGCCAAAATTACAACTAATTTAAAATTGTTATCACAAAAGTGAGAGGGGGAGCCTTCTTGGGTGTCTACTTCGAAAACACTTATTTCTAGTTTTCAAATCTCAGAGCACATAATACTTTTGAATTACACGATGTTGATTTTTTTGTTTTTGATTAAGTTTGTTTGTACAGTACACTGTGATGTTTTATTATATTTATTTCACAAATTAAAATTGGAAATATGTCGATTTGTAGGCTTGATGGCAAACATGTAGTGTTCGGGAATGTGATCGATGGCATGGAAACTGTGAAGAAAATGGAGGTAAGGAGATATGACATTCATAGGAATCTGTGAAACATCCACATTACGATTATATTTACTTTAAAATGTCAATGGTGTTGTTAACTGACTGCATTGCAATAACAAGTACATGATCTGCAGTATTATCATTTAACCCTTTTAGTGTTGGGATAGACTTTTGATGTATGTCAGAATCTGACCACACCCCCCCCCCCCACTGAAAAATAAAAAAATTATAATGGCCGGAGACCCATAACATAGGTATTCAAATGAGGCAGAAAGACATTTATGATGATTTCAAATTGAAAAAAACCTTTGTTCTCCACGGTTTATACACAAATATTTCGGTGTTGTACGGGCTAACCATCTGATCTGTAATACAGGCTGATCTGATTCTCGTATTCTACTTCTCTGAGGTATCCCAGCAAACACCACACTTTGATACAATGTTGAATTAATTAAACACTGGATCAAAGTGTTTTATATGTATTGTATTTTTACCCCTTTCATTGCAATGTTATGTGGTTAGATTGATTACAATTATAGTAAATCACGTTTCATTTTCAGGCACAAGGGACAAAATCAGGCAAACCAATGCAGAAAGTGACAATTGCAGACTGTGGGGAATATGTGTAGCACATAGCAGCCATGGATAATAATGTTATAGGATATTATGTGTGATGATGTTTAGTGATGGATAGAAGTCCACAAAAAATGCCAGTGTTGACATTGTGACATCTAAACCAGTGTCGTATTCTCAACAGTCGTACGATCTGAGTGACCTTTATACATTTCTCACACGGATTGATAATTAACAGACATGGTCAGTGTGTAATTATCCAGCCATGATCTCATTTAGTGGGTCAATCACAGCTGGTGCACAAGAATCGTACCGTAGACAGAATCATCATGACATATGTGTTCATCATTAACCCATTCGATGCAGGTACCGTCTTTATACGAAGAATTAACATATTTATAATGGCCGTAACATAGGTAATTAAATCAACCCGACGAAGCTGACCAAGACATTTATGATGATTCCCATTTGAAAAAACCCTTTGCGCTCCATGGTTTTCTGCAAAAATATGTCAGCGTTCTAAGGTTTAAATAAAAAGAGAGATGTTGTTTATTTTCTCTGGTGCTGCTCCGACCTCCCACTTGAGGCCAATCAAATTACTATCTGACACCCATTTTATCAGCTTCCACATCCACCACTGAAATCTGCGCTTAAATTTTTCACATGTACCACTGAAATTTCAAAATTAAGTGTCAATAATACATGTATAGTATGACACTACAGAGCTCATTTCTGTAAGTGTTCAATTGTTAGAATTTTTTCTTCTAATTGAAGTTGAGAAACTGTTATATATAATAGATATATTTATTAGCATCATGGTGGGAAACAGCTTCCCTTGATGTCGTTTCCATAATAATAAAGCTATGCAATTGCGAAAATGTTTGGATTCAATATTACACCTGAAACTATAGAGGCGCATATCATAATATTGGGAGCTAGATGGGTTGTGAAGAACATTAAATTTACAAAGTCTTACACCTTAAAAATAGATAAACATGAATAATAATTTGAATACATTGCTTTTAAGAATTAGTTTTATCTGATAGTGTTGCTGACTTTCTTAATGTGATGATTTATTTTTTTATTCTGCTTTAATCTCTATTACTTTTAATATATATACTCCAATACAGCATCATGCAGTGTCATGCACCATGACATTTTAAGTCATCATTTTTGTATATTCTAGATCAGCACCATTTACAATAAATACAGCTGTCCTGTGCATAGGCCTGTAAATTCATAAAGAACATCGCTAAGTGATAGACGATAATAGGTGAATAAAATGACAACTAGTTAAACAATCAAATTCAAATCAGCCAGCTGGAAATATCTCCATCTTAAAATGGGAGACGTCATTCTAATATGGAAGATGTTTAACACACCTGTTTTTTATATTTTATTTATAAATTACAGGTGATGAAAGTGTTTTATCTAGTTCCCAACATTATGACGATTATATCCTCAGGTGTAATATTGCATAAAAAAAAATACAGGAATGTTTTAAAACCTATATTTTCACGTAAATGCTTATATTTATTATCACATCTGAAGCTACAGGGCTAAATGGGTTCTCCAAGAAAATTAAAGTATATATTGTAGGGAAATTTATAACTAATAATTTGAATAAATTCGCTTGTGACCTAATTTGCCCCGCTAGTCTAACCGACTGATTGAAGTGAATGATAGCATCGTCTACCATGTAATTTTGAGTGTTATTTCTTCCTTCATACCCCACAACAGCACCATCAATAATGGCAGATAGCTCTGTCCAGCACCCAGCATACACAAGACGTTGTCCCATTGCTGGCTTAATGTTGCGTCACCGCCTACGACGCTGGCCAACAATAAACCAGCATTTGTGCAACGTCCGATGTTTTTTTATCCAAAAATCATCAGTTAATCATGTTTTTGTCATGTCAGTCAGCTAGAAAACGCACCATAAATTAAATTGTGATCTCACACAAGACGAATTTATTCATATTATTATTATTACAGTGTTTTATGTTGCATGACATTAACATAAAGAAAAAAATTAATTGTTTAATGGCTAACCCTTCATTAACCCTTTCAAACCTGAATTTACCATTGTCATCTTCATCCACTACAAGCCACAAATTGCTGTCGCAATTCTCGACTTGTAGTGGATGAAGATGATTTGATGTGGTTTAAAAATTGAAGAAAATTGCCATGTATTGGAAAGCCAATTTTTATGGAAATTTTCATTCTAAAGCCCTTATTTGTAGGAAAATTAAATCTTTTTTTCAGGGATGTAAAATGATGCTTTAATGCATCGTGAGGGCCCAAAGGGTTAATATTACGATATATATACCGGTCTATATATATATATATCTTTTTCACTGGTGATAAAAATAACACCTAAATAACACAGCTTTAAGTGGTAACCTGGAACCCACAACTAGATGTTGAGCCAATATTACTTGTCTCGAGTTTTCTGGCAGTCCTACAATTATCACCCAGTCATTCTTCCATCCTGTATATATATCACAGATCCTCATCTACGTGACTTCTGTGTGAGCGATAATCATAGGTTATCACAATTATCTGCGAAATAATTGATTATCGCTCTTTCAGAATATATATTTGGGACACATACTGTGTTTTTTAATAAAAGATGCAAAGAATTTTTCTTCACAATTTGTCCTCGTTTATTGACTAAAACTGTGGCTGTTACGAGCTATTATGAATCCAGTCACTAGCCTACAGTGTTAGCACCGCTGCCTTTCACGCCAGAGTCCGGGGTTCGGTTCCCGGTCTCGACGGTTTGAAAGAAACAAAATTGTTTCTTCCCCATCCACGTGTGAAAGTTAGTATTGTGGGGAGCCTCTGTGACCGAGAGGTAGCATGCTCGGCCTCCTGGAGGACAGTGTCATCTCAATCATCTCACCATCCTCAGGAGGTTCTCATGGCCCAGTTTAGCCTATGTGTGCACAAAGGTGGCCTAAAGCCCGATTCATTTCATTTCCTACTGTGCTATACAATGAGTGATTAACAAAATAAGCAGGTCTGTCAATACGAGATAAACACAACATTTGAATAGTATAAACACTGTTTAAATAAATATGTAAACAATATTTTTGTATTCTCTTCGTCAACTAACCTTAACAAACAAATTTCGTTACGAATAGTATATTTCATTTGGTACCAATCAATAAATAATATATAAATACAAACGGTAAAACAAAGCAATTCTTTCAAAATGTTTATAATGTTGATTTGATATTTTACCATCACAGTAAACAGTTCATGGTTGTTTTAATTTTCATAAAATATTATAAATGTTTTATCAGTGTGGATTTCACAATGTTAAAGCACTCTTTGATGTTAGTGGTTTGAAGCAAAGGCAGAAAATCGACTTGTATTGGTACATAAATTTATATGAAGAATAATTTGAAAGTTGCACAAATATTAGATATTATTGGGAATATGTTATATGGCGCATACATGAACACTCGGTGTTTAACCCTTATAGCTCTGAAATATTTCTTATAAACCATGGAGACCAAAGGATTTTGTTTTTATACAAAGACGTTTTTATACGTCAGAATCTGACGTCTATAGACGTCAGATTCGGACGGATAAAGACGGTCCGAATCTGACGTCTATAGACGTCAGGACCCGTATTCTCGTACAAGTTACGATATATCGTAAGCTTCTGATTGGTCGAGATGGTCATCTTGACCAATCAGAAGCCTAGGATATATCGTAACTTGTACGAGAATACGGGCCCAGGCACGGACAGTCTCCAGGCTGAAAGGGTATATAAATATAGATAATATTTCATAGAATCTAATGAAGACAAATATGGCAGCTATGAAAATGTATAGTTTGCATTCTCGTAGAATTCACGACAAACATCTAGTATATCGTTGGCACTGGCCAAAGCTAACTCATGCTTCCATCTGTTCACGACCTGAGTTGAATTTTTACCGTCGTGATCACCGCCTGGTCTCCATTGTGACATTACTTTATCAGGTATGGAAAGTTCAAGAAAAGAGTAAATATTTTTGATTGAGTTCACAGGATCTTTCATGAAATCCTCATATACGAGCTGCATAAATCTGCCAGGAAATTTAATTTGCAGCTGCTGTCGCAGCTTGATGTCTCTCACAGCGGCCTCACAGTATAGCTTGGCCTCCTTCACGGGGTCGAGGCCCGAGTATATGCCCCGGAAGCTGGTCGTATGTAGCCGTGATAGGGCCACGGCACGAGGGTCACGGATGAGGTGGATGACGCGCGCCTGCGCAAACCGCTCAACCAACATGGCGGCAGACTCCATGGTCATGCGCACTGTCTTTATAACTCGTACGCTCTTCTTTGTGCACTCATTACTTAGCTTGGGCACACATTGAGATATATTACGCCTGTTATCACTCAGACAGAGGTGGTAACCGTGAAAAAGGTCCCTATTGGAGCCTGTATATGACAAGCCCTGTCTCACAGCGTGCCCACAGTACACCTGCTTTTCATATCGCTGCCCAAACCTGATCGGACAAACCATCCTCATCCTCTTACGACATTTACCCAACGTAACCTTCTTTTTGGACAAACATCGTCTGTATTGAAACACTCCTGGACTTTGATAACGCGAGAAAAAGTTCCAAAAGTCGTGTATGAGCATCTCTGTGGGTAGATCATCCATCTGGCACTGAAGGAGGAGGGAGAGGTAGTCATTGATGCTTGCTAACTCCAACCGTGGAATCACTCTGTCAAAATATATAAAGGATAATGTTAACCCTTACAGCGTGGGGATCGACGTTAGACATCACAATCTGACGTCTGTAGACGTCAGATTATGACCAAGCAAAACCAAGTTGGGTGTCTGTCTATTGGTGTATCAGAATAAATGTGGATTAAAGTCTAGTACCCGAAGGAGTCTTGTGTCATTAACTGCTCAAAACAATAAAATCAATGGACATTCTAATGAAGCAAGTAAAAACAACCACTCTGAGATTGGTTGCCCTGAGTGACATCTATGTGTGGAGAATGAAAAACAACCTCAAGAAATACTTTTGCGCGAATTGGTTTTGCAAGAAATTTTTTACCTGCTATATTTGAGTAATTTAGACACAGAACTTTTAAAAAGTGATTGTTTTGTTGAGGTAATCGGGATGTGTCGTGACATGGTGAATATTTTGTTCTACATCGCATTCTTCACATTGTTATTGGCAATATCGCGACAAAAGAGCATTCAAAATTGGAACTATACCCTACCCTTATCGATTAATGTTTTTTAGATCACTCAGGGCTGTATTTAAGGTTGTGGGGTGGGATTAGTTCACCGTTCCATATGCATCACTGCACACACTGGCATTCGAACAGTTTGCATTGTATATGCACAATGCACAAGCCTGAATCAAACAGAATTTGGTTTAAAATTAAGAGGTTTTCTAATTTTAAAAACATATATAATTAACGATTAACTAACGCTAATGATTACAAGTAACAACTGGGCAGAAATTCCACTTAATCGGCCCCAACAAAAGGAAATACCATGCACCTCTGATTATAATAGAATCATGTTGTTTTTCACCTAAGAGAGCCGTTCTTGTGTGAGAATATATCAGAAGGCACATTCCATCCTGGTGTAGTCCCATATATGGCGTTGTAAATGCTGTCTACTGGCTCGTAAACATAAAATGCCTCCTGATTGGACGCGAACAGATGACCCGTGACACTGGATCCTGTCCGCTGATAGGCTAAAATTATCACCACACGTTTCAGGTTAGGTTGGATCTCTAATTTCTGAAACATGAAGAAAATTATAATGTCAGTCATCTAGCAGCGCGGACGCAACATATATATATATATAACCTCATTCAAGAGGGCACTCTCAGTACTTACATGTCTTATCCTGCTGATCAATCTGTTTTATTAGTCAACCAAATCATTGTTATTGTGAATGAAATGTGTGTCTAAACATCAAGATTTGCAATTATTTATGCTCAAATTAAACAAATACGAGTATTTTTTAGCCACTATGGTTGTGGGTCGTGGTAGCGAGACATAACTTCAAGTGGGTGAAAATTTAAATAAATTACCTCAACCCTTTAAGCCCTCACGATGCATCAAAGCATCATTTTGCATCTCTGAGAAATGACTGAATTTCCGTAAAACTAGGGGTTTCAGAATAAACATCTTCATGAAACTGTTTTAATAATTTGTTATATTTTTTCATTTCCAACCCACTTCAAGTCATCTTCATCCACTACAAGTCGAGAATTGCGACAGCAATTCGCGGCTTGTAGTGGATGAAGATGACAATGGTAAATTCAGGGTTGAAAGATTTAACAGGATAAGGGCTGAATGTACTATTTATAACGACACAGAACACGAGATATTTCGGGCTCGGTCTGGAATGAGTTAACGCCATGTTGGTTTGATCTCTAATTTCTATAACACAAAGACAGTTATATAATAAAGTTTCCTAGCAGCACCGAGGAGATATTACGTTGGTTTGATAGTGGGCAGCGTCGTCATCTTCTTCGTTCTTCTGCCCATCAAATGTTAGTTTTGAAAAATCGAATTCTCAACGACAGGCCATATGACAAATCTAATAAACAGCTGAACACCAAAAAATAAATTTTAAAAAAATTGATCCCAAAAGGCACAAGATACACAACTTAGAGACGCAACATTAGATATATGGAGGGGGAAGGGGTAGAAGTAATATTATATGGGAAAAACATTGTCACCACAAAAGTCGGAAAGTCGGTTTTTCACTTAATTATTAGCACATTCAGTACCGCTTTTTAAACATGTTGAAGCCATAATGTGACATCAATCAGCACGACGTGAAAAGAGTTGATCTCCATTTTGTCAAATCTGCATAATTATACTCACTTAAAGTTGTGGATCGCGTCAGCGAGACACAACTTCAAGTGGGTTTAAATTCCAATTGAATATTTTGACGGTTAAAAAGTTAATAGGCATACATCTTGCTATATACAATACAGTCTGAATACCCACCACGAAAATCAACTTATTTTATAAAGCACACACGTAAGCTTATTATAAATAAAACGATGCTCAGATTCAGCGCCGCACACCCCGGCGTGGAGGGGGGGGGGGGCGGGGGTTTGATATGGGGTCGAAGCGTGCCCTCCTCCAAATCCGATTATGATTATTTTGGGAACGAGGCCAGGCTATGATGATTATATAGCTGAATACATTCTGGTGAAATAATAGCATAAGGAGCATAAATACGACGATGACAAACAGGTTATTGTAACAGATTGTGATTTCCATATGATTTATGAGGGATATAATTTTTATAACCTGCTGTTTACATAATTAGACATCACATCAAAAACAATAGGCCTCTCTATAGTTCACTTTCATTCGGCTGACTCTCTGGAATGTATGCTATACCTGATACCGGTACACTCATTACTTGTAGGCTATAGATGCAACTATATAATATGATTCTGCGTAATTAAACTGAAGCAGGGTGCGTGCGTGTGTGTGTGCGCGTGCGTGCGTGCATGCGTGAGTGAGTGAGTGAGTGAGTGAGTGAGTGAGTGAGTGAGTGAGTGAGTGAGTGAGTGAGTGAGTGAGTGAGTGAGTGAGTGAGTGAGTGAGTGAGTGAGTGAGTGAGTGAGTGAGTGAGTGAGTGAGTGAGTGAGCATCCACCTTTAGTAGATCTCCTTTTAACTACTCATCATATCTGATATCGAATTTAACAAATATTCCTTTAAAGGGAGGGTGTTAAGGTTTTAAAATATATTTTTGGCCATTATTTTGGCTTAATTATACTATTCAAAGTACATCCCAAAATAAATCATCATTAAATTTTTAATATATGCCACGAAAAAGTGCATTTGAAGTAGGCCAAATGGATCTCATATTGAGGGTCATAAAAAACGCTACCACTATCAGCAGCTGCCGTGTGACGTCACACGGTGAAGTCGTATGCCTACTGCAGTCCACTTGCACTGATCCTATAGTGATCCCGCAGTCACTACCCAGTTGTACAGCGTCTTGTTCATGGATTGTCCTACAAAGTTTTAATGTCATCTTTGTTTAAATTGTTATCATGCCAAAACGTTGCGTCTCCGGTTTGTGTAACAATACAAACGAAGATGTTACAGCACTAATACATGGCCAAAAGATTCCCAAATCGCACGCAAGTGGGATCGTTTTGTGAAACTCGACAGAGCTAACTGGAAGCATGGTAATCCCGCATATGTTCTGTGTGGTGTTCACTTCAGACGACTTAATGATTTCATATTTTATGGTCAGTGGAGACATACATTCAGTTTTCACTCCCGGCCTACCCAGGGTAAATGTCCCAGAATATATCTAGATCAAACGTCTAGTTCTAACCGTTAGGCCTACTGCTACCAGGGCTAATGATGACGATGATGACTTCATCACCCCATAACCACTTATTACTACCAGAACGCATAGCAATCACGACTGTTTTCAATTTCAGCTACTTAACTTTTATACACGTAGAATTGTGGTTCACACCTGTGATACCAGATTGCATTATTCAGATACATTATTATATAAATGATAATTTTTTGAATAAAACTGTTCATGAAAACTCAGCCCCACGGGGAACAAAAATAATTCATATTAGGTGATCAGGCCTACATACTGACCGACCCAGGGTTGTCACCAAAAACTTGGAAAAATTAGTAAGACTAGCCAAACGGCGCTGAAAACAAAATTAATATGTTTATTTACAATATTTCAAACTCTCGCCTGATAAAAGTCAATAAGAGCGCCGTTGGGGTTAAATTCCATAATTTTGAGAATTATTTTGTAAATAATTCAATGAATAAATACTACCGAACTTCCCATAACTTTGTTCTGCGACGTCGAACCAGATGGTTTAACCATCAACATGCTACACTTTTTAATGAAAAAAGGAAAATTCCTGTGACGTATCGACATAAACCAGGGAATTACCATGATGACATCGCCTACCAAGCAAACACAAAACATTTGTAGACCTATAACACTTGTACAATGCTGGAACAACGTCGGAGACGTTGGGCCAGAGTTCTACAAATGTTATACAAATGTTTTGTGTTTGCTGGGTAACCACATTGGTCCAGCATTGGCGGTGATGGGGATTTAGACAAATTTGTTGTGTCCGAGCCGTTACGCTTCGCAACTCGCATCAGATCCGGCGAAAGGGGGGCATGGGGTCATTAGCATTTATGGCAGGGCGGTTAACAAGGATGCGCGTTGTTTGAATACAATGTCGATCTTTGATGGAAGTGAAGAGAGAAATTTTCAAATTCGACGTTTTCGAAGCAGACCTTCTTTCTGATTCTATTTTCCTTGGTTTAACTTTCGTTAATAGGTTACCAAATATCATCAAAATCGTTTGAGAATTTTGACTGAGTCAGAGTGAGTTGACGGGGGAGTTCACAGGTTCACTACTCTCTGAGAAATCGGATAAATCTCCATCGCTAGTTGTAGCCATTTTGACAGAGACCTCTTCATGACTTCAACGTGTGACGTGCCAGGCTGTTCGGGAGTTTCCGTGACCGTTACAGAATCCGAAGTGACTTCGGCTCGAAAAATCTAACAAAAACATTTTTTTCACCAATAATAAAAAAATTTAGGTAAAAATTAAATTAGCTGTTTTAATTAATAGGATATGTTCCATTTATTGATGCTCACCCAACCTTAACCTTAACACCCTCCCTTTAATGTTAACCCATCCTCTTTGCTCTACGACGTTGGCTCAACAGTATTGGTTTAATCTCAGTAAATACGATAGACTGACACAATGTTGGATTCATGTTGGGTCAGCGTCGCAGAGAATGGCTAAACATTGGGTCAGTCTCAGCAAGCACAAAACATTTGTATAACATTTGTACAACGTAGGCCCAACGTATTCGACGTTCGTCCAACATTGTACTCATGTTATACAAATGTTTTGTGTCGCTGAGGTGCATCGCGTTGACTGGGATGTCTCAACTCCAGGTATCGTACTGGCTGGGAACCTACCTTAAGTAGATCCTCATTTTCTGAGGCTCCATATCTGACATTGAAATCCTCGGCAGGCCCCCCTGGCAGCTCTCCCAGGGGGTTCAGCAGAGGAGATGGATCCTCAGGGCGCTCTATGCGAGTCTCCTCAAGTGGAGGGAGCTGTTGTTCAATTTTCGGTTTCGATTCTTTGGGCTCACTTTGATGTTGCACGAGTTGCTTTTGTTGCGATTTTTGTGACTGCTGTTGCTGCTGAAGTTGTTGTTGCTGCTGCTGCTGCTGCGGTTGTTGCTGCTGCTGTTGTTGTTGAGGTTTTTGCTGTTGCCGAGGCTGCTGTTGTTGTTGTTGTTTTTCTCGTTGTGAGTAGAGTGTGTCGGCCTGCAGCTGTCTACCTGTAGCGCCGAGACTCCCCTGTCCTACAACCCGCTGATCTACCCTGTTAACACCTGCAAATCAATAAAACGACCATTAACTCTTGAAGTGCTTCATTACTACTTAACATTTTCCTTTCATTTGAAGTTGGCATTGCTCACGCAATTGCCAACTTCAAATGAAAGGAAAATACCTCCTCACTTAAAAATTAAACCTGCTAAATTTCACGATCCGGGCTTTACTCAAGATTTATACATGCATATTTGTTCAATTTCTGTCAAATTTTAGTTGTGGAAAAACAGTATGAATGCGCTTAAAAGCGTCGCCCGCACTCAAAGGGTTAAAGCACTACATTTAAAAAAGCACCCACTTGAAGTTGTGGGTCGCGGTAGCGAGACACAACTTCAAGTTTACATATTTAGTGCTGAAAGGTATAAATTAACTGCCACTTTACAAAATGGATTTTACACCCTTTCAGACACAACTTCAAGTGGGTGATCATCACTCATAATATTATTTGCTCAATTTGGACATATTTAGTGCCAAAAAGGTGTAACTGCCGCTTTACAAAGTGGCTTTTACACCCTTTCAGCGCTAAGGGTGTGATATATAAAGTGTAATCTGATAATGTTCTTATGGATTTATTAAACCTTAAGGCGCTGAAATATGTTTTTGTATATAAACTAAGAGAGCAATTTGAAATCGTCATAAACGTCTGAAGTCATCTCTTTCCGCTTCATTTGAATACTTAAATTATGGGTTCATTATTCAGGTTTATTTCAGTTACCTTAATATTTCAGGCGTATTTAATTTATACTCACTGTTGGCGACATTAGTGAGGAGCACTGTGCTGACTAGCAGCATGCATAGAGTCCTGAAGGATGAGGACCGAGCCATGCGGAGCAGCACTCCGCAAATCCACCTGTGAACTGACATCCTCAAGAACAACTGAATGTCACTTACGTTAAGGTCAGCGGAAGGTCACGTCCAGATCCCCACCATGGCAGCGTGTTCCTCCATCACACCTGTGGATATTTTACATCTTTCAGTAAATTTGAATCTTATTCGAGAGCTACTCATACACTAGCCCTGCATACATTACAATAATTTAGGGCAGGGGGCCATGGTGCAGTGGTTGACGCTGCCTGCTTGGAAAGTCGGAGATCGCGGTTTCGAACCCCACTCTGGCCTTCAAGTTACAAAGACACAAAATGTTTCGTCCACGCCCACTCGTAATGATTCAATATTGTGGGGACCCTCCGTGACCGAGAGGTAGGGTGCTCCGTCTCAGACCGAGAGGGCTCAAATTTCGAATCCTGTGTCTGGAGGGCAGTGTCATCTCATTCTTTTTACATCCTTAGGAGGTTCTCCTGGCCAAGTTTAGCCTATATGTGCACACAGGTGGACTAAACCCCCATTCATTTCATTTAATTTCACTTAATTTTATTTCATTTTATTACCAAGGCTATTTTGCAGAGCTGAATAGAGAACATCCCAGCTATGTAGCTCGGGTGGGATAGCTTTGTATTCAGGACTAGGCCTACTCATCGCCGGGGGGGGGGGGGGGTTCAATTTAGGGTACCAAACATCATATGATGTTGTTATACTCTCGATAATTAATTTTCACCTTTGCTAAAGAAATATTTTGTGTAATTTGCATTCTGCTTATGCGAGCATCTCATTATGCCTATTGAGTAAGTCAATAAACCTAAATATTCATATTTAACAAGAATAAATTTGTCTAAATAAAGGCCTGTCGTGAAAACTTGCATGTAAGTATATGTAAGTAGGCCTAGTCGTTTACATTCACTTTAAAAATTCATCCGTCAGTTCGGAAAATCAATTGAATACTAAACAGTTTTACTGAGTTTATATGCACTTTAAGTATGCGACCATTAGTTCTCTCACCGAATTTATGTACAATGAAGCTATTGTATTGACCTTACACTGGCCTATATTTAATAAAACCCTAATTCAAAGACAGTGACACGGTACGCTGCATTATAATGCTGGTATATCAGTCATCACACTCTTTAACCCTTTAACCGCCGGTGCCGCATATCTTCGGGTTTTCATTTTTTATTACCACCTTTTAAACATGTTAAAGATAAAATGTGACATCAATCAGCAATATTTGAAAACTGTTGACCTTCATTTTGTCAAATCTGCATTTTTTTCACTCACTTAAAGTTGTGGATCGCGTCAGCGAGACACAACTTCAAGTGGGTGAAAATTCAGATTGCACAATTTGGCGGTTAAAGGGTTAAGTGTGGAATTTCTCTAAACCCTTTCAACGCTGAAATATTTGTATATAGGCTGCATGTAGCCTATATAACTAAGACACCAAAAGTTTTTTTTCTCAATTTGAAATCATCATAAATGCCTTTGTTATCTCTTTCTGCTTCATTTGAATAGCTATAGCGCTGACCGGCCTACGCTCGCCCAGAGCCGCTGTTCACTCGGTTATTGAATACCTGGATGTTAATGGTCTCCGACCATTATAAATGTTCTACTCTTTCAGTGAGGGGACCGTCTTTAAACGTCAGATTCTGACGTATAAAGACGGTCCCCGCACTGAAAGGGTTAATAAACCTTGGATGTGTTTAACCATTTAAGCGCTAAGCACACGACTATAGTCGTTTTTAATCTGTTTTTTTTAGCAGATTTAATCAGTTTATGGGAACGAAATGAGTGTACTAGTATACAAATTTGCAAATGTTTGGTCTCAAATCAAATGATTTCCACCCACATGGAAGTTGTGGGTCGCGGTAGGCAGACACAACTTCAAGTGGTTAAAGGGCCGAATGAGATATGCATGGACAACGCGGGATTATTGCCCCTAGCTGATGTTGTGCATAATTTTGATTGGAATCAAATTGCAGATTAACTCTTGTATACATAGCGTTATAAACGGGCCACGCCCAAAACTTTATTCACTGGTATAAGTACATAGTAGGATTCAGATTAACCGTGGTGAATGATTTTTGCTGATTTATCTTGTCAATTCTCAACCATTTTTCATGTAATTCTACTAGTGCGGCGTACATTTCACTGAAAAAATATTGTACAGTTGAAAACTTAGGCTCTGTAACAATAACAATAATTTGTATTCTAGTGAATGTAGCCCCCTTTATACACCCATTCACTTTGTCTCATAATTTCATTGCATGTCAAATGATCTAACTTCTACTAAAACTTCGCGTGGGGTAGTTGCCAAATGAATGGAAAATGGTGTGTCAAATGTCATGAGTATTGGTTAAAAATTGACTGAAAAATCAGTGATATTCATTCACCGGGACGTATTACCAGTATGAGATTTTACAGGGATAGCGCAAATGAAACTTTATTATTCAAAGGAAAACTGGTGAACCGTCCAACCCCTAGAGCGCTAAATTAATTTGTAAAAAAACATCGCAACCAAATGTTTTTTTTTCAATTTGAAATCATCATAAATGTTTTCATTAGCTCTTTCCGATTCATTTGAATACCTATGTTGTGGGTCTACGGCCATTAGAAATATTTTAAATCTTACAGTGCGGGGATCGACTTTAGTTGTCAGAATCTGACGTCTACAGACGTCGGATGCTGACAACTAAGGTCGATCCCCGCACTGTAAGGGTATACCCACAGAGCGCTGAACCATTCAATTTGAAGCTTCAGTCACTTGATTGTGTCTCGCTACCGCGATACACAATCAAGTGACTGAAGATTTATGTCATTGCAGTGTTGATATATTTAAGACCTGTTTAATTTTTAACAAAAGGTTATTAAGGTGCTAATAAAAACACAGAATGGCTAGTGTAGCCGATAACAAGTGTTCTAGGTGTAACAGTTACACCCAGGTATGGTGCTCATTTCAATACACCTTGAGATGATAATCAAGGTGCCTGATACTGTAATAAACGGGTGTTTAACCCTTACAGTCTATCCAGCGGTGGAGAATGGTCCAAAATAAAAGTTAGCTTTTCGGTATCCAGTCAGTACATTCTCAAGCGATTTTTATGAAATTTTTTAAACCCTATTTTTGGTCATTTGGCATCGATCCTGAAAAATTCATAAAAAAATATTGGATAGTTCAAAACTTAGACCATTTGACATGTAGTAAATGTCTATTTATGACGCTCCTCTATAATATGTATAAAGCCATTAACTGCCATTCTGGTTTATTCTCAGAATTCTGTTACATGTCAAATGGTCTAACTTTTGAAATACCAAATGAAATTCCGCGAAATTTTCAGGGTTGTTGCCAAATGATCAGATAATAATGGTTGCAAAATTTCGTGACAATCGCTTGAGAATTGACTGACAGGATACCGAAAAGCTAACTTTCATTTTGGACCATCCTCCACCGTCGGACAGACTGTAGAGCACTGATGCCGACTACAATGATATTTCAGTGTGTTCTTCAAGGCCCACCCAGTTTTCTAAAATAGTTTTTTAAAGAATATTATTTCTGTGACTCAGCGACGGCGCTCATGTATTTACTAAGCCACGTTATTCTCCTGTACATTGAGATTGATGCCTGCATTAAAACTTCTTAACCCTCAAAGCATATTTTTGTATAAACCAATGAGACCAAAGTTGTTTTTTTTAATTTGCAAACAATATAAATGTCTTATATCTAGCTCTTTCTGATTCATTTGAATACCTATGTTATGGGTCCACGACCATTAGAAATATTTTTACTCTTACAGTGCGGGGATCGACTTTATAAGTCAGAATCTGACGTCTACAGACGTCAGATTCTGACTTATAAAGACGGTCCCCGCACTGAAATAATTAAAATATTTATATTGGCTGTAGATCAATAACAGAGCTATTCAAATGAAGCACAAAAAACTAACTAAGACATTTTTGATGATTTAAAATTGAAAAAACCTTTAGTCTCCATGCTGTAATAAAAAATAATTCAGCGTTGTAAAGGTTAAGGGCGCTGAATGAGTGAATGCAGGCTAAACTGGACCGGGAGAATATGCTGAGGAAGGCGAGATGAATCTAATGAAACTGCCCTCTAGATACAATATTTGTAATTTAAAACCCTGAGATAGGCATTACAGTAGTTTAAAGGTGACCTATCACCCCATATACAGTATGAATAATTGTGTGACAAATAAATCAAAGTTGCCACTAGATGTTGTTGGGTGCAGTTGTTTCCTTATATGGGGTGATTGGCTATCATGTGACCCTCAGATGAGTCACATGATAGCCCTCACATGGGTCATATGATAGCCAATCACCCCATATAAGGAAACAATTGTGCCCCATCTTGTGGCAACTTTGATTTATTTGTCACAAATTTATTCATACTATATGAGGGGTGATATGTCACTTTTAAATAGGGTACCAATATTTCAACCAACATACCAAACTAGCGAGATGACGTCACAATATGGTCCTAACCCATGAAGTAAACAAAAACATTTGTATAGCATTTGTAAAATGTTGGACCAACGTCGAAGACGGTGGGTCAGCATTGAGCCAGCAAGTACTTCCCGATAGACACAATACCAAATGTTGCATTGATGTTGAGCCGACGACGGAGACGCTGGGCCAACATCAATGCAACATTGGGTTGATATCTTGTGCCGGCTGAGTTGTGTTGGTGGGATAGTAGTAGCCCCGAGAGACGCAACACTTACGGTAGGATAGTAGAGTATCTCCATGGCTTCGCCGATGACGGATTACCTAGGAATGGGTTTTTTTGAGACTTCTCCTTCTCATGATTATTTCCACAACCATAATATTGGTGTTTTACGGATTTAAAAAATGGGAAGTTTCTCTGGTGCTATGTTGTTCTTTTTCTGTTGACAGCCAGCTGATTAAAGTTGGTACAAGACCACCTGGACTCTCTATATAATTTCCTTGGACATAACAATGGTAAAATAACTTACCACAAATAGCGTTATTCCTGCTCACTTGTTCCGTTATAATCCTATGTGAATATCAACGAAGACGCGTGTTGTGTACACGGTAAGCCTACATCTGTTCATATTATCTTGTACTGAATCATAAAATGATTGATATAGTTTAGAGCTGACCCGAGCTTCTCTGAAAGCCCCGATATCAGCCGGTCCTCGTGTGAGAGTGCTGTCAACTGGGGCGATACTTCACACAAATACTGACCCATGTCCCCGCCCTGTGATTGGTTGAGATTGCAATCTCAACCAATCACAGGGCGAGGATCTGGGTCAGTTTGCTGGTGTGATCACACTATATAATTTCACGGTGTGTGGATGCTGGTGTATAGAGCCTGCGTGTATAGAGAGGTGACACGCGGTCACACCTCACTGACTTCATAGCCTAGCCCCAATGGCCGAAACAGGTTTCAGCCACTGATTGACCCCAAACAAAATCGTGAGACATTTCTTTGGACGGTCATATCTAAGATTTGGCCTCAAATAAACAGGTCAAAAATATTTTTTTTCACTCAGTCACATTTCAGCTACAAGATAGCATGCTCAGCTAATTTGCCGCACAGTCATTACAAAATTGTGGACATTTTTCTGACCTTGGGGTCGAGATCGCTCTCACCCAACGTCATGTTAAAAAAACGTTGATATTTTCGGGTAAAACGAATAGAGCATTCCACGGCCTCGCAGAGGACGTCACGGCTATTGATAATGCAGTTCAAAAACGAAGCGATCACCCAGCATTGTTTTAAAGTTGGTCCTCCGTCTACGACGCTAGCCCAGCAATAAAACAACATTTGTATACTCCACGTGTTCACTGGGTGCCACCCACAAACAGGAGACATGAACACAATGTTGGCCCAACAACAGCCAATGTTGGCCCAACACTAAAACAACATTGGTTTAACTTCACGTGTTCAATGGTACCACCCATGAACAAGATACATGAACACAAGGTTGATTTAATGTTGGTCCAACGTCGCAGACGTTGGACCAACAATAAACCAACATTGGATCAATATCTCGTGTTTAATGGGTAGGGATGCTAATCCAATGCCGGATTGACGTTGGCCCACCATCTAAAGCACTGCTTCAATATAAAGCATACATTAAATCAATGTCTAAATCTTTCTGGGTATCACCTCAGCATATATGAATCATATTGAATTACTGTTGGTTCAATGGTGGGCTGGCATTGAGGTCAGTTTCTAAACATCATGATTTCCAAATGTTTGGTCTCAAATTATTAAAATGTAGAATTGATGTCCGGCTTTATTAGGTGCTAAAATGCAGGCGGTCAAACACGAGACGTTGACCCAATGCTGGGCTAATGTTGTCCCACCGTCTACGACGCTGACCAAACATTAGCCCAGTATTGGGTTACTATGTCGTGTTTGGCGCCACGCTGAATGTGGGCCAGCGTCACAGACGACGGACCAACATTAACCCAGCTTTGGTTCAAAGCATCGTGCCGATACTTATGCCGGTACCCCGAGTATGAAGTACTGACTAGGGCTGAGTTAATACCTTTAACATTGGGTCGACATTGGGTCGGTCCCGGCTTGAACTCTCCAGCAGTATCCACTGCCAGACCCGCAGCCCAGCAAACACGAGGCATTAAACCAGTGCTGGATTGATGTTGGGCCAGCGTCACAGACGGTGGACCAGCATTGGGTCAACGTCTTGTGTTTGCTGGGAGTGTTGACAGGCTACATATTTCGCACATAGCAACTGTTCCCCAACTGATCGAGCTTAAAGGCGATTTAGTTACTGTAGATATAAACACCACATCAAAATACATATAGTCTCTACTCGTCCATAGGAGCCATTTAATAACATTAATTACAAAAGCCATTGACACTACATCTAATACATATCAACCTTTATGGTTATGCTGCTGGAGGGGAGACATCTCCAGTTTTTTTGTTTGATGAGAGGGGAGGTCCTGTAGGATAGCTGCCTCGCTCGATTACCGTGACAGTCGCCCCCGGTCTCCCCGGTCGTGGAGAGACAGTGGGATGTCTGCCTCGTTTCAGTATTCCAGTGACGTGTGCATAAATCCGATTGCCATGCGGTCATAGCTTTTTCCCGCACTTGTAGTCTAGCTCTTGACGACTGCAGAAGTGTTGCAGGTCGTCTGCTTGGAGTTAGCCTAGGGACGTGTCGTGTGCGGGGTTGTGCATTGCTAATGTTTTGTGTCTAGACCAATAAATACAATGAACTGAAGAGGAGTTTTGTGAAGTCAATCGGAACCGTCGACCTGACGTGGAAAGAATGAAGTTATTAATAAGTTGGTGAATGTTAGGCTGGTCTCGCTGTTCACCCTACCGTTGGAGCCACGTAACATCCCCACACTGATGACCCCTGACGTTTGATCGTGATCGCAACAGCATTTTCACTAAGCAACAAGATGAAAACCTCTGTTTTCAAGGATAGTTTTTGTTCAAATATTAAGGGATTTTTCAAAAAAAATCATGAGCATTTTTTTCGCAAAGGTACGTGAAAATTGTAGGTCACGCTAATATGCCAGCTAGAACTAGCTAGAAAAGTTATCAGAGGAGAAGTACGCGTTTTTACGTCCAAAACGGCGTAATTTTCATTTTTTTTTTAAAGAAAAAATTATCGAAAAATATCGCTTCGACTCAGATAACCTTTAATAGGATTAGGGCCAATTAAAACTGTTCGCCTGAAAATGAATGTGAATAAACGGTCCTAGTTGGTCTGTAAAACATATTTTCAGGACCGTAGGTCAACATTTTATCATTATAACAATATTTTATTTCAGGGAATGCTGATTGTCATGAATGTATTTGGTAAGTGAGCGCCATGTTGGACGCTGATTCCCCTAATTTGTAAGTAAGTAAAATATTTGCTTTACTTCACTTTTCGGCCAGTATGGCCATTTAAGTGAAAATTCCAGGTATTACAATATCCCATATTGTATAGTTAAAGTAGTAAAGGAAAGACAAAGCTAATAAAAGCATGTTCGTACTAAAATATTCAGTTTAAAGTGTTTTATATGATAAGATGACGATGCTCCTGGCACCTCTATGTAACGAGTCTGATGACATGTTGAAGCGCCTGCGCTACAACACAGTTCAATGGGTATAAAAATATCAGTACAAACAATGTAAAATATGAAGTGATTATAAAATGAACGACTTTTCAAGTCAGTTTATCTCCATGAAATTGGAGTGATTGTGTAAAAACTACAAGTCTAAGTCAAAACAGTGTCATTGTCAAAACAAATATATAATATATACTATAATACTATATACTATAATCAAAAAAAGTAAACCCATTTAGACATAAATATGAATGACATAAACAATGAACAGAGAAACCATTAGGTAAGTAAGTAAATGTCTTCTTTACTTCACTTTTCGGCCAGTATGGCCAGAGAAATCATGAAACCACAAAAAATTCTCAAAAATTAAAGACTTACAGTGCCCCCACAGTTGGTAATAAGGTCTGTGATATTGGAGGACATCACACAGCGATCACGAACCGTGAGGACACCGTAAGTCACCACAGGCTAATTGTACGGCAATGGCTTCTCTATGACATGCTGCATTATCCGCCAGGATGCGACAGAGAAACCATTAAAACAATGAAGTGAAAAAATAATTATATGGCAATGGTTTCTTTCGGACATCCCGTCCAACACCAGGATGCCAAAGAGAAACCATTTACAAAAACGAATACATACAATAGAAATACTTAAGACAGTCCCGTATACTAATAGAACGTTAGACACACATCCACATACCGAATTAGATCATATTGAACATCACAAACCAATGACTATGCTCTGTATTTACCGCCAAACCGATTTTATATAGATTGAAAAGTAATGCAAAATACTCTAGACCCATATGTAATAACGTGAGAATAACACAATATTAATACAACGTTTGGGTGTGCTTGGCCTTCTAAGAAGTTGCCCAGGGAGGACCACGCGGAGGTGACACCCTTCCCCCCCCTCCCTCTGTAAAACATATTTTCAGGACCGTAGGTCAACATTTTATCATTATAACAATATTTTATTTCAGGGAATGCTGATTGTCATGAATGTATTTGGTAAGTGAGCGCCATGTTGGACGCTGATTCCCCTAATTTAGCTACTGGCCCGCCGTGGGCAAAAACGCGTCCCGCCATACCCGGCATGCACCTGGACAGTGGACCCATGTCACATCATCACATTAGCATAAATTAGGACGCCATGTTGAATTCGTGGCGCAGTTGATTCACGTGTCAAGACTATACACAGTCTAGCCTCAAATATTTTTTTTTTTTACATACATACAAATTTTCTTTTTCAAAAGCCTTAAAGTGAGAAAATGTAAAATACACAGTTTCGGAAAAGAAATTTATAGCACAAGTTGTGCGAGATTTTGATAAAAGTCATAGTCTACTTTTTCACGTCGTAACACCCCCTGGTGTTCGGCGTCGTTCTAGCCTACTCTTCGCGCCTTGCCTGGCACAGGGTAGCTCATGAATATGCTAATGTGAGGCGAGACGCATCTACTGCTCAGTTTTGCACGTACACCCATGATACAGGCCTGCTGGCCCAAGCATACAGCAACGAGCTGCTGGCTGGGTCTACGCGGCTGTGGTCACGTACGCCATATTTGACAAACCGATACAGGCTGACACGTGTGCGACAGGCCACATGTTAGCAGCAAACAATCATACACCACACAACACCCGCCGCAAACCAAGTAAACGCAAACGCTACGACGACAACCGAATTACACGTCAATAAACGAAACGAAGCGAGCGATCGATTCGGACGTCATTAAAGATGAATCGGCGATGAACATGACATATATAAAAAACAAAAGTGGAGTGTTCACCGCAGAAATCATTTATCAAGTGAAATGATATATTATATCATTAATCCGCGTAGACTACTGTCAGTCATGTTTTAAAAATATTATTTTAAAAACAAATGTAGCTGTTTTTATCGCAGTCACATTTATCCTATCAGCCAGAGAGAGAAATTTTCTCATGATAGTTGATTTCAGTGGAACAAACTTATATAAATAACGAAATATTCGACTTGACAGTTGAGCTATAGCGAAACATTTGCAATATTTGCATGTGTTTTTCTACTTGCGTGAAATTTTTTTTTCACCCAAGTCAATTTACTATATACTATTATCATAGCTTAGCATAGCATGTAGTAACTGTTTTTGGCATTCTATCTACAATCTTGACCTACAGTTTTCACAAAAATTATATATATGTGTGATTAAGTGAAAAGAAATTATGTGTAATCTCAGTGAAGAATATTCAAACATCTCAGCAACCCCTGTATCTCGCAACATGCGACATAGCATGGACAATCTCAACAGCCTACACTGCTAAAGATTCAACATTATGACATTTTTAATAAGGTCTAGACGGCAATGTACAGCTAACCCGCGCACGACACGTCACCGCAATAGCTGGTATGTGTTAATATGACATACCATTTCAACACCGTTTGAGCCAATAGGCCCGCAATCTCAAACGTTTCATTAGTTAAATGATTTTACTCAAACAAACATTTCAAAATGTCTACACCACACGAAAGTGAAGGTTTTGTGTCTACGCCTCTGGAAGGTCAGGGAGCTCGCTGAAAAGATAATTATTACTCGGAAAGCGAGGAGAACGAAGTTCGTTTCCGCGAGGCTGACAATGAGTACCAAAGGCTCAAAGAGGATCTTGCTCGAATCGCTCAAAATCGACGAACAAGACATCACTCTAGGAGTGATTCGTCAAAAAGTCCTTCACCACGCAGAAGACAGCCTCCGAGACCTTCGGACATTCCCTCAAATTTTTAAGGCGCCTACAGAAGACGACAGGTTTCAGAACTAAGGCAGTGGTTGGAAAGGCGGTCATACGCCAAACATTTATTCGGCAAATGCCAACTTTAATTCGTGCTCATTTGGCCACACAACCAGATAGTGCTACACTGGAGAGTTTGGCCATGTTGGCCGATAGGGCCCTTGCTTTAGAGACGGATGTGGAAGAGAGTAAGCCGGGGGTTGCAGAGATAAAGGTCGACGAAACCACTAAACTAGTGGAACTGCTCGAGGACTTATCAAAGAGACTAAAGAAATTAGAGTTCGCGATTGCAGCTGACAATAAGAGAAACCAAGGACGTGGACGTGCAAATAATCATTATGCACCTAGGCCCACATTTATTCCAAATGCACAGGCCACAGAGTTTGTTCCTAACAAACCAAGTAGTTTTAACAATGCACAGCAAAATACTCGTCCGTACGTACCGCCGCAGAACGCACAGCAAAATTTCACTCCAAGTTATTGTACGTAGCAGACAAAAATCATAAATGCAAATATTTGATTGACACGGGCGCAGCTGTCAGCGTTTTGCCGAAATCTTGCGCTAACAGGATTTCGGACGCAGACTGCCTCCCCCTGGTGGCCGCTAATAACACTACTATCAATACCTACGGCAACAGTAAACGTGTCGTCGACGTTCGGCTTAAAACGCGAATATCCGTGGACATTTATAGTGCAACGTGCAACAACCCATCATAGGGGCCGATTTTTTTAATCATTATAATTTGCTAGTAGACTTAAGAAGTCGATGTCTTAGAGACATGAGAACTGGTCTAGCTATTCCCGCTTCACTGTCGTCAATCAGACCACTGTCGTTGAACAGAGTAGACACTGTTCATAATGAGTACACTAAACTTTTAGGTCAGTTCCCGGAACTGACTCGCCCTACGACAAAGGGTGAGACCGTTAAACACGGTATAACACATAAAATCGTAACGAAAGGACATCCGGTGTTCGCGCGCCCACAACGATTGGCACCCGATAAACTTGTCACTGCAAAACGCGAGTTCGACGACATGATCAAGTTAGGAGTCATCGAACCCAGCGACAGTGAATGGTCCTCAGCGCTTCATATGGTACCAAAGAAAAATGGCGACTGGAGACCATGTGGAGATTACAGAAGCTTGAACTCTCAGACCGTACCCGACCGTTACCCAATTCCACATATTCAGGATTTCACGCAGCGATTGGCTGGTTCAAAATTTTTTTCAAAAATTGATTTGGTCAGAGCCTATTACCAAATTTCTGTGGAACCGTCAGATATACATAAGACAGCCGTTACTACACCTTTTGGTCTATTTAATTTTACCAGGACACCGTTTGGTCTGCGAAATTCCGGACAAACGTTTCAGCGTTTCATAGACCCCGTTACACGCGGACTTGATTTTGTTTTTGTATATTTAGACGACCTACTGGTCACCAGCCCAGATCATAAAACTCACGAAAAACATTTACGAATTATTTTTGCCCGACTAGCTGAATACGGCATCATCATCGGTCCTGAGAAGTGTCAGTTTGGTACAACTGAGTTAAGTTTTTTAGGCCACCACGTTTGTGCTGAAGGAATTTCGCCGTTACCCAGCGCCGTCGACGCCATAGTCAATTTCGTGAAGCCCGAAAAGCAACGAGCGTTGCGAAGATATTTAGGAATGGTAAATTATTACCACCGTTTCATACCGCAATGCGCAGCGAAGTTGACGCCATTAAACAATTTATTGACAGCAGCCAATGAAGGCCATACAAGACTGTCACCGAAGTCGAATTTTGATTTGAAGTGGGACGAGAATGCAGAGTCAGCATTTTCAGAGTCCAAACAAATATTGGCAAACGCTACCCTTCTGGTACACCTAGATCCTATGGCTCAATTAAAAATCACGTGTGACGCTAGTGATGTCGCTGTAGGTGGCGTTTTGCAGCAGTATTTGAATGGTATGTGGCAGCCACTCTCGTTTTTCAGCAAGAAGCTGAATCCAGCGGAGACACGGTATAGCGCGTTTGACCGTGAGCTTTTGGCAGTATATGCCATCATAAAACATTTCAGACATAATCTAGAAGGACGCAATTTTTTTGTAAACACCGATCATAAACCTTTGACATTTTTAATGTCATCTGTCACCGAACGCGCGTCCCTATGCCAAACACAACACTTAGCTTACATAGCTGAATTCACTACCGACATTAGGTACGTTAAAGGAGAGACAAATTTCGTCCCCGACGCGCTGTCACGACCGTCAGTGTCCGTGATAGATAATGGACCAGCGATAAATTATAAAGATTTAAGTATTGATCAAGCTCAGGACACGGAGTTCACGAGACTGCGACACTCGACTTCATCCACTATGAATTTCAAATTACTTAAATCATTTGACAATCAACTGATCTGGTGTGATGTGTCCACGGGACATAACCGGCCGTACATTACCGCGAGATTTTGCAGAAAAGTTTTTTAAAACCTACACAGGTTAGGCCACCCATCTCATAGAGCTACAAAACCTTTGATAAACACACGATTTGTTTGGCATGGCATGAATATTGACATTGCTAAATGGTGTCGTTCCTGTAAAGGTTGTCAGACCGCCAAAGTTTCACGTCACAACACACAGTTTTCGGCAAGTTCACTGAACCTACCGAGCGATTTGATCATGTCCACATCGATATAGTCGGACCCTTACCCTATGCTAATGGCTTTAGATATCTACTGACTTGTGTCGATTGTTTTACACATTGGCCGGAAGTCATACCTATTGTAGATATTTGGGCCGAGACAATCGCCGATGCCTTCTTCAGCGGGTGGATAGCACGTTACGGTACTCCTGCCACTATCACCACAGATAGGGGCGCTCAGTTCGAGTCAAAATTGTGGGATAATTTATGTAACCAATTCGGGATAATACGGAATCGCACCACGAGCTATCACCCCCAGTCGAATGGCATGGTCGAACACTTCCACCGCCAGTTGAAAGCCGCCATTATGGCGCACGAATCACGAGCCCATGGACTACTACTCTACCCGCTGTACTTTTAGGAGTTCGTTCTGCAGTCAAAGAGAGGCTAGGCAGATCGGCTGCCGAGATTATATACGGTACGACACTCAGACTCCCAGGAGAGTTTATGCAACAGTACACCGTCGACGCCAACACAGATTTGCAGAATTACTCAGACAAGCTACGCGTAGCCATGTCGCGTCTCCGTTTATGTCCGCCACGTGACACACACCAGACAAACATTTTCCAGTACAAGGAAATAGAAAATGCACACATGTATTCTTGAGACGAATCGCAATTGCACCGCCTCTGACCGCCCCTTACGACGGCCCATATAAGGTCGTCGCGAGGAGTGGCAGAGTCATGGAAATCCTGATGAAAGACAAGGTAGAAACGGTCTCATTAAACCGAGTTAAACCCGCACATTTAGAGTGCGAGCCTACGACAGGTCCGAGAAAACAGCGTACAACGCCAAACAAAAAACAGAGCTCGAAGACTACCAGGATCGCTAGTGGGAATCCACAGGACCCCGCCGTGTACCGCGCTAACGGGGACGGCGGCGGTTTACGAACGTACTCACGCATACCTTTACATCTACGGGGTAAAACCCCTGGTGCAGCTGATGCCGTACACGATTTGAATTAAGGAAATCGTTCGAATATCGCTAATCGCGACAAAATTCCTATGGACGCAACCGTGAGGAAAACCAGAGTCGGACGAACAATCCAGTTTCCTGCCCGGTTCGTGTAGATGGTCCACGCCATAGTGGCGCCTAACGACATCTATGGCGGGACCAACCGCACGTACGTAATTATATTAATTTTAATTTGTAAATTGAATTCGCCAGGCCAGGCAACATTGTTTAGAATAGGTAAATTGCAATTACATTATCAAGCAAAATATTTGCCACCTAATAATGGATGTATTAATTAAATGAATCGGTTGGTCGCAGCAAAGCAGCATAAGTAATTTATCGGACAATTGGTGTTATGAGGATAGGACAATTAGTGTTACGAGGATAGGACAATTGGTGTTACGAGGATGGGACAATATTTTAATTACGGATGCTGCGACAACAACCACCCACGCTGTATTAACAACAACCACCCACGCTGAATTTTTTCACACTTGATTTTTTTAAAAGGTATAAGAGGTTACGTTATATACAACCCCCGCTGCTTTCACGACGCAGTCTCCTACACGTAAGTTGGGTTCCTACGTTATCACTAACCCGGGGGTAATGTAGGATCCCTGCCTCGCTCAATTACTGTGACAGTCGCCCCCAGTCTCCCCGGACGCGGAGAGACAGTAGGATGACTGCCTCGTTTCAGTATTCCAGTGCCGTGTGCATAAATCCGATTGCCATGCATTCATAGCTTTTTCCCGCACTTGTAGTCCAGCTTTTGACGATTGCAGATGTGTAGCAGGTCGTCCGCTTGGATTTAGCCTGGGGACGTGTTGTGCGCGGGGTTGTGCATTGCTAATGTTTTGTGTCTAGACCAATAAATACAATGAACTGAAGGGGAGTTTTGTGAAGTCAATCGGAACCGTCGACCTGAGTTGATAAGTTGGTGAATGTTAGGCGGGTCTCGCCGTTCACCCTACCGGTGGACCCACGTAACATCCCCACAGTCCAACCTCTCTCTAAGATTGGCGGTTTTTATAAATCTTTTGGCAACGAGTGCGCTAAAAGTTTTAAAAAAAATGTAATAAGTGTGTATTTAACACAGATCTCATGGAGGTCGTTACCGTTATGTTTTTAAACGACAGAGCGCTGATACCGGCTACAACGATATTTCAGTGTTTTCTTCAGCACTTGTGTAGCCTACCTAGTTTTTAAAAGTGAAGCACATATGTTGGTAACTTAAATTTTAAACTTTTAAAGTAATTTTTAGTCAATTGAATATTTCAAAATAAATTGCGTACAGTAGCTCAAAGCTTTAGAGGTTAAAAGACCCGTATGAATGAATCGATATCTGACTTCAAGAGTAGCGCTGCAATCAAAAATAGCTCACAGTGGCATTGTGTTAATCCATTCCAGACTCACCATAATTCTGATCTATCATGTAAGTATAATTCTGTTATTTCTGTGACAATGCGGCATCATTATTCAGGTTGAGGGTCTCGATCGTGTCAGCCGGACATGATCGTTGAGTAATTACAAGCTCGACTGATTCTACCAACAATGCCTGATAACACAAGGCACTCACCAAATGTTGATTTATTGCTGGTCCACCATCTACATCGTTGTCCCAACTTTGGTTTACTGTACGCATACAGACTATACTGGGCCAGAACATCTCCAGAGACGATGGTGAGATGATACTGCCCTCCAGACACAGAATTCGAGCACTGCCCGGCTTAAGAACGCCGCCTCTCGGTCACAGAAGCTTCCCACAATACCGAATCCTCCGATAGGACGGCCCGAGGGAAAGAAACATTACGTTTCTGTAAAACGAGATTTGACCACTATAACTATAATAAGCATGACTTTGCCTGCCATGGCAAGGGGAACACCTGCTACATATATACCTGGTCGGCACAGCAACCCTTTCAATCCCAGGCTACCAATCGTATGGACATAATAGGAAGACGCTACATAAAGGGGCGGTAAGAAGATCAGGTGGTGTGGGATTTTTAGTTAAAAATAATATTGCATCTGAAAACAACGTCTCCATAATAGATAACAGTTATGAAGGTATATTGTGGCTACAGATAACTGATAACTCGTCCAGAGCTGTCAACGCTTTAAAGTTTTTTGATACCATACTGACTCAGCTAAATGAAATGCAATGAATCAGGCTTTAGGCCACCTTTGTGCACATATAGGCTGAGCTGGGCCAGGAGAACCTCCTGAGGATGGTGAGATGATTCAGATGACACTGTCCTTCAGACACAAGATTCAAAATTCGAGCCCTGGCGGTCTGAGGCCGAGCACGCTACCTCTCGGTCACGGAGGCTCCCCACAATACTGACTTTCACACGTGGATGGGGAAGGAACTTTTTTTGTTTCTTTCGAACCGCCGACACCTGGAACCAAACCCCGAACTCTGGCGTGAAAGGCAGCGGTGCTAACCACTTCCCTAGGGCCCCCGCCCCTGGATCCTATAATGAGGAGTTTCTGGCACTTGTTGCTTAAGATCCTATTTCTCAAGGACTCTCAAGGCGTGGGATTATTTTGATAAAATACAGGCGAGGTTTTCAAGCAAGGCATGTTGACCCAATGGTGGCTTAAAGCTATATTTTCATGTACAATGTTTGGATTCAATATTACACCTGAACCTATAATGTCACAATGTTTGGAGCTAGATTAAAACACTTTCATCACTGTAATTTATACAATATGAATAAAAAATGTGTGTTAAACATCCTTCATATTAAAATGACATTGTCCCATTTTAAGATGGCGATATCTCTAGCTGATCGATTTGACTTTTAGTTGTCATTTTATTCACTTATTATCGTCCACCAGCAGGATTTAAGGACTATGCACAGGACAGATTTCTTTTTTAATTGTGCTAATCTGGAATATACTGGAAAAAACATTACAATTTCATGGTGAATGATGCTGTATTAGAGTATATATATTATATTTTAGGTGCAAAACTTTGTAAGTTTAATGTTATTCACATCTAGCTCCCAACTTTATGATAGCCCCACTATAGCTTCAGGTGTAATATTAAATCCAAAAATATTACTTGGAAATACACCTTTAATATTAGGCCAGCGTTGCAGACGGTAGCCCAACATCAAACCACCTTTGGTCCAGTTTTTAGAACTTTGTGAATCAGTCCATGCCTCTTCAAGTCAGATGGATGGGAGAACTGTTTATCACACGTTAGACATCTGTGGGGTTTGACAGCAGTGTGCTTCAGTTCATGGCTCTGTCGACTTGACATAGTGTAAGTCGCTTGTGGCATGTTCCGCATTCATGGGGTTTATCTACAGTGTGCATGCGTTCATGTGCTTTCAGATTAGAAGACGTTGTGAATCGCTTGTGACACGTTCCACATTCATGGGGTTTAACTCCCATGTGAATACGTTCATGTATTTGTAGTGCCCCGAACGCAATAAACTTTCTGTTGCAGATTTTACATTCATATTTTTTTACACCCGTGTGAATTCGCTCATGTACTTTTAAAGTCTTTGTCTGGCTGAACTGTTTTCCACAAGTACAGCATTCATATAATTTACCCACGGAGTGAAGGATCTTGTGTATTCTCAACCCAGCTGGGGTTTTGTACGTTTTGTCACAAGTTTCACATGTGAAAGCCCTATCTGTCCTGTGGGTGAATTCATGAGTCCGTAGACATCCCGTTGTCCTGAACTTTTTGTGACGCGTTGTACAATTATAAGGCTTATCGTCTGAATGGCTGCGCTCGTGCTCCTTCAGCCACGCCGACTCTTTGAACTGTTTGTGACATGTTTTGCATTCATGAGGCTTACTTCCAGTGTGGTGTCGTTGACGGGCCAGCAAACCCGATAACGCTGTGAACTTCTTGTCACATGTTTCACATTCGTAAGGTTTGCCACCGCTATGAATGCGCTCGTGCGCCTTTAGAGACCCGGCCTGTGTGAACCTACTGTCACAAACTTTACACTCATAGGGTTTGACACCAGTGTGGACGCGTTCATGAGACTTCAAACTTGCTGACCTGCTGAACTTTTTCTCACATTTTCCACATTCCAAAGGCTTACCATCAACATGTCGACTGTTTTCATGGTCCTTCAGTCCAGACGGAGTTTTGAATGTTTTCTCACATAGTTTACAAGCGAGAGCCCTAACACTACTGTGCGTGCGATAATGTTGTTTTAGATTTGCTGTCGCTGGGAACCGTTTGTGACAGGTTTCACATTCATAAGGCATGGTACCAGTGTGGACGTGAGCATGTATGACCAGTTGCGCTTCCAGTGTGAACCGCTTGTCACACACTTCACAAGTGTATGGGTTAATTCTGCTGTGAAGTTTCTCATATCTCTTCAGATCGAATTTTCTAGTAAATGTTTTATGACATAAATCACACCAAAAAGGCTTATCTCGAGCGGGAGTTACATGTTCTTCTGGAACATGTGTATGTGGTGCGATTGTATGTGCATTGTAGCTCCATTTGTCATTTACAGCACCATTGTTTTCACTTGGGAGATTAATATAAACAAAACTGCCTGTCTTGATAAAATCCGAGAAAAATTCACATTTGGCAGCCAGTAAAAATGATTGACCTGGCTCTGATCCTTCCGTCATTGTATGGCTGCAGTGAGACAAAATCGTTTAGCTTATTTTAGAAAGTGGGTATTTGAGATCATAAATCACTGCCAGAGTTATGCCATGTTGTCAAACAAGATCATAGTTATAACATGTATACCTAGTACTATCCCATGTACAGTCTCCCAGCTCACAAGCGAAAAGAAAAGGCAGCTTTAGCGTGAGAAGCATTCCTCCACTGAAAATAATGCAGCATCAACGTAAGATTTGACTTCAACTGTAAATAAAATGCAGAGAATTAATAAAATGTATCAGATGTGGTAGTAGTAGTAGTAAATCATTGCTTTACGTCACTTTTTGGGACAAATGGACTTTTAAGTGACATTATAATACGATAAAAACATTGTAGTCAATTGATGAGATGAATGATGTAGGCCTACAGATGATGATGGGGGTGATAGGGCATGGTGGGTTATTGAGAGCATTTCCTTTGCTCGCCCGATAAAGGATTCTGGGCATGTCCAGGTGATCTACCCTCAGATATGCCCAGATGGCCAGAGACTTGGGTTTCGTTATGCAATTCAATGCTGAAACTCCGTGGCATTTCATACAGCTCCACTATCCCGGGGTCGGACAGTCCCCAGAGTAACAATAGGAAGGGTAACTCATTCATCCCCCGTGAGAGACCTAATGTCAAACACTTTAAGGCTACCACAGCCTACACCAGCGCCAACACTGATGCCAGAGCTGCATTGGCACCGCAGTTGAGCGGAGGAACCAGGGTACTCCACTGGCAATCTGCCCAAAGATTATGGCCAGATGAGAGGAGGTTGCAGCTTCCCTTGGATGATTGCTGTAGACTAGTGCTTCTGTACCATGCCGTACAGCATGCAACTGACGGGACAGATCCCTAATGACCATCCCCGGATGGGGGCGAAAAGTATTACTACTAGCTATCATCCTAGTACCCCTGTATCAGATGTAATACGAATAGAAGGAGTTAAAAATCTAGAACATGTTCCTCAGTTTTCAGAAGGGTCACTGAATATTACTTCACATATCATTCTAAACAATATGGTAAATTGGTAAAATAAGTGAGTAAAAATAATTGTTGATTGATGCCACTTTCCGAAACAATGCAATCAAAAAATAAATGATGGACAAATGATGGCGTGAAGGTGAGGTGATTGTACATGGTTGGTTATTAAGAGTATTTTCCTTCCCTCGCCATGTAAGGATTCTGGGCATGCCTAGGGAATTACCCCTACACATGCCTAGACGGCTCTAGACTTGGGTTTCGCTGGGAAATTTAACACTGAAACACTGTAGCCTTTCCCTCAGCTCCACTGTCCTTAGGTCGGATAGTTCCCAGAGTTACAATAGTAGAGGGGTTTTTTCCTTTCATCCCAAGAACAACTCCTGATGAGCTGCCAAGTCAGACGAAAATTACTAAGCTACCACCTATTAACCATTCCAGTATGCCTAGAAATATTACATCCATGCATGCCCAGAATTCACCGAATTCTGCTCTCCATGGCTCAGATAGTCCCCTTTATAAAAATAGATAATCTTCATGGACATCTATGGCAAATATCGAGGAATTCTTTACCTTGGACATTAATGATAGAGCAGGAATACAACCCTATAATATTTATTAGTCTTAGAGGATATTGGTCTGTGTGAAAGGCCACTATGTTTCAGCTTTAAATTTCACGGCGAAACCCAAGTCTCAGATCATCTGGGCATGTCTGGGGGTAAATCTCCTATTATTAGTAGTAAATTGTTGCTTTTAAATATGTCACTTTGCGGCACATATGACGAAAACAGTGCAGTCCGTTGATGAGATGATTGATATACAGAAGATGACGTGAGGGTGGGGTGATAAGGCATATGGTTGGTTGTTGAAAGTGTTTTCCTTCACTGGCCCAATAAGGGGTTCTGAGTAGGCCTAGGTCGAGGGGATTTACCCCCAGGCATGCCCAGACGTCCAGAGACTCGTTTTTTTGGACGTCTGGGATACTGAAAATATTTTAGAGTGAGCGGGGAAGAAATTATGTAGTTCCTTTGAAGCCACTTGTGAAGCATTCCAGCAAAAACGAATTAAGCCAGGGCTGTTTTCATGCTGGCACATCGTCTGAGTCGCTGGCCCAACATTAAAACAACATTTGTCGAATGTCTCATGTTTGATACCCAACAGTGAACAAACACAACCAAGAGTTCTCCCTGGGCAATAATACAGGTTATTATTCATTCAGCATGGGCGATAAAATGTGATAACTGGATGACGGATGGCTACACTTCCTTAACCAAATATACACAATTTGAATGAAAATATTTGTGCTATTATAGACGGGATTCCTGTCTGACAACACTGCAGTCAAAGAACTCCAGCAAATTCAATGTCATTTTATCCTTCAAATTTCCTTGTTCATAATAAAAAGGCTAAAAACGGTACGGATCGCAGGTAAAGGGTTAAGATTGCAATGTAATTACCTGTCACGTCGTAACCAGTGACGTCGTCGTAATCAGTGACGTCGTCGTAATCAGCGATTAAGAAGGGACAAGACCTCGAGACCGAAGTCGAGTGACAGTCGCACAGTGATCACAGGGCTTGTGGTGGAGCTCTCGGAAAGTGAATCTCCGCATAATGTAGGCCACAATACATTGAACTGCACGCTCGGCTGCCTACACGGTTGTTGCCGACTGTCAATAAATAAGCTGCGCCCCCAGCAAACATGCCGGGCAAACACGAAGCATTCATTCAATGATGGTGTAATGTTGGGCCAGCGTCGTAGACGGTGGACCAGCATTACGCCATCATTGAATAGTGTTGCTCTATACGCACCAGTGCTTCCATGCACGCACATTCAGATTTGTATCGCCCCAGTAAACATAATATGTTGATCTATGGTTTTCAATGTTGGGCCAGCGTTTTAGACGGTGGACCAGCCTTAAAAAAACATTGGTTCAATACTGGGTTGCTACGTGAAAGTTGGCCCACTGTCGGTTTGATGTTGGGCCAGCATCGTAGACACTTGCCGTGTCGTCTTCTCCGAGGCCGTGGATGGATGTATTTGCTTTACACGAAAAATCCAACAATGCGGTGACTGAGAGCGATCCCGACCCCAAGGCCCGAAAAATGTCCATAACTTTTTAATGACTGTAAACACCACATTTCGCATTAATGTTCACTTAATGTTGGGCCAGCGTCGCTCCGGGGGCGGATCCAGGATTTGAAAAAGGAAGGGGCGCAGGTGGCTCGGTGGCGAGTTTTTGGGCATATTTAGGCCTATTTAGGGGACTTTTTAAAGAATTTGGCGCAAAAACGGGTGGGCGTGCGCCCCCCTGCGCCCCCCCCCCCTCTGGATCCGCGCCTGCGCTCAATAGATCGTGACGACCCAGCTGCTTCATTCTGACCATCTACACGGAACCCAGCAAATACAGGACGTTGGTCCAATGTTGGGTTAATGTTGGGCCAACGTCGTGGATCAACCTCAACTTAATTTTGGCTCAACGTCCTGATTTTTTTCTGGGAAGAAATGAATTTGTAAATATACGTATCTGTAAATAGATTCCTTTGTATCTTCAACCATAGATTTGCATCTAACAGTATTATTTTTTAACAATTGATTAGCATCTATTATTAGCCACATTCAAACTGCGATTTTATTGGATGCAATAAATTACAAAAACATCATCTAGACTAGGGCATTACATTTTTTATGAGTAAGAAAAACATATTTCATAATGGATAATTCATCACAGTTATCGGAAAAAAGTCATCTCTGATCACACTTCACGAGTATATTTAGGAATCAAACCACATATAACAGGTAATTGCCCAAATCACAGCTAATTACAAGCCCCAATAACGAATCACAGTTAGAAAAGGGCCCTAAGAACGGATAACGGAACAGGTATTTTCCCCCTCAATCCAGCGGTATTAGTTGTGGTTGATACATCAATGTTGTGGATTAATATTTCGGACAGAGACTGTTGGGTGGAGCTAGGCCTATTACAGAAAATATGAGAGAAATGTGGTCGACGCTTTAAGCCGACATCCTTTCAGCATCTTTATTCAGAATATAATCACTCACTAGGTGGCAACAGCTGGAGGGTGTACATCGTGGAGCGATATCTGGTGAATAGGATGGAATCATTTATGTCGTCATTTGGCCAAAAACACCCTTTGAATATAAATTTAGCTATTGCCGAAAACACACCCTTTTAATATATAGTTTTTTGCAGAATCACACCCATAAATATACAGTGCTGGGCGAAAACACTTTCAACTTATAATTCATGACATTGAAATAACATCTAATTGACATATATTTGCAAAGGCCGAAAGTTGAACCCTTCCCAATGGGCAGACGACGTTGTTTAAAGGTATGGTCAACTGTCAAAACTCGCGGGACAAGGGTCCCCCAAAATGCAATAGTGCCCGTGGGTAGGCCACGGCCCTATTCCAAAATAAGACTAAATATGCGTTTCATACCCAAAGTCTCATTAAGAGGAAGTTCTCAAATCACAGCAAGCTCATATATACTAGAGCGATGAGTTAATAATTCTATAGAATCTCAAAGCCCATAGTCCTGGATCTTAGCAGGTTGCTGGCCTGCAAACAAACTGACTGTATTACTGTGGGTATCTCGAAACAGGTTGACCCACACTTGTACCGACACTCAGTGAGCACAAAACATTTGTATGACTTTATACAATGTTGGACCAACGTCGAAGACGTCGGGCCGACGTTGTATAAATGTTATACAAATGTTTTGTGTTTGCTGGGCAGGAGGACTTTCTCTCAAACATTGTACATTTCTCCAATGTTGGTTCAAAGTTGGGCCAGCGTCGCAGACGTTGGCCTAACATTAAAACAGCGTTGGGTGAGTGTCTCGTTGGAGTAGTATTGATCAAGTCTTATAATCAGGTTACTGAATCAACCACACTATACTGTATGCTGAAGGCTTACACGCATTAGAAGGTGACTCTATCTTTAAGTAACCATAAGGTAACGTCCCATAAGGTAACGTCCCGTTACTATCTTTTTTATCTATTCAATTAATAATTAATGGCACAGTCGTCTTCCTTGACTTTCAATACATGGGTGTTTGTTTGTGATGATAACATGATTATTTATGAAGATATTAAGCTCGGGGCGTAGGCCTACTAATTAGCGATTTGCAAGAATTTCTACACACCACAGCCGACACTTCTATGCTATAGAGGGGTCCGGGGGCATGCTACCCCGGAAAATGTTGAAATCTGAGGCCTCAAATGACGCATTCTAGACCATGTTTCGGCCGAAATATGGTCGTTTTTTTGTTTTTGGGACCCTGAACGGGGGGGGGGGGGTGGCGCGCGCCGGCTGCGCCCCCTTTTGGTTCCGCCACTGCTTTAGGCCTAAAGATGGCTTATTGAAACGCCACCCAGATCCTCTTAATATTTTAAGCACGTAGGCCTACAATAGCAAGCGAAGTCCATGATTTTAAGGCCATATGTCGATCGCGTGTTAAAATTTTCGCAATTTTGTGATTTCGAGACTTTTTGCGAGGTCTAGAACTCACAAATTATCGATTTCGGTGATCCTGATATCTTATTAATGGACAACCATGTCAAAAATAAGAAATACGGGAGTTTCGTCTCCATATCTAGCCTAACTGGTAAATGCGCAGCACAACTTTTGCAGTTCTAGTCTATGGACATGTTTACATCATATGGTCATATTAAGAAGCCTAAATAAAATCACCGATTTTTTTATGATTTTAGCCTGAGACAGTCCCTTTAATCTTCTGGGGGCTATGTTATCACGTTGCCCATGTGTAACCCTTTGTGATCCAGAGTTTCACGTGTCTCAATTATTTAACTGTGGACCAAGGCATAATTTTTCTGTAATGTTAACCTTCGGATGACTAGAGTAGGCCCTATCACATGTCGTATATATTACCCCGTTGGAGGCTAGAGTAGGCTATCACTTATCTCATGTATCAACCCTTTGTGGACTGGATTACCATTTTTTTCATGCTAACCTTTTATTGCCTAGAGTATCATGTCTTATTTATTAACCCTCTACGGACCAGACAATCCTATTTCTTCTATGTTAAGCTTTTCATACCTAGAGTATCGTATGTTTTTTATCGACCCTCTGCGAACTAGAGTAGCACTGATTCCCCGAGTATAATTTATCAATCCTCTGCTGACCAAAGTAACACATGTATCAACCCTATGCAGTCTAGAGTATCGTGTGGCTGATTTTCCGATTCCTGGAGCATCAATTGTACTTAAAAAAAACTGGCTAAAATATTTCGTGTATAACCGTAGGGTCCAGAGTATCACGTGCCTCATGTATTAACATGCACTTATAGGTATTTTTAATTTATGGGATTAAAAAATGTCCAGGAAAAAAAGTTTGTCTGTGTCATTTCAAGATTTTTTTTCATTATGTTTTTTTGTTGGAAGGAAAACAACAGTTTGGTTAGGAAGAAAAACCATACCCCTCCATAGTATTAAAGGGTCCGCCCTTGAGCTATAAACAATTATATTTAAGGCGACAGAATCAGGCCAAAAATCATTCGAAAGCCAAACTTCTACTTTGTTTCTTGATATTATGTCCATAATATGTGAACATGTTCTGACTGTGTTGCAACCACCTTTATGGTTAGATATTTCACTAACGTCAACGTGAATGTGAATGGTTCATCGGCATGGGGGCTGAATGAAAACAGACAATCGAAGTGAAGTGGTGGTGCAAATCTTTATTACAGCTGAATAGGTTACATCAAGGTTTGAAAACACGCAGGTTTTTGTTCATAGTGAACCTTGTTTTGTCAACTTTATTTTAAATTTTTTGTGGTTCTTGATTTACCTTGTAAATAGCCTAAACTGATCAAATTAACGTAAAACTTTATTGTTGGAAGACCATCCTTTTTCGGTCAAAATTTCGTGTGCAAAATCAATAAACATAAAATAAGCAGGGCAATCTAACAATATACAGAATCAGAATCATTTATTGAATAAAAACACAGTTATTGTGTACATTCACAAACAACAAAACAAACCATTATTATTGCTAAAAGTCATCGGGATTCATGATGACTTTCGGAGTTTGGCAGAGACGCAAGTCAAGAGTCCATAACACTTGAAGCTGGATACAATTTTATTAAGACACAGAAGACAGGCAGCTGCTTTCCAATATGTACAGAAAATGAAAACGACCCTCTCAGCTAGGATTTGACTTTAGCAGTGACTCAAAACCCCTCAGCTTACACTATAAGCTGAATGCATTTGTTGATTCTCGCCTGAGCGGTTCAATGGCCTGCGTCCACTCACATGGTCACTCACAAAGCCAGAAACGCTCCCACAGAGTCTTCACTATTACCAGGCAAAAAGCGGTAACTAGCCACGACTCAGTAACCAGTTACCGATCTTAAGCCAAGACATATTCACTGTGAAAGGTGAGAAATGAAAGAGAAGTATCATGCAAGGCCGGCATCGCGCCAACTACGACAAGCAAGACACAGTGTTGGCCCAATTATTGTACCATCTGAATACAGCCCATATCAATGATTCGGTGTACCGTGTTGGTACAATGCTGGTACACCATCTCCGAATGCTGGCCCAGCGTCGCACCAACGATTGTGCGGAAGACCACCCTTCCAGCTATTACGCTACCTGTACTTTAACCCATCTCCAAACAATCACTGACCGCCCTTGTCCTGCAATAGGACCACAGCGCTGGCTCAACGCCGGGTCAACGCTATTAGTTTGCATTAGGAACAAGACGTTGGCCCAACACTGGGTCAAAGCTTACAACTCGTTTCATTTATATATAAATATACATTTTTTCCGGTTGACCTCTTGGAATGATCTGAGCTCTCAAACAGACGCTGTCTTGAATACAGCAAAGAAATTGAAACGTGATGACAGCCGTGCATGGTTCTGACAATTATTACCATTACACAAAACATATCTAATTTACTGACAGATTGTGATTTAGTGCTTTAAAACATAAAAGGGCGCACCACTTTAACAATTTTTCATTGACAGTTATATCCATGACCATTATGTTCATGATGATATGACCATTTTTTGATAGACACCATTGAAAAGTTAGTCATATTTGAGAACGAGAGCATAACCAAAATTTCAGCTCTTTTCTTAATCACTACGGTAGATTATATTGAAATTACTCAATGCATTTTAATAGTAATTATTATTCACATATATCAATACACTAGAAACAATTTGTTAACTTATTACATGATTTTTCTTATGTGTAGACAATGAATGTGACATTAGGGAATTTAAATATCAACTATATTCTCTGTAGCAGACCTATCAACTTTATTCTCTGTAGCAGACCTAGATAATTATACTGGGCAAGTGTTTCATAACAAGATTAAGGTCTCACCCAACTAATTACCTGGAATGTATTCAGTAAAAGATTTGGACTATTTTGATATAATTTTTGCCAGATCCCCCTAATTATTATGGTCAGGAAGGCAACAATTATTCATGAAAATGTATTATGTGGCTTGTTTCCTCACAAGGGCTGATTTTGGGTTTGGAATCAACATAAAACACAAAAGAAATACAAAATGGCGTATTATTATGAGGGACCAAATCTCTCTAAACCATGAGAGTCAGTGACAATGGCCTTTTCTCACCTTTTGAAGGTAATTATTGACTTCGGCTGCAAATAAAAAAAAATGAAGACGGTAAACAGCCATTTTAAATTTTTTTTTTGAATTAACACATTATACAGTTTCCATGGATAAATATGGTTAGTGGATTAGAGCGGTCCCTGGTAGGTCTGTAGCCTCTAGCGTGTTGGCGATAATACATGTAAGTCTATGGGACTGTAATTAGTTGTGTGAGACCTTAATAATAATGAAGTTCCAAAGCATTCACCAGATGTCGCTCACAGCAGTGTGCACCGTGGAGCTAGCGGCATCTGGTGAGTATTTCCATTACAGAACATGTCCATAGACTAGAATTGTGGAAGTTTTATATTTTCATTGTTTGAAGCTGGAAATTGCTTCTATAAATATAAATGATATAAATGATTTAAACACCATACGATACATTGTATATACATTTTATATTTGATAGATGCCAATTAATCAATGTTTCATTTCTATTATTTACGTCACAGCATGAATAAATAAGGTCATAGAAATTATTCTAGCACAGTTATGGCTATAAAAAACTGAATAATTAGTTACTGAGAGTGAATTTCAATATATATTATACTTTTTAGTGATTGTATTTATGTATACATGTTCAATGGAGCTCGACAAATATATCTATAACATAGCATTAAGACATCGATCGTAGCAATCATATCTAAAATGACAAAAATATGAAAAATAGCATTTATTTTTTGTAAATTTATCCCTTTTGATCCTCACAATTAGGTTTGTAAAATAAAAAAAATCAATTATATCTTTGGCCGTAGTATGTATTTTTTCTTTATTGTACGTTAATATTACTAAATTAAACGGACATTTCTGTTAGAATTACTCATGCGTGACGTGATTCAGACAGGTGTTTTTAAAAGGACGTGCGCTAATAAGCTCACGGCCACATCCAGTGGCGAATCCAGAATGTGCAAGAGGAGGGGGCGTAAGCCACATTTCGGCTGAAAAAAGTGGTGTTAGCTTCAAAAAAATGCATGAAAATTCAATATTTTCACTAATAACGGGGGGGGGGGGGAGGGGGCGTACGCCGGGTCCGTCCTATGCTGGATCCGCCACTGACATCGACCCTTTTAAAGCGGCCGAAGCCGTATAAAAACCCACCTTTTATTCGATGCTTCCTACCCCGTATAATGTTCGTACATCACTTTTCTGAAAAGATAAGTCATTTACAGCCTAATTCCAGGATTAATCTCTATACAAAAATAGAAAATTATGGTTTACCACAGATAAATGGGTAATTTCTGGAGATTTACTAAAAAATAGGGAACTTTAATTTGTGTGTCTGTTTCTCATTGGAATTGGACGAGGTTTTTTTTTCATTCCAGATTTAAATGTAGCATTAGGTTAAAAAAAAAATCCATAAAAAGATGTTGTCATTACAGTCTCACCACACAAATTTATACGCACATATCATTTTAAAAATGAATAATAACAGTTGGGACTTTTTTTTAAATAGCGGCTCTTTGCAGCAGCCTCAGTGAATATTACAGATATACTGTAATATACATTTATTTCGCGTGGAATTAATTTTCGCGCTAGGACCGTGAGCGCAAAATCATATTTCGGCCAATTATTGTTCACCACATTAGTATTTCGTGAACTTTGCGACTGGGTTTTAAAGGGTATGACTGCCGCTGTGCAGCCGACCATGGTTATGTAATCTAATCATGTGATTGTCACGCTTAATTGTGAAAGTCCTAGGATTTATATTTATATATTATTATATGACAAAAAACAATTGATACTGATAATTTTTTTTTTCTCATTTTATGAATGAATGTTGATGGGTTTATTGATTTGTCAAGTTTAGAAGTGGTGATCCAGCAAGCACGTGACGTTGATCCAGTGCTGGCGTGATACTAGGCCAGCGTCAAAGACGATGGGCCAGCATTTCACCAACACTAGATCACTGCGATGTGTTCACTAGGGACAGACTTAATGTTGTTAGGAGAGCAGTGGACATGTTTCTTGGCCATGTGTTTTTCTAAGGATTTGAGCTGAGTGACAGTAGTTACCCCCCAAATCTAAGCAAATATTACACAAATATGTGCACAGATATAGTTATTTTTAAATTCATATAATAAAACAGATACGATAAGATATTAAAAAAATTAGAACCAAAAATATATAAACATATTTCATTGAAACGGTAAATCAGCAGCAGGATAATAATTAATTAAATGATAACCTGTTGGATTGATAAGGTTAAAGCAGCCCCTTGGGATGACATCAATTTTCGTTTTTAATACCGTACTGAAGTAGTGTAGGCCTATCCCACGGATCATGTTTTTATTTTTTTCAGAATTTTCATATTTTTACAAATATTTTTAATCAACATTTCTATGAAGCCAGAAGTAACCCAAACAAACTATTTGTATACCTGAAGGAGGACTGAATGTTCTCACAGCATTGGGCCACATGCTGATGGTATCGGCTCAGCGTTGGGTAGACAATCAGTGCTGCAGGTGTGTCCTCCCGTGTCCTGACTATGAGACACCAATTAGCGGCGACTGGTTTGATCTTACCGTCTGATACGTGGGAATATGTGATGTAAAGTGCTAAATATCGCTGACTTGTTTTGTTTACATGGCAATATACGACCTGCAAATACAACTATTTCACTCTTTTTTGGTGCTTTAAAATTGTTTTTTGACTTTTTCGTATTTTTAGTTAAGATCAGTAGGCTATATAGCTTCACATAATTAAATTTTCAAAATTGACAACATTGAAAATGTCTCATCCCAAGGGGTCCCTTTAATGAGCCGCGCCTGCCAAGGGGGATTGACCTCAATCGATGGTCATACCCCCTCCTGTAATTGGTGACCATTATGTTTATTTAAGTATACGACGTTGGATATTAGCGATTACTAGTGGGGAAGGGTGATAGCAGTCGTTACGGCGAGATAACAATTACATGTCTCCAGGCCCCCAAAAATTATTTTTAGGGCGAATTTAAAACACCGCAAAGTGGTCAAAAATCGTTTTTGCACGAAAATTCATACCAGCGAAATTAAAGTATATTACAGTATATCATTTTTGTTATCAATTTAAATCGCTACTGCGATAAGGAGGGTGGGATAAGATCCTAAAAAAGGGTTAAAATAACAAAAACAAGCAGTTTTACATGCTTTTTTATTAGATGTCCTGTCTTACGCTGCGCAGGGGAGAGTGGGGTAAGGACTTACCAAGGGCTAAAATACAAGTGTGCAGTTTCACACCCTTTTTATATTAAAAGAGAACAGACTAAAGGTTAAAATAATATATAACTTTATTTACATTTCTCTGCCTTAAGTGTCATGAGAGTATAATATATGTCAGTCTATGGGACAGGTATGTGTCACGTTAAGGTTTGCTATCCGCATGGATGTGTTTGTGTGACATTAGCTTTGATGATGTTCTGAATTGTTTATGACAAGTTCGACATTCATAAGGTTTTTCATTAATTTGAATTCGCTCATGTCTATTCTTCGCTGATAATCCTGTGAACTGTTTGAGACATGTTCCACATTTGTGAGGATTAAAATCAGCATGTAAGACCTGATGATATTTTAGACTTGATACCGGTGCAAATTGGTTGTTGCATATTTCACATTAATACGGCTTTGCGTCAGCATGAACATGCTCATGTGCATTTAAATGCTTAGGGAATTTGAACAGTTTATGACATGTTAGACATTTGTGAGTTCTTGCAGCGTGTACTGTTTGCTCATGCACTTTTAGATCTGATGATCTTATGAATTGTTTATCACATGTTCCACATTTATAAGGCTTAACATCCGCATGGATTCGCTTGTGCGTCTTTAGACGTGCTGATGTTCTGAGCTGCTTATGACAAATTCCTCATTCATAAGGTTTAACATCTGTATGAATAAGTTCATGGCTCCGTAATTGATCAACCCGACTAAACTGCTTCTGACATGTTTGACATTGATGCGCTCTAACACCAGCATGAATAAGTTTATGTCTCTTTAGATCTGTTGACCTTACAAATTGTTTTCCACATGTCTCACATCCATAATAAATAACACCACTTTGTACAACTTCAGCATGTAAGACCTTATGACATTTTAGACTGAATGCCCTAGCAAACTGTTTGTTGCATATTTCATATTTATATGGCTTAACGTTAGCATGAACACGTTCATGTAACTTCAAATATCTCGGGAGTTTGAACAGTTTATGACATGTTAGACATTCGTAAGTTCCCGCAGCGTGTACTGCTAACATGTTCCACATTTATAAGGCTTAATATCTGTGTGGATTCCCTCGTGCATCTTCAGACGTGCTGATGTTCTGAGTTGTTTATGACAGATCACACATTCATAAGGTTTAACATTTGTATGAACTAGTTCATGGCTCCTTAATTGATCCGCCCGACTAAACTGCTTATGACATGCTTGACATTGATGCGCTTTAACACCATGGTTAAGTTTGTGTCTATTTAGATCTCTTGACCTTGAAAACTGTTTCCCACATGTAATGTTTCACATCCATAATATTTTGCACTACGATGTACAGCTTCATGTTTCCTTAGATGTGATGCTTTTCTAAATTGCTTATAAGTCGGTTTACATTCGTAAGATTTAACATGGGTGTCGGTACATGTGTGTTTCGCCAGATTACATATTCTTGTGAAATCTTTCAGACACCAAGCCCACTGATAGGACGCTCTGAGATCACGGTTTGTCTGCTTGTCCATGTGAAATGTAGTCGAAGATGCGGTACATGCATTCCCATTTTCTGAAGCTTCTTTCAAGCTGGAAACATTAACACAAAGAAGATCGGCTTTGATAAAATTTGACAAACAATCAGATTTGGCAGCCAGTAGAAATGATTGACCTGGTTTTATATCTCCATCCATTACGTAATGTGGTGTGCAATAAGATCAATTAAATCCACGTGTTCTTTTCACACAAAGTCTTTGCAGAATTGAATTAAACTTTCTTTGGTCTGGATCCAGGTAATCTATCATTGCTTCTATAAATTAATTTTGGACAAATACTCCTTCTCTTCAGATTTTTTTTATCTGGAATTCAGAATGACAGCAGAAAATAGTATAATAATTCCAATGATTATTGTATCAAATAAGTAAGCACTTCGTTCATATAAGTGGAGCTTGTGTTAATATACTAATAACATTTTCAAGTAGACATTTAAAAGGTGGAAGCACCATTGTTTCAAATATTAGGTGATGAATCATAAATATTATACAATATGTATTATTTTTATTTTGTTGTAATACCATAAAACAATGCATAGATAATAATTCTTGTATTGAGTAGGTTAGCCTGGCTTGATATAGTTTTCATAAACGAAATGTATTTGTACCCAGATTTGGAGGATATATCTCTTTTTGCTGATGATGCTACAGCACATCACAGTATTAAATATACTCAAATTATCACACAAAAACTTCAAAATGTAGCCACATTTGCAAACAAGTGGTGCGAAAATAATATAATGAAATTGAATATTATTAAAACCAAAGTATTATTAGTTGGTTTAAAACAAAGAGTGAATAGACTAACTGATTCTGATAATAATCAAAAATAATAAAATAATTATTAATGATATCCCAATTGAACAAGTCTCTCATAGCAAATTACTTGGTATTTACATTGATGAATCGTTGACATGGAATTTACAGGTAACGAAAATAAAAGACTTACAAGTTATTTCATCTCAAACGTATACGAACCTTCTTGCCAACCCAAAGTAGAATTTTTACCCTACTATATAAAGCCGTATTTGAAGTACTGTTGTAGTATATGGGGAAGCACATCCCAAGAAAACATAAATAAAGCTGTAAAACTTCAAAAAAGGGCCGCTCGATTGATCCTCGATGCTGACTTTTCAATCGAAGTAAATTATTATTCAGTGAGCTTAAATGGGTTCCCATTCCAGAAATCGTTAAATTTCACCAGCTTAGTCTAGTTTTTAAATGTATTAATAATATTGTTCCCATTAACTTACACAATATGTTTCGCCCCAAATCCAACAATCATACTTATTTGTTGAGATCCTATGGGACTGGCCAATTAGATGTACCAAGACAACACACCAGAAGTTTATCGCTTATTGGTCCTAAATTATGGAACAATTTAAATAAGGGAATACGGAACTGTACCACCTTATCTAGTTTTCAATCTAGACTTAAGCATTTCTTGTTATGTAATACCAAATGAACATTATGTCAACAGCTACAATATGCATGTATGTCTAAATCAATATGAATTGTCACATGTTCAACATGTTTATACAATTCTAGCTTTTAAGTTTAAGTTTTCATTGCTTTGTAATTATGTTATGTTCATATTCATGTATGTATCCATTGTTGTCTACATTGTGTATATATGATTTTTTCAGAGGACCCCATGGCAGATGAGCGAAAGCTCAGAGGGTCACCCTCTATAAATAAAGAGTATTATTATTATTATTATTATATAATTGAATTGCTTTACCATGTTTACCTCGCTACGTGCACTATTATGGCAATATACCGACAGATTGAAGAGTATGGCATAGTAAGAGTCTTTATTGATCGACTTGTCTGGCCTTCAGGATATAAGTATATATGAAATCAATCACTAAAATATTCAAGCCATAGGTTTAAAATTTTGAGAACTAAATATTTTCGTTTTTAAAATTAATACTTTTCTTCAATGGTAAAGTGATCCAAGTGGACAAGTTTATAAAATTTTGGCTATGAGATATGTAATATGGCAGCTCAGAAATGTTATAAAACACCCCTTATGTGAATCTGTTAAAGCCTATGCCATGCCAATCATTATCAAAATATCATTGGAGCAAGATGATGAGATACTAGGCAGTGTTTATACTAATTTCTGAGTTTCATCAAGAAATTGATATTTCTAAATTTCAAAAGTTTATCCACCAAAATGAAATAAAAATGGTTGGAAATGGGTTTTACAACATCAACATATACTTGCTAGAAGAAATGAATATTAGAACCTTCACATAGAGGGGTAGGTTATAATGAAGCCCTGGGCATATAACCTGACAAAGCTACGGCCCCACCAAACGCTGCGTCGTGCCGAGCCGCATCATTATGTGCAGACTCGCACCACAAAGTTCAGCAACCGTGGTCCCAATTAGAGCAGCGCGGCAAGCAAAAATTTCACACAGAGCAACGGCGAAAAAATGTGGCGCCATGAAAGATGAACTTTTCGCAGCTTTCATATTGCGGCGCGGCGCGGCGCTGTGCAGCTCAGCTTGCAGTGTAGCCCCTGTAATAATAAAAGTCCAATAAATTTGTAAATTTGTCCATTATATCACTCATGTTTTAGTCAACCATAAAGTACAACAATATGCAGAGGGTTACAGACACCTACTCCCCTCCCCCCTGGATACTCCCGGGCTGCCCTGTCATAAGGCTACATATGACATATCATGTAGGCCTATCCCGTCTTGCTAAGTCAGGCCAGACACCATTCTGACCTCAAGAGATTATATACCTGAGCGACATCTATGTGTGGAAAATGGGCAGACATGCCATACCTTCACATAGAGGGGGAGGTGTGGGTGCAGACAGGCACCTGTGTGGTGAGTTGTCAGCAGTTTGAGACACACGTGTTATTGGTGTCTAGTTTGGGGTAAAGGTGCAGGTTTATAGCCTGATATCAAATCTGAAGACCTATCATCCGACTTTTACATTTTACTCCTGGTCACTGGACCTGTTCATTTGTGTGCCATTTCAACTCAGCCGAAGGACACAACATAGAATCAATGTCCCAAGAATAATAGGGGAGAAACATTATATTTCTCTGAAAATCGTGAACCAAGCAGGGTTAGAAGCCACACGGCAGGCAGCGACCGCGCGCTATGCTCTGACCATTGCGCCTTGTCTCTCACTGGAGCTGTAAACAGAGAGGGATGAGGGCAACATGAATGTTAATTATGACGTCACCGGTCTACTGACTGCAGTGTGGAAGGTTACACTCAGGTCATCTCGACAGAGTTGTCTGATATTGATCTGATTGGCGAGGGAGTAGGGGGTTCGTGGATGCATAGTAGGGTGGAGTGGGGCAAAACGCCTCACCTGCTTAAAATATTTTGCACTTGATATTTCAAAAAATAAAACATGGCAACAGAATTGCCAATGCTGAATGCTAAAAACAGTATATCCATACAAGTCTATAGAAAAGCTTACATCGTTGAAAATAACAAATGAAATTTTTTTAAATGGGCGTTAGAACTCCCCCTCCCCGAAATTGGGCATTTTTGCCTACAATGTCAATATTGAAGTGCTTTCTTGCTATACAATTATATCGGGCGTACGGCCTACCTGAAAACCCTATGATAGACACAAAAATTATGAATCTTCTTCAATTCTGTCTAAAATAATATCAATTTAATGTTTGACCTTTATTTCCTGTATGTATCCACTACCCCCCCCCCCCCGCCCCACCAATCATCTAAAAAAAAGTTGTCAATTGGCAGCCATCCTTGAAAATGGCGGATTTCATTTAGGCCTATGCTACAAATTAAAAAATACATTATTGATTGTAGAGCACAATCAATACCTGAAGACATATAAATGCAGGCATTTATGGCAGGAATGAGACAATAGGTTCAAATTAGTGGTATAAAGATGATAAAGACGACTATTTGAAAAATGTTGGCCATTTTGAAAATTTCTTTGGCTGCTTTTTTTAATCGAGTAGGCTACCTCCAGATGGACATCAACAAATTAATTGGTATTGTTTTGCAATTTGACAGATTTATCTGACTCACCTTAATGTTTATCAGGTTTTAACTAACTATGTTATATTTCAATCACTCTCAATTGAATGTAAAGGGGGCAAAATACCTGGGCGATTTTTATCAAAAAAACATGTATTCACATCACATACTTGGTTATAAAACACTTTTTAATATTCAATGTTAAAAGCAACCTGTCTCTAAAAATAAAAATTGCCCCGGTGACGTTAGTCCAACAAAACTTGCCATCTTTCCTTTTAAATGTGTGCGGGGGCCAACATTCAATCTCCAGGGAGGGGGGGCTGAAATATTTTTAAAATAAATATATTGAGACTGAATTTTCATGAAATAAAAAATTGTCTGAAGGATATGTTCTAAATAAATATTTAATGTCCCTGTAGCCTAAAATAAGAAATGTATTGCGCTGACCAACATTAACACAACATTGACACAGCGTCTTGTGTTTGCTTTAGACGGGGCACCTGTCTGGCACTTCGTATCGTTACCGGCGACCTCGTCAGCTTGTGTTTGCTGAGATATTACACGATGTCACTCCAAATTAATGAAATATATTTAGGGCCTACCCGTAATTCTCCGCGTAAAGACGTAATTAAATATTAGCAGCCTCAGCTTGAGCCCATGTCATGCAGTGTCAGTGCGGTCCAGTGCTGTGGATGGTTTACTTGTACAATGTAGGCTAGGCTATTGTATGCAGTGTTGAGAAGGGAGCGTATTATTTGTATACAGCCTGTATACTTACTGTATGCCAACTGTGTAGAGCTATTCAGACACTCGTACACACGGAAATATACTTATGTATGTTAACTGTGATCGTACGCCTCGCTGTCCATGTAAAATGGCACGACGACATCCGTCCTGACCGTCACTGCTAGGGCTTATATTACATATGAGCTGTGACTGGGGTCGGTGTGAAACTAAAAGTAGATCATCAGACGGAGAACAGCTTCACGCCCACAATATTACTAGCTGTGGACAGTTGCGGTGTGGGTACAAATAATCAGTATTGAGCACGCAACAGTGCAACTGTATGCTCGCCCAACACATTGCGGAACCGCAGATTACGCCGTCGTAGGTAAATGTACTAGTGTATATTATATATAGTAGCCTAAATGGCATGCCAGACATAATTTAAATTATCACAGATGATTGACTGTTGCGAGGTGGACTATGATTGTTTCTCATGTTTATAGTGATTCACCAGGTGGCAATGAAATGGATACCTAAAATTATGTTATGGTCCGGGGGCCTATGTAATCCCGTGGGAACCAATTGTTTATTTTGTCTAAGGTTTATAGATGGCTTCATATGGGTACAAGGAAGCGATTTATCTTTGGTACCAATTTTTTCTAGCTATTTTTAATAGCTATTTGCATAAATCCAATATGGCCGCCAAATAGTCATATTTTGACAATATATCTGCACTGCATAGAGATATTTTCGCGAATTAATGTTCTAAAACGGATGTCTTGTCTCTAGAATTAATTCAAAATATATTTTAGTTTGATCTGGTGAGGTACTAATTTTAAAAATCCAAGATGGCCGCCAAAATGTGGGAAAATATGCCCAATTTGCCAGTTTTTTATATATGGTTGTCAAATAAAATTTAAAAAATCGGATTATATATGTGCAAATTATTTCGAAGTATATCAGTTTATTTTGATGATATTACTTTAGGCTTATATTAAGTAAAATGATGGCTTAACATCATTTGTTGTCGCGGGTGGTGATTTATGTGTCTTTTTAATATGGTAAAAACAGTACAATCAGTAGATGAATGATGTGCATATGCTGACGTGAGTGTAGAATAGTTGGACACAATGGGTTATTGAATGTTCTCCTTCATTCTTAAAGGGTTCTGGGCATGCCTAGGGGATATAAGCCCCAAGCATATCTAGAGGGCGCTGAAAACTTGCTGTGTAATTAAATAGTGAAACGCTTCGACCTTTTGCGTAGCTATGTTAAATTTCAGACAGAAGCAATAGTTGAGGGGTAACTTTATTCATCCCAGAGGGGGAAACCTTATGTAAAAAAGATCTAAGAAAGCCACCAAAGTTTGATATTTCAAAAGAGAAGATAGGTACTTCACGTGAAAGAAAACAAGGGATATATGAAAAATATATTACATATTTTATTAATTTTGCACATACAGAAAATGTTTATGTCATTCTTTGAAAAAAACGAGTATATTTTGCATTTAAATTTGTAAAGCTGTGGAATATAATGTCACAGATAGTTTTTAAATCTTGGCAGCTCCGAAACTAAATATTTTTAAAGATTTAAAGGTTCATCATTGTCTTCACCATTGTCCTTAGTCATCACATTTAAATTCCGATTTTCACAAGTCTCATCACACAGACTGCACATATCAGTGCAACGCAGGTCATGTTTTCGACACGAACAAGTTTTGGATGTACAGTTCCTTTTACATCTACACTTTACAAGTTCCAGTATGGACTGAGGTGCGGGTAGAGCTGTTGTCGGTGTGGGCACTAATTGTGCATCGTATTCGTACCAGCCATGTTGTTTTGGATTAGGAAGTTCAGGTGAAGCGATGCAACATTTTTTCCATATCAACGCAATAAAATTTGATCCATCTATCATTTGTACAAGAGCCATTTTTGTTGGAGGCAACTTTTTATCTGTAAACTGTCGTTTGCTGAACAGAAACCAACGGAGGTCTTTCACTTGAGTCAGCCGAGTGCCAGGAACATATATTTGGCACGTGAATGCTTCCAGTGCTGTATAATCACTTTCTTCAAGCTGCTCTGCCAATCCAAGTTTTCCAAGTGCGTGGTGAAAATTAGGGTTGGCCTTCTCAAATGCCTTCCAGCATGAAAGTTTTGTCTTCCCACAAAAGGGTCCAGTCTGATCACATCCACTGAATGCATGGAATCCAGGAAGCGCCAATACCTGTTCTGGTTGCAAAGACTCATAAATAGATCTTAAGTTTAAGGTTCGATGCTTACTCCCTGTTCTAACCAGCATTGATATATCACTACACAGGGCAGGTGCACACCATAAGGCTATGACGAGAACATCAGTATCAGGACTCTGGATGCATATCGATCTTGTCCCCCTCTTCGTAGCATCGACAGCATGTAGGAGCATTCTCGTATCTGCTTCTTCTTGAGAACTGTGCAGATGAGCTACCTTTAGCTTATTGGATTTGGTTTTCTCGTTAATTGTTGTCACATCAACACGATGTGCATTTTCGTGCTGTGTTAAAATTTGTTCAGCAAGGTAGTGGGATGATTTTTCCTTGTTTGTGTTGCTGCGAAGAAGTTGTTTTAATGAAATTTTCTCTATGACAGCCTCATCCGATATATGATGGGAAATAGACCTATTGTCACCATAGCGTAACTGACGTGTTTTCTCTTTCAGTGAATTGGAAATGTCATATCTGTCAAAGATTACATGAACTTCATTAAATCCTGTCAACTTTTGCTCTACAATATTCAGGAAATGCTTGGCAAGGTCTTTACCAGTTCTCACCCATGCTGGTTTTCCCATTGCCTGGACGACAGCCATTCCATCGATAATGGTAACTTTTCCACTATTTAGTTGATTGCTTGTTGGTATTGGCTCCACTGTCAAGCTCTCTAGAATGGTCATAAGCTTACTTTTAACGGCACATGACCTCATTGTGCCATCAAGTGCAAAGAGGGATCATGGAAAGACTGCAAACTCAAATTCGCCAATACAATCTTGAAGATTTAGTTCTGGTCGTGCAACTATCACAACAATGAATCGAGCGAACAGTTAACGATCGTCCTTCATAGCTACGAGTTTATGGCTTGTTGTGCATCGGTTGATTTTTCGTGTGGACTTCCATAGAAGGAGTTTGACTTTCTTCATTGGGCTCCAGATGCTCATTTCATTATCTACCAGTCTTTCCCTAACGAATGTATCAAACATCTGTTGACCACTACAATTGCGCTGAATGATGGCATTTTTTACTGTGTCTGGCATGACGGCTTTAGTTATAATATTCATGAGGGCATCGTCAGTAATTGTGAAGGGATTATTCCCCACGAGGATGTCTCTTAGTTTGTTGACATTTTGCTCATATTTCTATAGCACAGAAGGCGATGCATCATGGTGACGAGTTTGTTTTGATGACACAATTCCTGCAAATGTTTCTGCTTCATTTTCCAAACAGCTTAGCTCTGGTGCTGTCAAGAACTATCTGGCCATCGCAAGAACTATCTGGCCAATAGCATGGTCAGGACCAATTGCGCAAAATGGCACCTTATTTTTGTCTGCCATGAATTCGACATGGATATCTGGATCTGTCGATTCGATTTGCTTCATCTGTGTTAGATACAAAGAAACCATCCTCGCATAATTAATTCGTTCATGGGCGAAAGCATATTTGCAGAGTGCAGTTAGTGATTCCAGGTGCAACCTACAGTCACCTACTCTTGTGGCACGTATGAACGCCCATATCCAGACAACAAACTTCATATAGTCTCTTGCAAACTTGAAAGTGGGATGAGTACTTTCTATATTGTGATCAAATTGTTGAAGTTTGTTATCTAATCCTTCAGCTTCTATCAGGAGGAGGAACTGTTCATGACTGGCTTGGAGTTCGTCGTTGCTCAAATTTTCGCATGCCATGTTTAAGTTTGAAGTTGCAGTGGATAGTTTGTCACGTGTTTTGTTGGAAATTTTCGCATCTGTGTTCAGAAATGCTTCCAGGTACAAGTAAAAGAGAGCCGATGTTGTTATGGTGTGAGCTGTTAATTCGCGTTTCATATGATTACCATCAAGGATCTGGTGCACCGTAGTAGGTCCGTACAGGTCAGCTTCAACCCAGGCATTATCCAATCCACTGTCCTCAACTGATGCACCAAGTGCTCTGAGAGATGCAATCACTGTATGCATTTCCCCAATCCGAAAGATGAGCTGGTGCAGTATGAAGTTGTAGTTTCACCGCTTTCTCATACAATTGCAAATCAAATGTTATCACAGTCTTGTATCCTTCACCCATCACAACAGATGTAATTTTCTGCGCTTGTTTGAGAATGGTAAGCATGGTGTTCCATTCGTGGGTAGGAGCAGCCACCATCGGCAGCATCAAGACGCTAGTTAGATGTTTCATGGGTGATCTCATAGATGAGTTGTATGCTGCCCATGTGGGTATGTTTTGCTTCTCAGTGCCTGTTCGAGTAAGTGAATGAGCAACTAGCCATACTACATCATCACGAATAGCAGCACTTGTTACGACAAGTGATGGCTTTGTGGAGACTGTCTGATATGAAGGTAGTAGTAGTAGTAGTAGATCATTGCTTTACGTCACTTTTCGGCACAAAAGGTCTTTTAAGTGACATTATAATACGGTAAAAACGTTATAGTCAATTGATGAGATGAATGATGTACAGATGATGATGTGAGGGTGGGGGTGATAGGGCATGGTGGGTTATTGAGAGCGTTTTCCTTCGCTCGCCCGATAAGGGGTTCTGGGCATGTCTAGGGGATATACCCCCAGACATGCCCAGACGGCCGGAGACTTGAGTTTCGCTGTACAATTTAATGATGAAACTCTTTGGCATTTCGCGCAGCTCCGCTATCCTCGGGTCGGATAGTCCCCAGAGTAACAATAGGAAGGATCACTCCCTCTGGGTAACTCCATTCATCCCACGTGAGAGACCTAATGTCAAACACGCTATTGCCGGTTATTTAAGGCTACCACAGCCTACATCAGCGCCAGCACTGATGCGGGTGCTGCATTGGCTCCGCTGTTGAGCGGAGGAACCAGGGTATGCCACTGGCAATCCGCCCAAAGATTATAGCCAGATACGAGGAGGCTGCAGCTGCCCTTGGATGATTGCCGTAGACTAGTGCTTCCGTACAATGCCGTACACAGCATCCAACAGACGAAACAGATCCCTAATGACCCTCCCCAGATGGGGGCAAAAAGTACTACTACTAGCAATCATCCCAGTACCCCGTCTGATATGAAGGACACATCGGTTTTGATCCAGCAGGTACATGGCAAGTCAATAATTGAGTAGAAGTATGTGGTCCAACTTTCAGTGATTTTGCTCTGTTGTTATTCTCCAAATGTACATGGGGTGTCTTGTGTTTGTGGAATACTACCATTGCTGTGGCATGCAGTGTGTTCTTGCCTTCTGGAGTATCCTCATGGAAATCATAATTGTCTGCAGAGAAGAAGATAAATTTGTTTTTGATGAGGCCGGAAGGTACAAACACATTATGCTATGCTGAATGTGCCAACACAGTCGCAGCAAGTTGTGTTTCAATCCGCAGAATTCGTAGATAGCTCACAGATATGCCCAGCTGATGGAGGTAGTTTACTAACGATTTGCTCCTCGTTTGTTGATGTATCATGATGCCTGTTCCAATTTGCAGTGGGTACTCTCTGGTATGGCGAAACCCTGACTCCTCTGACTTAGGGGTGAGTAGAGTCTGTCTGTCAGATTTTGTCTGGTACATTATCTGTTGTGCAATTATGTCTGTTTGCTTCTGAATATCAGTGGAACGCTCTTCTTCATTTAGTTCAGTCACTACAACAGTCATAATCCACTGGAGTAAAGTCGAGAGTCTCGATGGAATGACATCTTTTAAATCCCCATTTAAGGTGCCGTCAAATGTCCAGGGACTTGCTGCCTGTATGGCTTTCTTTACAATCTTAGAGCACTTCAATATAATTTTCATGTCACTGTCGACATTGGAATCTTCAACAGCTGATTCAATAGCAGCTATTGTAGCTGCATTCATACAGAATCTGTCGCATTCATTTCGACGAACTGTATGGATGAAATCTATGTTTGGTATGTTGGCCGTGATAACCTGCCTCACATATTTCCTTGAACACGGAAAGTGACAATTATGCATCAGGAGTATATCCACATATACCTTGTGTGCAGCATCAATGGACAATAATTTGCCTTGCAGAAGCTTGTTATGCATAAGATCCAGAAATTCAACATTAGCAGCTAACTCAGACTCATTTAGACACTGGTCTTTGTCAGTGGATGCTGACGTTTTATCGCAAACTACGTATTTCGTCCAACAGGTTGTGTGGTACCTAATGTCAATAGACAGTGCATCTCCAGGTTGAATGGCACTACTAAGGCATACCTTGAATAAATCACTGCTGCAGTTTTCCACAAAATCGTTTAGTTGTTTTCCCCGATTAGCACTCTGTATTGCATGTGTATCTTCTTTACTACAAGTTTGGCAAAAGAAACATAGCTGCTTCTCATATTTTGCTGTAACAGTACGGGAAAGTCGCATTCTTTCTTGTGGTTCTTGTTCTTTGTCTGGATGCTTGAATTGATCTGATGGCCGTCCAGGTGCTCGTGAAAGTGTTGCAACTTTCTGCGAAGACACTGCTTTCGCCATTTTTTCTTGGGCCCTTTCTGGTTTTTATGAATTAACAATAGCTTTCCTGCAATTGTTGTGATATTTCGCACCGTTGCTTTTCAGGTCAGTGGAAGTTGTGTGTTCCAGTCGATTGAAAGTTTCAAACATTTCCCACTCTCCACATTTTGCTCTGGATGCCAAGTAGTAATGATACATTTAGTATAGTCATTGGGTGGGTAAAGACGCTGTTTCTTTTCTGGATTGTTCTCCATGTCTGCTTGGTTATAATTGCTGATAGACTCTTAACTTGTCCAAGTGTGGTGTGGTTTATGTACAATCTACCTCCTCAACTGCACTTCCAGATCATTACTACACAATACACAGGGCCTTTATCATATATTGCAGCAGACTGTAGACTACTCAATAGATAGATTACACGTTCTAGACTACAGGAAACAGTGGACTACACAATAGACTACACTTCACTTTAAAATTAGTACTCTATCTACTAGCCCATGCATAGACTACACAATAGACTACACAACAAAAAGTATAGGAATTACACTATAGACTATGTGTACACTAGGCCTAATATATAGTTTATGCTTAATCTAAAAGTTACTACACTATATACTCTATATACACTAGGCCTAATATATAGTTTATGTTTTATCTAAAAGTTCCTATACTATAGACTATACGTGTACACTAGGCCTACTCACCAGGTTTATAGTTATGCTTATTTTAAAAGTGTACTGCTATTCTATGGTGGTAGTATATTGTGTAGGCTTAGTCTACAGTCTAGCTAATGGGTAATAATAGCTCAAAAGATGAAGGGATTCATCACCTTTGCTAAAATATTCGAACATATGTCCATAAATCAACCTGAGAAATAACACGCTTTTTAGAAAAAAGGACTATTTTTCATATTTGATAAAAAATACTTTTTTATGCTAGAAAAAATTGGTACCATGTTTTTTTTGGTCACTTATACCATCAACAATTGATTTTTACACATGGCATAAAATAAACATTTGGTTCCCACGGGAGCTGGATCTGCTACATAGGCCCCCGGACTACACCCCTGAATCTGAAAGTTACATGGCAGGAGCACTTGGTGTGCTATCACGCCACGGGGAGAGGTTTGCACGAGTAGTTAACTTCTTCAATATACTTCTTCAATCTAGCCTCAAGTTAAAGGCTGTGAAGGTCGACGGCAATTTTATACCATATGGTAGTTTATTCAAATCCGGTTCAGTTCTAACGAAGAAAGAATTTGAGAGCGGTCGGTTGTTGGTTTGAAATTTTGTGTGCTGCCCCTTGTCCCACTATCAGGTCTACACAGCATGTCAATCGAGAGGGCTACCTCTCTATTAATTACTATGTAGAGCGTGCAAAGCCTAGCTGTTTTGAATTTTGTGACAATATCAAATATTTATTTCGATCTACTTCACCATTATCCCAGCAAACACAAAACATTTGTAGGGTAAAAAGGGGTATTATGAGCACCTTAACTTTAATTGGCTATTTTAGGCAAATAAATGATGTGAAAAAAATCAAATTTGATTTGATCGAATGTTTGTACAATTATGTAGTAATACATAATATTAATTAACTTAATTTAAATATAATTAAATAATTATTTAAAAAAAAAAGAATTTTGAAAATATGTTCATATTACCCATGCCTGTGGAAAATATGAGCATGTGTTTTGGGGAATATGAACATGTGGAAATACTTACCATTTGCCAATGGGGTAATATGAGCACTTTGCCATAAAAAAGGACATTCGCTAAAATGTTTATTTTATGAGTAGTTTACCAAGTAGACGTGGTACTCGTGTACCTTGATATGACCCAAATGCCATTGAAGCAGAGATAAATTTTTTTCAATTAATATAAGTGGTTGAAATGGTTTCCTCACATCTCACTGTATAATACGTTTAGGGTATTATTAGCATCCTAAATTTTTGCATAGATATCTTGCAATAGGGGTATTATGAGCACCATGCTCATAATAGATTAAAACAGGATGCTCATATTACCCCAGTAGAAGGGGAGTCGTAACAAGCCTATTGGGGTCCAGAAAATTCTAAAACACTTTATTATCGTCCCTTTTCTTGCTAAGAGCCACTATGGTTAGCACAATAATTGGAAGAGTTTTTCAAAAAACTTTCTGAAAATTGAGTTCATGGCCGTGTCATGACTATATTACAAACCAAATTTTACTCAATACACCTTTCCCAATGGCAACTCGCCACACACTACAGTGACTAAAAGCTGAACTATTTAGTTAGGAGTCCTGTCACACTTCTATTACAACACGCCACACAGTGATTAAAACTGAACTATTTAGTTGGGAGTCCTGCTTATGCGCAAAATCGTGCTAACAGTGTATTCCCGTTGTTATTGGGAATATTACAGCTAGTGCTCATATTACCTACTATGCTCATATTACACCATCTTACCCTATACCATTTGTACAACCCCAGCTAGCAAGCTGACGTTGGCCCAATGTTGGGACAACCTCAGTTCCGGTACTTCCGTTAACCCAGCGTTGCCAAGTGACGACGTAATTTTGTCCATCGGCCCAACATTGGCACAACGATGACAAAACGCCGTTGGCATGGTGTAGGCAAACCACGGTTGGACTGACGTCATTTTTTTCAATTTGCCCGACATTGGCACAACAACAGGTGTGGGCAGGCGAAATGAGATCTGTCGCCACAAATGGCTACTTTTAGGTGCTCTCAATGGTCATTTTTTAATATTTACATTACATGTACAGATATTTTGTTTCTGTCGCCACATGTGGCGATGTGGCGACCACTTGCCTACCTCTGAACAACATCATGCAAATCTCTTCCTTGAAATGCTACACAACTTTCAAGGTTGAACTAACTACATTCGGACAAACTCAAATGAATTGATATAGGGTCCACCTTGAGGTTTACAAATATCGGGTTAACTTTACATAAACTGGATTGAAGAGTCGTTATCATTGACATCATTCTGCCTTTGAATCAACATAGCACAGTGCACATATGCTTTTGTCCACACTGATCCGAATGGCCGGCGCCTACCTCATAGTAAGCCAGAGCCATCTAGAGCCTGATAGTATTGCTGGATTTCCCAACCACTGATAGATTTTGTGCTTTCTCGTGGTTTGAAAATCGGACAAAACTCGAATTCAATCAGCATTGTTTTGATTCCATGACTTCACTACAGTACTTTACAGCGCATGCTCGCTGGCCTATACAAGGCCCGTTTTTTGAGTGGGTTGGGGCGCACCCCAACTATGAAAGTTGTCAGGGGCATAAAATTCAATATTTCTGAATGTTTTTTGCATTGTCCGATCAGCTCCGGATTGCAATGTCACCAGATTTTGCTAAAAAGATATAACAATATTGGATAATTCCGTAAATTTTGTGCCTATTATATTGGTAATTTTGTGAGAGAAATATAAAACTAGGACAAAACATTTTTTTTTTACCTTGAGCCAACGTTGGCCCAATGACGGCAAATACACGGAGGATAGACAGGCCCTTAGCTAGCAGGATGCAGACGACCGCCTCGTCTGTCTTTTCACATTTTTTTATTTTTCATCATTGACAATTCTCTCAGAAATTTCTGGTTTTCAAAGATTTTGGCTCGGCCACAAAGCTCGCCGCGTCTGATTTTCGACCCTGGCTATGGGCCTGATAGATGTCTGTAGCTGACTTTGGGCTGACGCTGACAAAATGACAGTTGGCTTTCTTACCTTTAGCCAACGTTGGCCCAATGTCGGCAAATACACGGAGGATAGACGTCTGTAGCTGACGGTGGGCTGACGTTGACAAAATGACCTGTTGTCTTTCTTACCTTGAGCCAACGTTGGCCCAATGTCGGCAAATACACGGAGGATAGATGGGACGTCGGCCCAACGTCTTCCGCGTTGGTCCAACATTGTACAAATGTTTTGTGTTTGATTGACGTTGGTTCAACATTGTACAAATGTTATACAGATCGTCGCCTCGGAGCTAAATGATCCTATCTGCCACTCTAACGAGTGTCAGATAGGATCCTTTAGCTCCGAGGCGACGAAATGATATACAGATGTTTTGTGTTTGCTGGGAGGTCTATAAAATATTAACTGTTCAGATCTGGTGAAAATAGTTAGGATCGCGGATTCTTTCTAACGCCCAGACCAGTGAGGTTTTGGTCTAGAGGCTCGCTGACGTAAATTGAAATACAAATTAATATTGTCACAAAATTCCAACTTGTAATATTATTGGAAATGTTCCTGTACTTTAGGTTCGGATTCATTTTTTGTATTTATTATAGACTAACTTATATGTTTCATTTCAGGTTGATACATATATTTCTTCCAACTGGTTTCAGCGTCCGGTGGCAGAACTTACATTGCTCTAACGTTCCAGGAAAACAGAATGCAGTAGAATTACACATATCATCTACTATGTAAATCTTTTATTGTTGATATCTGTTTATATATATAAAAAGGAATTTCTGCGATGTCAGGAGATATAGAACCTGGTCAATCATTTTTAATGGCCGCCAAAAATGACTTTCTCTCACATTGTATAAAGACTGGCAGCCTTGTTTATGTTAACATATCAATGAGAAGAAACACTACATATGATACACTGCAAAGCGTACACACTACTTACAGCAACAGAGAAGACAAGCACAGCTTTACGAAACAAAACTATCATTGGTGTACTTGGTGTCAAAAAGGTTTCTTGAGAAAATACAACCTAGTCTTACATGAAAGAATACACACTGGTGTCAAGCCTTTCAAATGTCAAGTATGTCACAAGGAGTTTATATGGGCATCCAACCTAAGGACACATAAGCTGATTCATGCTGGAGCTAAACCTTACAAATGTAGAACATGCAATAAGCAGTTTACACAATCAGGAAACCTCAAAGTACACGAGCGAAGCCACATTGATGTTAAGCTGTATCCATGTGATACATGTAACAAACAGTTTACACACCCGAATAATCTAAAGGACCATGAGCATATCCACACTGGTGGCAAACCTTATGAATGTGAAACGTGCCAGAAACTGTTCATAACGGCGGCACAGTTACAGAAACATGAAGGCATTCACACTGGTGCTGGTAAATTGGAATGTCTGATATGCCACAAACAATTTGCACAATCAAAGAGTTTGAAGGTACATTTACGAATTCATCTTGCAGATAAACCTTATGAATGTAGAACATGTCACAAACAGTTTGCAGGATCAGGTAATCTGAAGGTACATGAGCGCATACACACAGGTGCTAAGCCGTATGAATGCGAAATATGTCGGAAAACGTTCAGAAAGTCAGGACATCTAAAGGAACATTTGGCAATACACAGTAGCGCCCGGGCTTTTGCTTGTGAAACGTGTGAGAAAACTTTCAAAACCGCATCTTCTTTGAGATCACATAAACGCACACACACTGGTGTGAAGCCTTTTAAATGTGAAACATGTCCTAAAGCGTTTGCTCGGTCATGGGATTTGAAGGTGCATGAACGCTCTCACACGGATATTAGTGGTGCTGACATTCATGAATGACACATAAGTCAGAGAATAACATGATTAATGGACTAGAATGACACACATTTAACACGTTTTAAACAAAACAACCTCGTTCTTATGTCACACAAATGATTGTCAGTTACTGATGTCATTATATGTATATATCTGAAACAATACATTTAAATTATATATACATTTAAATATTATCATTATTTTATACAATTATTTTTTTATACATTATTATTTTATTGCCAATAAATTATACTCAGTCAACTTTTCATTATCATGATTCTGCATCTCATCTATGTACACAATTTCCTATTCGACTTTGTTCTTCACATTCATCTTGAGACTATTTGTTGCATGACATTAAAAACAACCTCTTAAGCGTTTTCATTTATCAGTGAAGTGGGGATATTCAAACAAATAATGAAATTCATCTCCTAATTCCACGTCGATGTGCCAAAGCAAACCAAGTATGTATAGTTTTTTCAAATGAAATTATTAGTGGTAACTATGCTGATTGATGTTAGAGAACGTAAATCACATGACAAAGTTTATAAAACGAACTGCTTGGTGGTAATTGTTAAAAATAAACTGACTATTATCTGGGCAAGGTCAAGCCCAGTGTGTTAGTTATTACTTTCTTAAGAACCTGCGGCAAATTGATTTAACAAAGTTTTGTTCAGATCAGTATTTGCCTGATACTTGAAAGATTAGTTTATGTGTTATTGTTTATAGGTGGATGCTCTAGCGGCAGAATCACTGATAGTCAGGAAGAATATGCTTCATATGGCCCGACAGGTGGAAGTGGAGTACAGACTTTTTTTGATGATTGATTTGAGTTCATATAGGTCCCAGCCCACATTTTCCGGAGGGTGTGTAAAATTTTATCCATTGGCATTTTTTAAATCCAAGATGGCCGCCACGATTCATAAATATCATACAAATGGTCATAACTCCCCAACTATTGGGGCTAGAGACACAATTTTTGGCTCTATACACAGATTTTTATGCCCAATGAATCTATTGGATGGGTTATTATTGTGATTTGACTATTCTATAAATATTAAAATTCAATATGGCAGCCAAAAAATCTTCCAAAACCGAACAATTGCATATTTTCTTGTAATAGACCTGCATTCGGCTTGGGGAATACTACATACCTACTTTCTTAGCTTCCCAAGCCATAGCTGTTCAAAGAGCAGTGGAGAATGACTTCGTCTTCCTACAGGACATACATACTGAACCAAAATGTCCTGAATACAGTGAGTTCAATACTAGACTATGTAGAGAAGCCGGCATGCTTCCCCAACCCAAGACTGACGTTGCTGTCCTACCACTTATTGACCACCCCCCTGCTCACCATGACACTACTAAGACTGCAATAGATAAAGGGTTGTCACTTATGAGAGCAGCAGGTGACGATGTGCTTATCTTCACGGCTGACCAGCAACTTTACAAAATCGTTGAAGACTTGATGTTCTATCAACCCACCTATTTCGAATCTGTAATACCAGGCGCTTGTTGGAATGCATATGCTCATGATTTTTTTTCATGCCGCAGCTGTCATCATGGCTGGCAGTGAAATGAACGAAATTCTAGCCGGAAAATGTTGAGTGGCAAGAAGTACCCACAAAACTTCCGAGCCATCAGAATGCTAGTAGAGGAGATGCTCCAGTGTATACTTGAAGGAGTTGACTCGTTTTCCCATCTCATCATAGTGCTTGATGCTCGAGCTACAAAATTGTGGTCTGACAATTTGGTGAAGACAGTCATCATCATGATGATCTTTTCGGGTGCAAGACACGAAGGCGACTGGGCTCTTCACCTCTATGCTGCAGAAGCCACGCTGCCTTATAAATTTCCGTGCTGGCTGCCACACGCTATGCTGCACATGTTCATCAGTTGAAAGGCCTCAATCCAGAGATGATGAAGAAATTACAGCATTGTGCATTTGTTCGTCACATCCCAGGCATCTATCCCGCAACTTGGACAGACATGTTTATAGAAACAACGTACATGCGGTTTGGACACGGACCAGCTGGAGCTGTTGGAGTAGCTACAGACTACCAACAGATGGTGAATTGGGCTTTGAGCTTTGCCCTTAGTGGAGAAGTATTTCAAAATGTTCGAGCTATGAGCAATGCTACACAGAATCCTCTCCATACTCACCATAAGGAATAAGCTAAAGGCCGAATCAAGGCCGACCAGGAGGATCGGCTGAGCCTTCGTAACACCCTGGATGCTTGTATTAAACCCTTCGATATCGAAACTCATCCAGATGGTGCACTGATGAACATCATGACAGGATAAATTGTTCACCCTGATATTAATTCTGATAATGCCCTTGTTCTTGGACAACAGGCAATACAAGACTTCAAGAGTGGTTGGTCAGGAACATTCTATGATTTTTTAGGCAAACTAATTGTGAAAAAAAGCATACATGTGTCAGTTGGTATGGAGCGTGTCTATGACCAGGAACTTATTTATGAACGTGTCATTGGTCTACTTGCCAGTTCACGTGACGTAACTTCGATGATGAATTGGCATGTGAGTTAGCTGCATATCCTCTATCGATGTTCAATCTAGACAGGGAAATGAAAATCTCAAAGTCAAAATCTACCTTGAAACGAAAACTTCAAGTGACTATCAGAACGCAATTGCCCTGTCCAAAACACCATAATATATGACGTCTCAGCATTACTCTGGGTCATCAACTGGCCATCTGACAAACTTCATGTGTATGTTGATGCCTTTAAGAAGTTTGTCTTTCAAGCTCTTCAAATGGCAAATGTGACGCTTGTGTTTGACAGATATTTTCCCAACAGGATCAAAACCTTCACGAGGATGCAGCGAGCTGGGTCAAGTTGCGCACACAAGCTGACGCCAGATATGCCAGCTCCTGCTAAAGAACAAGTTCCTACTAACACTAAAAACAAGATCCAGTTGAATGACATGCTTGCTGAGGGACTTCTAGATTCACATTTCTACAACAACGCAACACAAAAGTACTCCCTGGTTATTGCTGGTGTAGGTGATGTGCCTGTGAAGATAGATCGTGGTGTGAGAATTGACCGACATGATCACTGCTCCTCACACGAGGAGGCTGATATTCTTATAACACAACATGCTATCGCTTTAGAACTCTGGGGCAAGTCAGTTAATGTCTGTGTGATGACATTTTGTGCTTCTTGTTCACTTTTACAATAGTTAGTTTAAAGCTAGAAACCCCCCCCCCCCCAATGTTCATGTCATCACCAGTGAAAGAACGAGCAGTGGTTAATATTCCTGCCACTTCAGAAGCACACCGTGATATAGCAGCTGATCTTCTGGCGTTTCATAGACTCTCTGGTGCAGACACTACAGCTTCGTTGCATGGCATAGGCCAGGGAACTGTTCTAAATATTTCCAAGAAGGGAGGGGTACCTTTATTTATTATTGGTGATGTGGCGGCAGATATAAAATTCGTTGAGGCTCAGGCTACTGCATTCATATGCGCAGCATATGGCAAGTCAACACAGTAACTGCACAACAATGACAGAATGCAGAGTAAAAGTATGGCGTTCTAAGACTGTAAGAAGTGGGGCATCATCAGTAAAAACCTATGTTCCCTTCCACCTACGAGTGCTGCATTTATTCAAAATGTTCACAGGTGTCACCTACAAGTTGCCACATGGAAGGCAGCACTTCTCGAATCACCACCAGCAATGGACCCGACTAAGTAGGGCTGGGAGGTTGACCACCAGGGTATCCTGCTTCCGCGTACAGTACCGCCTGATACACTGTCTGCGCCTCCTGACATACTACGGCTAATCCACTGCAACTTCAAGACATCTGGATGCAGGACTACCTCTTGCAGTTGCTCTAATGTAAGATGGACAATATTTTGTTCATGTAAAAATCCCCTCACACAAAATCAATCTGATGACGCCGTACATTCGAAAATGCCATTGTGGACATTAATGACATTAGGGAAGGATAGTATAGAAAACACATGAGAACTGATATCAATCGACAAAAAAAGTCTGTACTACGTTTCCACCTGAAGTGAGATTTCTTCCTGACTATGACCTGAATCGACGCCTGTCCTCATTGTGGCTTTCATGTTTGTCAAGGGCGCCGGATTGAGATGCCCAGCGTTAGCGGCATGTTCGTCTTCGTCACTGTTGACGGCCAGCACAGAAGCATCATTGGGCTCCTCATCGCATGCCTGCTCTTATCCCTTTGTCTGCTGTTCTCTGACTGGTTGGGCAGTAGCCTACCACGCTTGTGGTGGATGGCACTAGTTAGTTCGGGGTTTAATATTACAAAAAGGCTTTCTTATGCAATTTAAGGCACAGTGGGCACAGTTTCTCCCTTAGTCTTTCACCAAATCATATGAAACCCCTAGATAAAATAATTTTTTCTGAGGGGGGGGGGGTGGTTAAACACCACAAACCCTCCCCCCCTTGGATCCGCCACTGATCTGTAGCCTATGAATTGAAATGTGGACTAAAATAAACGTCTTCTAATCAGCTTGACATGACTTGCATTGGTCCTGCGCAGAAACACCCGATATCACTCGTTAACGTTGGATATTTGGAACTTAGAATATTGTGTTTCAGATTTTAATGGGCGACCGTCCCTGCTAGCCTTTTGGGCATTGTTATTGGTCTTGCATTCCACTGAAAGCTACAGTCAGTCTTTTTGTAAATTCACATTTCTTCACAATATTACCAGCACATGAGGTTTTCTACATTTTTACAACAGCTTATCTACTAAAAGTACTTTTCAGTAGTATTTTTATTTGGAACACATGGTTGCTGTTTTACAAATTGCGATTGCCCCGCTATGTGGAACCCAAAATGCCTTTGACTCGATGGAATAAGAGTGACTTTGAAGGACATTTTGAAAATCAGCAGTTTAATAGAGTCGAATTTAGCGTTATTTTGAAAAGGTGGATTAGTTTCATTTGTTTGATCTTTGTGAAAAACTGGCAGCCATCCCAAACGTTGAATATCAGATAGCCAATGGGACTTTTATGATGTTTATTTGGGACGAACAGAGCTAGTTTATTTGTAATTTTGTTTGACTTATGTGTGTTATTATGCTACAGGCGTGATCAAATTGGCACTGTGATAATACCAGGGCATTAGCGAGTTGGAGTTTAAATTTCGTGTTGAATAGTTTAGAGAATCAAAAGTTTTGAAGTTAGGCGTCTCTCATTGCATGAAATATTTTTTTTAATTGGGAGATTTTTTTTTCAACGTGATCCATATAAGATAGCTTCCATCTCTCAAGATGAAATGGAAGCTTGTTGTCAATTCCACTCCACCCCCCGCACAGTGCCAGTCGTTTGCACTCTCAGATACTGCCCAGATTGGTAGCTTCTAGCTTCAGCTGTCTATCAATCCTCACAGAATTTCCCAATTATAACCATCTCCTGGTCTGTGGTTGGTCAATTCCCATCATCTCCGCCTGGTGATTATTATTTGCAAACTCAAGCAAGAATATCAGTGTGTAAGCCTGACCCCCCCCCCCCCTCCCCACAGGCGTGCACTAATGTATCAGTGATGTTGTCAATTAGCCAGATTGAAGTGATGATAATTCCGAGCTTAGTACTCTTTCATATCGTTGACATAAATGAAGAAAAGCAGAGGACCTTGAATGGATCCCTGCTTGAATTTGTCTGAAACCTTTTATCGAAACAAAAAAATGGCTGTACCTACAGTACATAGGCAACACTTCAAAACACAACAAATATCACAAACAAGTTTATTGTATAACTGTAGTGGTTATTAGTGGTATTATACATCACTATTAGGAAGAAACCATTCAATCTTTGTAGAGGGGTGGGGGGGGGGGCTGGAAAAGGCTTGTCTTCAGGATGATTTTTTTCTGTGTTTGTTTGCGTTGAATTTTTTATGTACTTTCTCGAGCCAATTTTTAAATTGCATAGGCTTACTGTAAGCTACTTGAGTTACCCAATTGTTCCAAATTGGAAACCAGATTTTTACAATTCCAGCCCCCGCAAAGATTGAATGGGTTCTCTCGAACAGCCGTTGGCAAATCTTAGAAGCATACAAGTACAGAGGGTTTTAAAAAAATTGTCAAGCATTCAGATTTTCACTGTAGTCAGACGCCATTAACCCTTGCAATGCCCAAATATTTGTGTATTAACCTTTGAAACCAAAGGATTTTTTTCAATTTGAAGTCACACTAGATTTCTTAATCAGATCTTTCCGTTTCATTTGAATACCTATTAGGGGTCTACAGCCATTATAAATATTTTATTCTTTCAGTGTGGGGATCGACCTTAGACGTCAGAATCTGACGTCTAAAGTCGGTTCCCGAGCTGATAGAGTTGATGAAGTTCAGCAAAGTTTGTGACAACCAAAGGTTCAATGCAGCAAAATTTATTGTCACTCTAATATTTTTGTGAGATGATTGACTTGTCAGTCATGAATATCACTAACAGCGGTGTGAAAGTGTTCCTGTACCTTCACCAACACTGGCGGTGTGAGAGCGTTCATGTACCTTCAGATTCCATGACTGTGTGAACTGTCTGTGACATGATCCTCAGTGTGAATGCGTTTATAGGACCTCAGAGAAGATGAAGATCTGAAGGTTTTCTCACATATTTCACAAGCAAAATCCCTGACATTACTATGCGTTGCCAAATGTTCCTTTAAAAACCTTGCTATTTTGAACGTTTTGAGGCATAATCCACATTCGTAAGGTCTATCTATGTGTGTGAGTTCATGTGCCTTTAAGTTGCCTGCACCTGTGAACTTTCTATGACACATACCACATTTATGGGGTTTGACACCAGTGTGAATCCGCTGATGCGACCTTAGAGAAGATGCCGTTTTGAAGGTTCTCTGGCATGTTACACAAGCAAAAGCTTTAATATCTCTGTGCGTTGCGAAATATTCCTTCAGTTGCCCAGACTTCCTAAAGGTTTTGAGACATGTTTCACAAGCATAATGTTTACCAGCAGTGTGAATACGTCTATATGAGACCTTAGAGAAGATGGGGTTTCAAATGATTTATCGCATACTTGACATTACCTTGAATTACTATTTATGGAAAAGTCCATCTAAGCTCGTTCATGGTCTTTCATGGTTGCAGAATATGTGAACTGCCTGTTGCATGTTCCACATTTGAAAGGTTTGGCACCAGTGTGGATGCGCTCATGTTGATTGAGATGTCCTGATTGTGTAAACTTTTTATTACATGTTCCACATTTAAATGATTTATCACCGGTGTGAATGAGTTAATGTGATTTCAGATTCGATGCCCGTGCAAACTCCCTGTGACATATTAGACATTTGTATGGTTTAACACCATTATGAATGCGTTCATGTGGCGCTAGGTTGTATTTGTTTGAAAAACTTGTATGACACAGAGAACAATAATTCTTATGAAAAGAGTGACTTGACTCCTTTTCACTGTTCTGGGTAAACTGTTTCTTGAGAGACACATCAAAAGCAACTATGCTGCCAGTTTTTACGTATTGTGATAGAAAATAGTATCTTGCTGCTTGAAGGTAAGATTGACCTGGTTCTGTATCTCCTGTTATTGAGCAATGATACATTCTTGTTTTTAAATCAGTCATATGTTCATACAATTTCAGTCGCTTTCGTCACAGCAATCTGTATACCCAGAAAAATGCTTCAGACCAGTATGTTTGATTATAAAATATCTTGTACAGTTATCAACTTCCACTGCAGAATTGTTTCTTCAAATGTGTATTCCAGAATGAAGGCTCCATCCGCTGCTGCTCTTGTCTTAGACGTCAGAGTGTGAACTTTACCTGTAGCTCAAGGCCTGTTTCAGCGTAGTCAAAACAACGTTCAAAAGCGTTACGAGGGGAGGGTGGGCTCATAAATCGTTCAAAGAAGCGTTACGTGATTATCGAACAGCCCCCTAGGTCCTGATAAATGTTTACACTTACATCTTGCCAATGTTGTGAACAACATTCGAAGAATATATTAAATGTATGTTAACCTTTGCTAAAAAAAGATATACATATAATGACCTTAACATAATAACTCGGATATTAACAATAATGTATTACTTTTGATAAAGAACTTGAAACGAATAGCATCAGCTCTATCAGCTTGATGGTGGTTAACATCGATAGGTGAGGCCTATTCTGGAAAATAAACTATTCATACATACATGCATACATACATAGGCCCTACATAGGCCAACATACACACATACACACTACATTCAACTATTCAGAATGGTTGCCAGAAACGGGCAATTGGTCACGCTTATGTTGTTCTCTAGACTGCTCACATGTATCCTATATTATAGATGGCACTGTGCAGTAGGCCTATAAATAACCATTGAAGTCAAGTCTTTCATAAAGAGTAGGGTATATTATATTGTTGCCTAGCATTGGGGAACAGTATTTTTTTTCTATTCCAGTTTAGCCCAGAGTTTAGCCTGTGTGACCTAAAGCCCCGTTTAGGGGGGATGTGTGGTGTAGAGAGGGGAGCGTGTCTCATTGGTAGAGCACCCGGCTGTCACGCCAGTCAGTCATGCCGGTGTCACGCTATATTAGGCATCCCCTCGATATTAGGCTTCCCTTCCGGCTCTGCGCAAGAAGGCACCTAATGTTGTCATAGTGAGACAGCTGTGTGTCTCATGGTAAATGATCAGCAGATGTATATATTGTATATTTAATTGCTAGTTGAAGAAAAAGCCTACCTGACTTCTGCAATTGCAATATTGCAATCAATGATCAATTGGACACAAATCTATTATCAAATATGTAATACACACACTTATTGAAATTCAGCAGGCATAATGATACTAATATCACAACAATCCTAAATTAAATTGTACACTAATTCATTTTAATTCCTAATACATACTATTTAGTAAAGTGGAATGGAAATGTCATTTATTATTGTTTTATACATCTTCAATTGTTGATATTATCAATATTTATCAGAAAATTAATATTGATAGATTAGTCTTAAGTAAAAAATACCACATTATTATATTACACTACTGTAATTCAAACCATATTATGTGTTATTTATATTATAAGGCCTTGGCACTAAAAAAATATAATGAAAGTATATAATTAAAATATACTATAATACATATAAGATATGGTTAGATTAGGCATCCATTCGCCATATAGTGTAGCGTGGCGTGTTCAGTGAGAGTGCTTACACAGGGGTGCTTAATTTTGCTGACAGGTACAAGCACGCCAACACCCTGGCAAGACCTTGGCAAGCCATTGTCAAATTAGACATCCCCTTAGTCACAGTGTGGTGACAGTCCTGGTTGGGGGAGCTTAATATCGCTGGCTTGGCAAGTCGTTTCTAAATTTAAAATCGCATAGAATAATAAATTGTTACCGAAACTATTAGCAAATATGAAAACACAAAATTATTAAAATTAAGGGAGCGTAATTATACAAATATTTCAACAATATATCATGTCGATTTTTATTTGATTTTAACTTCCCTTCATCAATAAATATCTTTCCACCTATATTTGACATTCCAAATAGAAATATCGCATTGTTACAGCAATCTATTTCACTAATGTGATCCAAACATATCACATGTTAATAATGTTATCATGGCTTGACACTAAATAGATAAATAAAAGAAGATAATTAACGCGTATTTGTGTGCTATTAAGCATCATAATCAGCGGTGTTCGCATAGTTATACATGTATGTTAAGCCAGTTTTAATTCTGACTTTATTTGTTTTTTTTTTAAATGAATATTAGTATTTAATGACATGTTTAGTCCCCGACATCACATGGGTTTGCTATTGTTAGTCACCCCCCCCCCCCCCCTTCCCAGCTCAAAGGTGTTGTCTTTACTGTAACTTGTGATGGCATTGCCAAAGAACAAAGAGGTCCCAACGGCGTATATGCAACAAGTCGTTATAATGTCCTTATCTAAACGATTAACCCTAGGCGACCAAGCGGATAAAAATGTATGGCCACAAAATCAAGTGCTAATATCATGAATATATTACATCACCGCATAAATGAATGATCGGAACCAATGATGACATCCAATATTTATTTACAGATGTATTTACAGGTATCATACAATTATTATTATATTTCAGTACATATTAAAGAGTAAATTACATTCTAAATATGAATAAACAGCTAATATATTCACATTTATAGTAGCATTTTATACTGCCATCACAACAAGAATAAATATATTATATACATTCACATATAAAATACAAATATCACAATATAAATGGTAATCTATTACAATATAATGTACATTCAATTCAGTTGAACTCTTCCTTTACCAATGCGAAAACTACCTTCCTTTACCAATTTCGCATTTATGCAAATTTCACATGTGTACATGCATTAATTGCGATGGAGATATTTCATTAAATGCATGGCTGAAAATCGCCAACCAGTATGGTTAGTGACATGGACGCAGTGTTCACTTGCCTTTTGAATTATGTCATGTTTTGATATGCGCATAGCTATAACCTGTATGATGCCCAGGGGCTACTTCAGGGGTCTTCCTTAAAAAAGAAGTCGGTTTCTGGGGGTGGTTTTATCGGGGGGGGGGGGAAGTCGGTAAAGGAAGAGTTAATTAATAATGAACTCAAATTCATAATAGCATAATAGCATCACAATATTAAAAGTGGTGTTAGGATTTTCAACACTGTCGGATTCAGTGGTTGCTGTGTTGATAGATACACTTTCTTCCATAACTTTACGTAAGTACTAATCGTATGACATATACGGTATGGGTATCAACTAAGATATGCATCAGCTACCAGAGCTATTCCACTTATGTACTTTTTCAGTTGATAATAAAACTTTGGGTGTGATAATGGTGTGATAATGATGATACACTTAAACGCCACACATGGTGGGAGTGTTGTATTTACGGTAAAGTAGGGAGTCATCACCATAGACACTAAAACTGTTTATACAGTAAGGTGTTATGCAGTACTAATTATAACAATAAACGGTATGTGATCTTGCGGATAAAAAATATTGTATACAAATATACAAAACAAACATATATATTTATATATATATATATCTTGACAATATTTTCTATAGGTATCCAATGTCCATACAACATATATATTCTATATGATACAAAGATATAAGTAAAGCTGTTTTCAGCTATGCAGAAATAACACCTTATAGCATGACATTGCTTCACCATATTATATATTTTAAATTGTATATAATTATATACATTAGAATTATTTATATTTAAATAATATATTTTTAATTATACTTCCAGTGTATGCTAGCAGCCCTAATGAATATATTTTACTTTGAAAAAAAATGATATGGCTTCAATCTATGTATGTAATACATTTGTAAAGCTTTAAAGTTTAGTAAAAATAATAATAAAATAAAAATATTATCCACGCCGTAATAAATTTGGTGGTGAATGCTTATAATCTTTTGTCTAGCACTAAATTTACTGCAAACATAACACTCCTGGGACGCGATGTTCGCACCTTTGGCTTCCACAGCTACTGCACCCTCTCATGTTGATCAACAAAGAACGAGGTGTGATAACACCCCTCCTTGAAACTCCGCCGCAATTAACACTTGTGAGCCCATGACTATATTAACGCGTATTGTCAACAATGTATCCACAAGTACCATGGCTACAGCGGATAACAGTAATTAAATACGGTAATACATTTTATTATCTGAAAACTACAAATATTTTCCACATGATGTTGACGTAGAATTTTAAAATTGCAACAAATTTATTAATTGTCTTTGACAACCAAAGGGTGACTCAATATTGGTCATCGGCGGTATGATATGTATGATCAGTTAACGCTATATGTATCTTAAATAGGAACTTTATTTATTAGGAGGATTATGCCTGGCAATTAAAACCCAGCAAACAGGATACATAGACCCAATGCTGGGCTGATGTCTTAGACGTTGGGCCAACATTGGGTCTATGGGTCGTGTTTGCTGTGAACAAATCCATGTGTGTACAAATTTGCAGAACTTTAATTAAGGTATGACAAACCTATTTAAAAATGCACATTGAAACGTAGCTTAATTATGTCATGTTTTGATTACACTTCCTTCAGTTTGTTTTTGTATTTCTTTACAAAAGTTATATATATGCACAGACAGTCCCTGGAATAACATATCATTGCGTAATGATTACGGTGGAATATAATTTTCTAATCAGAAAAAGACATGACATTTTTTCAAAAATTTTAATTTATGTCTATCGCAACCTTTGCAGTAATTTTTATATAGACAATCGATAATGAAGTGTGGGCCCTATAGTAAATATAAATTGTTTGCCATGTTCATACAAGCCAGCTTGCACGGGACGAAGGGGATGTCTAATTTGGCAACGACTTGCCAAGCTCTTGCCAGAGTGTTGGCGTGCTTGTACTTGTCAGCAAAATTAAGCACCCCTCTGCATGCGTTCTTACTGAACAGCCCACGCTACACTGTGGCGAAGGGGATGCCTAATATAACTATGCCTTATACTTATTAACCTTGTAAAGCATTCCCTGTATAAAGATCGTTAACATATAATCTAATATATAAAAATCTGTCAATGTGAAAATGATCGTTTTTATTCTAATAGGCTAGAAAACATGGCGGGGAAATCTAATTTTCCACCATCTGTCTTATTCTTCTTATTGCTATATTAAGCATTCCCTCATTTGTCTAGAATGAATAGTTTTCTAGCGACCGCAAGCTGGGATACGGATTATACTTTCTAAAACATTGGTTAACGTAATTCACTTTAAGTGTGTGTAAAACTATGTTTGCTACTAATAAACTAAGTATTAAAATTAAGTCATTTTAAAAGAGAATAATATGTAAGTGTGGTGGATTGCTCAAGACACCTTTGTGTGACTTCCGCTGCGTAGACACTCTCTGCGCATGCCCACACAGTCACGTGACTTTTTGACTTGTCAGGGATGCCTAATATATAGGGATGCTTAATATTCGTTGACACCGGCAGCCCCCTTCCCAGGGCGACACTAGCACAGCTAGTTAGCCCTGCTACAGAGCTTTGGTAATCTCTTCTGTAATTGCTGCGTTCTGATAGGGCATCAAAAATAAAAAAAAACTGGTGTCTGCTGACCCACACCTGACGCTGAAAACTAGTTCGAGCTTTCCTTGCACCTATAAGAGACAAGTTTATAGAATTATGTCTCCCCTATATGGGTTTTGGTTGTCATTATATACCTAGAGCCATGCTACAACCTGTTTGATGTTCATGGCTTTATCATCTTGCTCCGTCTCCAGCGGATCTCAGTTCTGTGTTTATCTCAATAAAATTCATATGCGATAACTGGGGATTTGTTCTATATTGGCGTGGTGGCAGCGACATTGAACCCACGTCTGTAGAAAGACTTAACAAAGCGAAGACTGTTAAAAGAACCACTTATAAACCTCGCTATTATGGTGAATTAAAATAGAAACAACACTGAAATTGACCTATTATCCCCCGCTGTAGCAGAAATCAGTCTATTTTATGTTATTATCGCCCACCGAATGAGGCCTAATTTAAAATAGTCTAGTCTAATCATGGCTTCACAGCGCGCTCCAAAGCAATGGTCGTTGACAAAAAATGAAACAATCAATTCCTTTGAAAATTGGCGTTTAAAACTTAGTGTACATTCTGTCACTTGACCCTAATTTTGCTCGCTTCCTTGACAGCTCATGGGAGACCAAGACTACCGCAAATCCTACCAGAGGATTAATTGCTAGTAAAAACCCTTATGTATCTGTTGCACAGAAAAATGCTCATCTTGAACTAATGTTGGGCCAAGTAGCTAATTACTGTCCGGTAATTTCTAGAAATTCCATCATCAAGAATTCCATTTCCTTAAACGAAATTTGGCAAAAAATAAGACAGCATTTCGGCTTTCGGTCATCTGGCTCGCATTTCCTCAATCTAGCTTCAATCAAACGACAACCTGACGAAAGACCTGAGGATCTCTATCACGCATTGTTGCCTTCTTTGAAGACAATCTGCTTATTGTAGATTGTGGTATCACTCACCACGGCGCCAAAATATATTCAGATGAAGACCTTACACCCACCTTAGAAAACACAATAGTATTCACTTGGCTGAAGCTTCTTGACTATGGTTTACCCCAATTAGTCCGTCAACGATATGGTACTGAATTACGTAATAAAACCCTTGCTCCACTGAAACCTGAAATATCTGAGGCACTAAGCTCACTTATGGGAACTATCCAATCAAGAAGATTCAAAAATTGTATGCGCTGGAGCGTTTGGAGGTAGTTTTAGCAAACCTAAATCATCGTTTCGCTCTTGCATTTTATGCAAGACGGCAGGACGTCCTAACCATACATCACACTACCTATCTGCCTGCAAGTTTCTACCTGAAAAGGACGAGCTTTAGGCCACTCACGTTTAATTAATTCTGATCACATGGATGAAGACGATCATGAGGATGATTATGATGAGGATATCACTGGCGCATGTGGAGTCAATATCATACAGTCCCCATATCTTAATCGAGCTACCAACTCCATCTGATTCTGAACCAGACACTGATTGGGCATTAGAACCAAGACTTGATAGCCCTTCTAATATGCACATTAAACCAGAGAATGCTTGGCCCGTGGCACAAGAAGTTACATCCATTGGTAATACTGTTAGACTCACTAATACCACTGACGAACCTATTTTTCTCAGACGTAATGAGCACATCTGCCAAATTAGAAGTATATCTGATGTAACTACTAATTCAGGCGCTGATACTGTACCCATTTACTCAACACAGGCATCAATAAAACACAAACCCTACTCATCCGTGGTCCCGATAGACACTGACAACTATCTGTCTCGGGATCTGCGAGACAGATTTAAAGCTCTTCACTTACAGTTTGATGATGTCTTTAACCCGTCCTTATCAAAATATAATGGTGCCAGTGGAAAAATTGAAGCTGTTGTAAACATGGGCCCTACTCTACCCCCTCAACGCAAAGGACGCCTACCTACTTACAATCATGAAAATATGTCTTTACCGCAGCAAAAATTTGATGAGCTGGAGTTAGCTGGAGTGTTTGCAAAGCCTGAAGATTTGGGAGTTTCAGTTGAATACCTTAACTTATCTTTCTTAGTAAAGAAACCTAATGGCGGGAACCGCTTAGTCACCTCTTTTGGTGAGGTTGGTAGGTAGAGTAAACCTCAACCCTCACTTATGCCTAACGTTGATAGTGTTCTACGTGATATATCTAAATGGCGATACATCATTATCTCTGATCTTCTTCAATCATTCTATCAAATACCACTCTCCAAGTCTTCAATAAAGTACTGTGGAGTCGCTACTCTCTTTAAAGGCATACGTGTCTACACACACTGTGCTATGGGCATGCCAGGATCAGAAACTTGGCGACCTTATACAAGAAGGCTGTCTGGCAAAGATAGCCGATGACCTTTACTGTGGAGGTTCCACACCTGAAGAGGCTTATTCCAATTGGACTCGTGTACTTCAAGCCCTTCAAGACAACAATCTACATTTATCTGCATCCAAGACTATAATATGCCCACAGAAAGCTACAATTTTGGGTTAGATTTGGTCAAATGGAACACTGCAAGCAAGTCCACATAAAATAGCCGTGCTCTCCTCCGTTTCTCCACCCCCAACAGTGCAGGGTTTGAGATCTTTCGTTGGATGGTACAAGGTCCTCAGTCGTGTTCTTCGTGGATATGCTGAGCCCCTTCATCCCCTTGATGAAGCATGTGCAGGTCAAGCATCTTTGACTAAAATATATTGGTCTGATGAACTACTTCGTGCATTTAAACAGGCCCAAGATGCCCTACAGATGCCCTACAGAATCACAAAGTTATTGTTATGCCTCGATGCGATGACTGTCTACGGATTGTTACTGATGGTTCTGTCAAGAACCGTGGCATTGCAGCCACGCTATATACATTACGTGATCAGAAGCTTCACCTGGCTCGATTTTTTAATGCCAAACTTCGTCGTCACCAGGTGGTGAGGCTGCCTTGTGAAATTGAAGCTTTATGCATCGGAGCTGCCATAAAACATTTTCCTCCTTACATTGTACAGTCTAGTCATACTACCCAGGTTTTAACTGATAGCAAACCTTGTGTGCAAGCCTACGTCAAGCTACAACGTAGAGAGTTTTTATCCAGTTCTGGCGTTATTTCATTTCTATCGCTTGTGAGTCGCTATCATGTGACTGTCCGCCACATCGCTGGGGTCTCTAATCTTCCCTCAGAATATGCAAGCCGCAATCCATCTAATTGCTCTGATCAAAGCTGTCAACATTGCAAGTTCATCATAGGATAGTGTCATTCGTCACCTTTCAGTTAAGGATTTCAAGGACGGCTCAGTCAGGATGCCTTTTACTAGTCGGTCAGCTTGGTTGGCTACCCACCAGGAATGTCCTGACTTGAGGCGCTATCATTCACACCTGACACATGGAACAAGACAATCTAAAAAGCAACTAAGATTCCAGATGTCAAGAGATACTTGCAAAGTGTGACTGTATCGGCTGACGGTCTCCTTGTTGTCTCTAATAACCAGCCCTTCCAATCTAAATCTGACAGAATAGTGGTGCCAAAAGAGGTACTCGATGGCTTACTTACTGCGATTAACTTACAATTTACACATTCTACTCAGAATCAAATGAAACAACTTTTCAACAGATATTTTTGGGCACTCGACCTTGACAAAGCTCTTCAACATACGCATGAATCCTGTCATCATTGTGCCTCAGTGAGGTCAGTACCACGACATCTTGAACCACAGTCAACATGCATACCACCCTAATCCGTAGGTGTCTCTTTTGCCGCTGATGTAATGCGACGCTATAGACAATACATCTTCGTTCTTCGCGAAACAGTGTATCCTTTTACACTCACTGCACTGATTGAAAATGAAACTCGAGAGCGACCTAAAGAAGCTCTACTCATTCTTTGTTTGGAGATTCGATTGTTATGTGATGGAGGTGTGAAAATTCGTGTTGATGCTGCTCCAGGATTCATGAGTTTGATTAATGATCCCATGCTAAAAACTCATGGTATCACCTTGGAGATCGGTCACATAAAAAACATAAATAAAAACCCTGTTGCTGAACGGTGCATTAAAGAGTTGGGGACTGAGTGTTTACACATTACTCCAGATGGTGGTCCCCTCTCTTGCCTAACATTAGCTCTTGCCACTGCTAACATGAACTTTAGAATAAGGAAAGGAGGATTTTCTGCTCGTGAAGTCTGGACGCAACGCGACCAGATAACTGGTGTTCAGTTGCCAGTTAAGGATCGAGAGCTGATTACTCAACAACATCAAGAGTGTCTCACTAACCATCCCATAAGTGCCAAATCTAAGTCTGGAGGTAAATCTTTCCTTGGAACTCCTCAACTCTCCATAGGCGACCTTGTGTATCTGACCTGTGACAGTGATAAAACCAAAATTAGTGACAAATATATTGTCACTAAATTAAGTGACAAAAAATGTCAAGTCCGTAAATTCACCAAACACCGATTTCGCACAAGAGCCTATGATGTATCATGTTCAAGCTGTTACTCCGTCATGTCTACTACATTACCTGTAGATACGGGACCAGTACGTGGATTAGATCATTCTGACACAGAGTCAGATACTGATCAGGCTGATCAGCCCTGTACACAGTTTCTTGATGATTCCACTCCTATTGTCCCTGTTACACTTACAACCCCTCCTGAGACAGTGACTCTCCCTGAACCTGGTCGGTCTTCATCCCGTATCCGTAAGCCACCATCCTGGCAAATGAATGACTGGATTTTGGACACGTGACCATGGGCTATAATATTGCCCTTTACTCATGTGTGAGCCTAGCACCGCCGAATATTTTTCATAATCTTTCTGTACTTTTTTAAATGACATTATAGAAAAGAAATAAACAATCATGCCACTTACTATCTTATACCAGTTGAGTAAATTGGTAAATTAGGTTAGGGCCATAATAATGCCCTGATCAGGATGTGAGCCTAGTGCCGCCCGCCTGCTTTTGTTTTAAATAATCTTGTCTCTGTTTAGTTACATAAACTGTATTCATAGAAAAGGAACAATTAGTCACGCCATGCTACAACATGTTTGATGTTCATGGTTGTATCATCTTGCTCCGTCTCCAGTTGATCTCAGTTCTGTGTTTATCTCAATAAAATTCATATGCGAAAACTGGTGGTTTGTTCTATATTGGCGTAGTATTATTATGACCAGTATATGCAATCAACCTGTGTGGATATTATAGTTGGTCCATCCTATACAAGGTCGGCCCAGCAGAAAGCAACATTTGATCTGCGTCTTTTATCTGTTTTATTGTAGACGTGCTTTTGGGTAAGACAAAGATACCAGCATAATGTGCACAGTGATTGTAACAACCACTCTTTGTTTAATGTTGGGACACCATCTCAGATTGTGGATTAACATGAACCCAGCGCTTGGTCATCGTTCTTACTGGTGTGCAGTCTCAGTCAGCACGATACACTGACTCAATATTCCTTTAACTTTGGTCCATCGTTTGCGAAATAGGCCCAACATTAAGAAAACATTGGGCCGGCGTAGACCTATCGTGTTTACGCTGTAGAATTTACAATGTTGGATTGATGTATGTCAACCGTATACGACGCTGAACCAACATAAAATACACATTGACCATGTGTTTAGAATGTATTTTCTAACTTTATAATACAACTATACTAGCATAGTCAATACACATGATACCTGTACAGGTGTAGGCCTATATCTCACCAGACAATACTGACGGAAGCACATATAATGTCAAGCGTAAATATCCACAGGATGTCAGTCCAAGTTGGACACAAAATATATCATTTTAGATGTAGTGTTGTAGTCAAAGCACTCCCTGGTGCACCCCATGTTAAAGAATCATCCAACTGCAAAATGGGCATGCGTGGGATGGTCAAGTGTAGGCCAACAGTAGCCTATTGAGTACAGATTGATGGCAATAATATCAGAGACTGAATTGAATACAAGATAATACTCAAACGAGACAAAGATCCAATACTGTTTTAATGTTAGGCCACGTGGCAAACATTAAACCAACATTTGGTGAGTGTGCCGTGTTTTCTGGGAAAGCTCTCACTGTCAATACGCTTGAGGGTCAACTGTTTCTAAAACCCCATGGTAACACAACCATTTGTATTTCAACACAAAGCCCACATGAGAGAATTGGTGAATAACTTACTCATAGATGTCGCTCAAGTATATAGACTTTATACGATTTGGAAACTTGCTCTTAATGCGGCGATGGGCAGGGGCGTAGCCAGGGTTATGAGCATGTGTACGCACAATGCTACTGGTACCGATTTACGGAGCTTTTCCGAAACCGGGAGGGAGTGGATTTTCCCTAATTCATGGCTGCCATCTTATGGGGCTACGCGCAGCTCAGCGGACACGACGGGGGGTCTGGGGGCATCTCCCGAGGAAAATTTGAAAAAAAGATCGCAAATGGTGGCATCTGATGGTATTTGCGGTAAAGATATTGATTTATAAATTTTGAGTTTTTAAATATTTTTTGTAAAATTTCAAAATTGAATACAGCAACAAAATTAAAAATTGAATTATAATTTTTATCAATTTATATTATAATTTAAATCATTTCACTCAGTGATTATACATTGAAATTTACTGATCCTTTTCTGTCAAGTACGATTATCCATAGATAAGCTAAACATTTTAAAACAGACATGGCGGACCCAGCTTTTGACTGATAGAGGGGCGCGCCAAACTTTTATAAGATTTACTATAGATCAGCGGGGCTAAGAATTAAATAAGAAAGCCAATGGCCTTGCTTTCTTAGACGCAAATTCGTCCACTATGTAGGCTACATATTGTCTTGTTGGGAACGAATAGGCCTAATAGCTAAGCTGGACATTCTGTGATTGGTCATAAGGGGGAGGGACATTCAATCGTCAGGGGGGGGGGGGGGTGTAGTGTTTTTAAAGTAAATATTTTGAGATAAAATTTTCATGAAATAAATAATTGTCTGAAGGACATGATGTAAATAAATATTTAATGGACCTCAATTTTTTTTTAATCATACATAATTAGAGGCTAGAGTGTGTGGAGGGGTTAAAAGATGAAATAACTTGTTTGTAGGCATACAGATCTATATCCATGATTTTTACTACTATGCCAGCTGCCAGACAGTATACACAACAGATAACATCACACATGTAGGCTATAGCTAATTACGAAAACGTTATTTGATCATTATTTAAATGTGCTACCTGCATGGTTACACGATTCGCTGTGATGGGCTTACATCATCCCAGCAAACATGAGATGTTGAAACAATATTGTTTTAATGTTGGGCCAGTGTCGTAGACGGTGAACCAACATTAGAATAACATTGGTTGAAGGCCTGCATGGGATTCACTTTTGTCACCAGTGTTTCTAAGTTAGTCAGTGTAGCATGGGATATGCATGGACTTACTGTATGCATCTCATTGTGCAGCCATTCATTTGTTTAACACAGTGCGGTGCAGACACAAAAAGAGATCGTTTAGAATTATCCCCATAAGTTACGTTGCTGAAACAGAACTGCCACAGATTATATTGCCCACTCAAGGGTAAAGTGGGACATTTCTTTGGACGCTCATATCTAAGACTCGGCTCGATTAATCAGGTCAATAAAAGGTTATTTTGTATACATCGTACGCTCAGTTCATTTGTAAAAAAACAGTAAAATGTTATTGGCATTTTCCACCTTGGGGTGGATATCGATCTCATTGACTGCCTGGTTGAAAAAAGTTAATTCTCCCAGGTGAAACAAATGTAGTAATCCACGGCCCCACATCTTTACGGTGTGGGCTCGTCCACGGCAAGTTTAGCGGCGCTATAGTCATACATGTTGTGAATTTGTGACTGTCATTGAAAAGAGAAACATTTAGGCCTATTGCAATTGTATCCTACTTCCCCGCCGTTTTACGCAACACCACATAAGTAAAATAAGTCGTTATTTGGACTGCTAAGTACGCATACATGCAGACTAGTCTGCTAACTTGTCTGTTAACTCCTTTTTTTGATAGGGTCATATATTTTTTTCACTCTCCCTTACAATGTGTACGCACGTGCGTACTGGCGTACGGCTGGCTAAGCGCCTGATGGGTATAAAACGCATAATATTATTTTGGCTGATAACTGTGGATGTGGGGTGATATGTCATTGTGGAATGTGCTTGGGCCTCTGTTGCATTCTGTGGACCCCATGTCCTGCGTAGTTTGACAGTTGACTATACCTTTAAAAGAAGGGGCAACGTTAAAACAACATTATTTCACTGTATCGTGTTTGCTGGGTAAACAAAAGATGTTGACCCAATGTTGGGTTGATACTGGGAGGGCGTTGTATACAGGTTCATGTTCAGAGCGTGCACGCTTGGCCCTCCATCAATAGATGAATACAGACCATAGAAATTTGCCTGGCGAGCCCGGCCAATTTCATTTTTGGCCGGGTATTGGCCAAGGCTTTTAGTCACGTGACCATCATGCCTGTCTATTGAGGCCGGTGAATAATTTTCTGGGTCAAGTCATAGGAAATGCGTCAGAGGGGAAATACAATACTGTGAACAACTCTTTATCCGGGGAAGTGACCTTTCAAAAATGTCTATATTCGGGGATTACCCTTTTTTCATCTAAAAATTGCAACAAGTCACAAACATTCGCCACTGGGCCATACCAGAGGCTACATGAAAAGGTAAATATATTATCTTAAAGGTGGATGTTCACGTAATATTGCTAGTGTGTATTTATCCCACTCCAACACATGTTATCGACCACAAGATTTGCACTGATGACTTCCTGCAAAAACCGCACTGGTCTGGACGTTAGAAAGAATCCGTGAGCCTAACTATTTTCACCAGATCTGAGGAGATATATTTTCTGGGCCCATTAATTCATAGGCCTACTGGTGACGCAGATAAAAATAACTATTTAATAGGCCTACTGGTTACGCAGATCTAAATAAATATTTAATGGGCCAACTGGTGACGCAGATACAAATAAATATTTAATAGGCCTACTGGTGACGCAATTCAAATGAAATACAATCCACACACCACAAAGGCAACGAAGATGCAATTATGTTCACTTCTAGCCATTGAATTCAAATTTAATAGTTTTGTGTTTGACTTCTTATGATAACCCATAGATGAGCAGCATTGTTGATCTATGAAGATGAGCAATAGTCAAGTTACCTCGCCCATGCAAGGTAACATTTAGCTACACATACATTTATATGAAAATAATACATTGTAGCCTTAGATTAATGTGAAGTGTATATTGTCATTGAAAGTTGACATTTCCCCTTACATGACACAGTTACATTAGTTTTGTAAGCAAACAGTTAAATGTATTAAAACATTATTAATGCTACCCATGTGCATAGATATAAGTTATTTCTAGTCTATTGTATGTTGACCAATGAAAGCAGGTTACCATAGTTGTTATGACAAAAGCACACATGCTTTTTTGTTTACTTATGGCTGTAAATTGTTCATTTTATTCCCTCTTCGGTTGTATTTGAGCCTATTACATGTTAGGCGGTAGATAAGTGCAGTTTCTGTGCTGAGAATAGCATGTTTGTCGGCTTATCTGTTGGTTCAATGTAATCTATGTTATGTTTTCGCCACTGTCACCCGCTGTAACTCTCACCGCCTAGTGTTACTTAATAATAACGCTTTAATTTGATCCTAACAAAAAAATAATTATCTCCTCCTGCAGATATAAAGACAAATTAAACATACATAACAGTATTCTGTAGATTGCTTAAACTTTAAGAATCTATAGTGTTTAACTTTTAGGTGGCTGAAATTAAACTATTTGAAGACGGACACTGCGTTTGTATTTCCAGTATTACATGTAAACATAAAATGTATTCGAGTGATGAAAGCGTCGACACATAATCTAGGTCCTATTTTAGCTATAAATATGCGATAGATTCACACACATTTCAACACCAGTTTTTAGTAAATTAATACCGTATCTGAGATACTGATCACTGTAACACACCCGATGGTAAACATCGCTCCGACGATGAGAATAACAGCTGTCTATGGTGTGTACACTTATTATTGCCATTTAGTTATGGTTTTCCTGTTATGTTCTCTTATGTTGAAAAAATCGCAGGTTTGCAACCTTTTAAAATTATTTTTTTAATACTACTTGACAAAGCTTGGCAGATTTATTCAAACGTTATAATCGATATACACAGATGAATGATTTAAAGCAAAATTGCATCTGTCTCATAGTCATGATTGATATGCTATATAGCCTGAATTCATCATGTAACATGAAGCGTGAAACACTAACGCGAACACGAGAACGAATATGCACGCTGGTATGTTATGGCAATGATAAAATAGTGTATGTGGGCACTTGTGTTCTCACTCATGTTCACTTTGGTGTGTTGACGCTTAATATAACCAACCATATTGTTGGTTACCGCATTCTACTAATAATAACATCGTCTTCTCACACTCATGCTGCTGGTTTTCGGTATGAGACGTATGGTGAGATCAGACCACCAGCGCTCTAATTCAATGGCAGTTTTTGATCTCATTCTTTATATCTTCAGTGGGCTCTCCTGACCTAGTGTAGCCTATGTAAACAAAGAACAAAAGTGACCGAATGTCCCATAATTCAGGGCATATATATAGATAGTAATTTGCACAAGATTAGGTTATTTTAATAATTGTCCCACAGGGATCAATATGCGTGATTCCATCAGGCTTCATACAATAATATAATGTTTTGTATATTTGTTATTACATCTATAATATATGTCCTGTTATCATAAAGAGTATTTTGTTATGAAAACAATACATTATTGATAAAGGTATCGGATAGCGTATTATTAGGGACAGTCATTATGAAATGAAATCATGAAAAAATATTCCTGTTACGTAATATATTGTGCTAGTATAGAAGCTGGTATCACAACTAATATTTTTTACAGTCAGAACAGCAACATCAGCTTCAAACCAATTCTGTTCTTTTCAGTGTGCCTGATATGTGCCTTAATGCCTATTGAAATTTTTGGTAAGTTGTGTAGTTTCTTTTTTATTTGTAGTAATAATTTGATGCACAGCGTATTTTAACAATCTGGGTGGGAATGATCCTATTTGCATCTTACGAGAATACAGGTTTGATGATGAGTAATCTTGACAGACTTTAGGGGTCGAAGCCATATCAGTTTAGCACTCAGAATTAGTTTCACAGAGTATTGTTTTAATGGTTCACGCAAGAAAACTACAGTTTGAATTCAACGATGAACGACCTTGACCTAATCAACCCATATGGCACACTATAACGTTCCTAACATTTGCTACCTGCAAAGTAGCGTAATAACTTTCCATGTCTTCACATTATACGTGCATGTGCATCTTTTGAAAATCAGGTCAAGTTTAAAGATGAGTGATCTTGATCTTTTCTGGGCTCAGCAGATTTTCAGTCATATTCAGTTTATTGTATATTTAATATTGTGAATAGCCTAATTTTACAAATGTGGTATATTGCAGTGAGATTCCCGGCTCATGCACAGTATATCTATCATATTATATTTATTATTATATTATATTTAGCTTTTGTATTTTTCAACGTCTATTTAATGTCTTCCTTTGAATTTTTTTCTGTCATGTAGCGTCGAAGGCATATACATTGTATAATATCTGTGTTTTTCTTCTGGCAGCCGGCAGTGAGGGTACATACTTTGTGTATTCCTTCCCTCGCACTTTTGAGGAATACTCCACTGAGTTAAGAATAACAGCTCGGACAGATACCAGAGTTACGCTTTCTATTGACGGCTTGATGTACGTGTATGATATCGCAGCTAGAGAAAGCGCAACTCACAAAGGAGAGTCGTCAGACAGAGTCACTTCTGGACTTGAGAACAAGGGTTTTGAACTGATATCAGATTACCCTGTGACGGCTACGTTAGGCTCTTCATCTCATGATTCTATCAGTAGTCCAGATGATAGGCTTCTTAGACCGATAACTCCAACTGATACAGAATTCTTTATAATCAGCTTTTTGGGGTCAACCGAGTCTGGTTCTAGAGCTCCTCAATCGTTCTTCACGATTAATGGAGCTGAAGATGATACATCTGTATCCATATCTGACGAAGATGGAGAACACTTCGCAGATATAACCCTCAACAGGTATATACCATACATACATATTTTTGAAAAAAATAACTAATTTACATTTACGATGTACATTGTTCAAATGGTTTAGAATGTAATACACATAGAAATAGAATATACAAAAGTAGTATGCAAACCAGAACTGGCGTCCAAAAATACAAATGAGCAATATGTATGGGAACAGTGTGGCCTAGAATTTTAATATCGGTATTGCTGTATGCTTTGCAGATATACAACATTATGTTATTTAAAATAATAAGCTGTGGATCACTTCATAGACGTAAATTACCATAGCACAAATATGACCAAATAATATTGTCGTTGTAAAATAGCCAGATTATGTGTAGGTAAAAAACAGATTATGTTCGAATGAATGTTCCTGTCATGTTTCATCAAGTCGTTAACAGTAGTCTCTTTTTTATCATCCTAATCTAGATATCAGGTTTACACGGTGGATGCATATGATAATGGTACTTCTTCCACTGACTACACCGGTTACTCCATTACATCCAACAAGCCAGTCAGCGTCTCTGCTGGACATGGATATGTAATGGTGAGAAAAACAAACATCCTATGTATATTAGGTGCAGACTTAAATACAGCATATAGTATATTTAATACACTAAGAATGCCAGAAGGTAAATCGATCCTTGTCCGCGTTTTACCATTTTCATATAGAATGTTTGAAGTATCTTTTAATTGACAAAGTTATAAATTTTGTATATATGTTTATAGTTTATGAATATAATGGGGTATACAGTATATATACTATGCATACATTTTGATAGTTATAAAACATTCCTGTACATTATATATAACAATTATTTTATGATTATTTTGTGTTATGTATATACAAAGGTTGGTGAAACTTCCTACCAGCACATCATGGATAGCATACCGGCTAAATCAGATTTAGGTCTCGATTATAAAACAGTACCCGTGGGGTTTGGGAATATCCATACCGGTTTTTACATTCGTGTGGTGGCGACAGAAGAAAATACATGGGTTATTGTCCCAAGTCGAGCTGAACGATTAAAGAAAGGACAATATTTGGAAGAAAAGTTTGAGAATGTTCAACAGATGGCGAAGGTATACATTGTATTATTTTAAAATAACTGTAACTTATATAAGTATGCTAAAACGCATCCATATCTAAACAGTGAAAAATAAAGTGAATTCCTATAAAACAGACACCCCAGAGATGACTTTGTCTGTTTTTCTAAATTAAATGTATAGATTGTCTAAAGTAATTACCACTCCATATAAACACACACCACATATGACTATGATTTTTTTTAATCGGGTAGATCGTTTGTGACAAGCCATGTGTGGTGGCACAGTTCACTGTGAATGAGGCATCACTTGGTGACATGTACCAGGGCTGGGCTCAGATGGGAGACACCATGACAGTGCTCACTTCTGACACTGACTTATCCACCGATCTAATGTTTGTCACCCCTGAACTAACTGAAGAACAAAAAATGGTTAAACTGAGTGTGATTGTGTCATCAGATGAAGCCGACAGCCTGTACCTGAATGGAGATAAACTAAATGTAAGTTATTCATGATGGGTAGCTTATGTTAGTGGGTAGTAGTTGACAGACTAACTTTTAGCAAGGCAATACTTCTTCTAAAAACAGTGATACAATTTATTTATGCAAATAACACACATATAAGGGTGTTTGATCAAATTGGATGTGTTAACTTATGTCTTTGCCCTCGATGTACAAAAAAACATCACAAACATGATCTATCACATTCAAACATGTTTATCTACAAACTAGGCCTATGTTATATCATGATTATTTGTATTATAATAGCGTATATTGAAATGTGTTTCCTCTAGGATGTAGCAATCATGGAAACAGATAGAATCATCGGATATACTCACGCTACCCTAGCCTTGTCGCAGGACACAGCATATAATCTGATAACGACAGATCCAAATCAAAGTTTTTCAGCTCATCTACACACAACAAATCACGGAGTTCAGAAGTATTATTACACAAAGGCTTGTAATATCGGATACAATGGTAAGTTTAATTTCAAGACGATGTATATTATTGTCTAAAGTTGTAATTATTCTGCCACATGACTATTCCCTCATATCTGATCACAGATTGCTTATTACAAAGAGCAGTTGAGATTGAAAATTGGTGCTTTATTTGATAAATTTCGGTGAAGTGTAGAAAATGAATGTGTAGAAAAGAACATCCTCATTGAACAGGTTACGATATTAAACTAAGAATGTGTGGTTGTGTAAAGGCTATTGCAGCACTCACTCACATGTGGATCTGGGATATTTTTATCTATATTTTTTTATGGGTTTAGTGAATGATATGCCTAGTTCTTAATCAATAACATTCTTTATTGTTCTTTATATTATGTAAAATACATAGATCAGCACACAGTTCACAATGGATACACAGTTTGATTATACAATTTCAGGATCAATTGATGTCATACTCTATCATAGCATAGTCCGCCCTGGATAGGCATTGGCCTACCCAGGCCAGAGCTACTCACATACACTACATAACAAGGCTGGACACGAACAAAGACTACACTCTCTATTCTTTAGCCCTTACAGCGTGGCGATCGACTTTAGTCGTCAGAAACTGACGTCTACAGGCGTCAGATTCTAAAGTTGATCCCCGTACTGTAAAAATAAAAATATTTCTAATGACACTAGCCATAACATAGGTATTCAAATAAATCAGAGAGAGCTAACTAACACATTTATGATGATTTCAAATCGGAAAAAACCCTTTGGGCTTCAAGGGTTAAACTCTCTGAAATTCCTACTGACAAAAGCCCGCTTTTCCTCTTATCTCTGCACCACAGTGACACAAACAGCATTTGTAATCATGCTACTGACGCCAAACTCTGTGCTTGGTGCTGTAGCCAAATATCAGTTCAGTGTTGGTCTACCATCTAGACGTATGGATCAACACCACAACAACACTGTATGGCATCATGCGTCCACTGATAACAGACCTAAACTGACTGACCAAACACGTTGATACACATGTGCTTTTCTACATTGAAAATGCATTGGGACAACATTTAGTATCTAACAGTAGCACCAAGTGAACGCACCAACCGCACAATTAGCTATTTCTCAGCAAATAGTAATTTTATTGTTGCAATTTCTAGATCATTTTTTCATGAGGCAAAAAACACTATGAAGAAATGAAAAATGTTGTTCTGAAATTATAATAGGTTGGATGTTTTTGGTGGATGATTTTATTGATCACATGGTTTTTGGAACCACATACAAACAAGTGAACATGACATCCACACCTGAACTCATGTGGAGCATGAGATGTCACATCAACAATATGCATACATCGGACTCAAGTACAATGCAATTTAATTACAATGATTAAGTAAAACAGATTTGAAATGAACGAACTACAAAATGCGTAAATGTCAATACATAATACCAATCCCTAAAGTCTTACGTTGTGATATCATATTTTAACTATAATATACTGTTAGCACCGTAATTGATACATACAGAAGTTGTTTATGTTTTTATATTCCTACGTTGAGATTTGATAGAAGTATTTTAGCAGAGCTGCTATTGTGAAGAGGAACAATATTCCAGTCATCCAATCAATTTTAATTGAGCGATACTAAAATATTAACTTTAATCAGACCAAAAGTGCATTTTCTCTTCATTGATAAGCTTTCCTTTACCTACTGCTTCTTTGTGATAAGATGTTGTGTTGTAGGGACGGAGAGTACACAATTCATGATTGCCATACCTCCATGCTGGGACAGCATGACGCCATACATTGTTATTTCTTCTGAAGTAGAAACCAATGTAACACTTCAGCAAGAACTGGATTCGTGGGAGATATATGTACCAGGTGACGGTGCCACACGTTACACACTATCAAATTCAGACAGAGTGGTTGATGGTCTGGAAACAAAAGCTTTTGAAATTACAGCAGACGTGCCTATTTCAGTGTATTTGGGAACAGATCATCATGCATCACTTCGCACTCCTGATGATATACTAATGAAACCTATAAATGATGCAGATACTGAATTCATCATCACAAGTTTTGTGGGAGAAAGTACCGGAGACTCGAGACCAATGTCCTTCTTTATGATAATACCAAGAGAACATGGAACAATTGTAAATATTTTAAAATTTGAAAATGACATGTGGGTGGAGCAATACTCTGGTGTTGTGCAAAAGTTTGAGGTCTTAACTCATGATGCGTATTATTCTGGTGACAGAAAGGAGGACTTCACAGGTTGGCGTGTTAATGCTTCTCAGCCGATAGCAGTCATATCAGGACATGGACGTACACGCTTAGGAGGAAGTGATTTGCAATATGTTTGTGACTCTCTACCAAGTAGAGCTGCTCTAGTAACTGAATATGTCACTTTTCCTATCGTCCTTGGAATTGATGCCACAATTTACAGATTAAGAATTGTATCTGCTGAGGATGATGTGACCGTGACGGTACCTGACCTTGGTATTATTCAGCGTATAACCGAGGGAGGCTTTATTGAAATTGACAGTGACTCCTTAACAAGTATGATTAAGGTGGGTTTAATATATCTACTCCAGGGCCTTAATTTAGACCACAACACAAGATATGCACTGCTAGTATAAAAACCTTGTGAATACGATAAGTCAGAATACTATAAATAAATATGGACATATTTACATACACATTCTTAAATATCTATAATATATATATAACTATTTATCGCTGCCTGTGAATAACCTTTCAGGGAAGCCATTTTTGTTTTCAGTATAATCTGTTTCCATTATGATTATTTGCATTATGTGTTTTTTTACTGTTTATTTCAGATTTCATGCACTTCTCCATGTGCTGTTACCCAGTTTACCATGGACTCCACAGATGACAATGCACACACAAGGACGGGTGGTTCCATGATGACGCTGACCCCTATAGACAAGTTCTCAAATGAACAGACTTTTCAAACACCTTATTTGGACTTGTCATATGGGATAGCTGTATTGGTGGTTACAGTGAACAAATATCCAGTGCAGGGTCTTTACATCAATAATCACACTCTGGATGTAAGTATAACAAACCAGACCCTGAATGTTATTATTACAGCAACTACGTAATATAGTATATTATTGTCTACACGATTGCTCTTTAGAATATAACGTTTTTCCCGTTGAATTGTCTCGTAAATAAGAGTTGAGACAAAGCACAGCTTAGTTAGAGGGACTGGCCCAGGCTAAAATCATAAAAAAATCGGTGATTTTATTTTGGTTTTTTAATATGACCATATGATGTAAACATGTCCATAGACTAGAACTGCAAAAGTTTTAAAAAATTTCTGCTGCGCATTCACCCGTTAGACTAGATATAGAGACGAAATTCCCGTATTTCTAATATTTGACATGGTTGTCAATAATTACAAATCAGGAATTTCGTCTCTATACCTAGTCTAAATAGTGAATGCGCAGCTGAAAAATTAAAAAACTTTTGCAGTTCTAGTCTATGGACATGTTTACATCATATGGTCATATTAGGAAGCCAAAATGAAATCACTGATTTTTTGATGATTTTAGCGTGGGCCAGTCCCTTTAACAAAATGTTTATTAGTATTACTTCTGTAATGTACATTATAAGCGTACTATGTGGTACTGGTTGGTTGTGCGTCAGAATTGACCGCCCACTTACACTTAATTAGTCATGAAAAATAAGCCATTTATTTTTCAGAATTATCCTTGGAAAATATATGAAGAGTTTGCCAGCACAGCATACGAGATGTACGATGGTGAGACATATAGACTGTACACAGACAACCAGGATTTGAGGTTTGCAGGATATATAATGACTGCATACCAAAGCATAGATACCAGCTTTTCACTTTCATCCACTAGCAGCAATATTGGATATGGCAGTAAGTCCATTGATTCATCGACTAAAATATCGAGAGGGATTTTGTAGCAAAATGGAATAATTTTGGAAAATATACGATAGGCGTGATTAAAACGTTATTGATATGCAATTAGGTTTTATCTATAGATAACATGGGATCATTTAAACAGTGATTTACTTACTTCAACCATGCGTGCAGCATGAATATATAATTCAGATACATGCAATACTATATCTTATATTTATAGGTGTGATATACAAATGTATTCTCAGAATACAAGATACGTTACCACAAGGTCGCATTGTGCCAGCGCCCTGTGTTTGCTGCTTATATGATTTATGATTTTTATTTGTTATCACAGATACACCGACGACAGCACAATAATCACTTAGACGTGGATACGGACGGTCAACTGAGGATCACAATGGTTGATAATCCAGTGTATTATTATATAATAAGCAGACATATATATCACTTGTTTAGCTGCATCGCTATTGTATATTATCAATAAACATATACTTCTCGCACTCTGTGCTGTGGTTTTCACTATGAGATGTATATCGGTATCAGCCCATATCGCACTCTAGCTGTAGATTGGGCACAATGTATGGTAGTTGATGTTATATGTGACTTAATCGTGTGAGAAAATACAAACGTTGTTCATTTTTCTTGCGGTATGGGAAAATACAGTACATGAGTGCAGAGTGCTGTATTTTCCCATATCGCACTCAAAGGAACATCGTTTGCATATCTTATAGTATTGATACACGTTACACGCATTATTTTTTCTGGTACTGCTCTTTTTGACAAGAGGACAATATGTGATCAGCTGTTCACCCATCACTGAATACCAATGTTATCTCATGTCCGACTGAAGTAGAAGAAACAGGCTCAGTGTGTAGTAAATGTAAGCCTGACATTGTTATTTTCTGTTCAGCACACGGTGTTGTAGTATACTTGAGGATATCAGACGTATTTGTTGTGAAAATAAAGATTTAAAATATTTGTAAATTGACACAATTCCCTTTCTGTGGAATGTTAAAGTGATTGCGAATTACTGGCAGACAGACAGATAACTTTATTTCACCAATATATAATAGAATATGACGAGGAAGACTCCTTTTAAGATATACACACGTGTCGCTATCAAAGGGGCCACCGTACAAAAATTATAAACAATGTCATACATTGAATTATATAGAAAATATACATGTATCGGCCGGTAATGTGAGTAAGAATGTTGCTCAACATCACTTTTTGCCTGGGACGGTCAAGTTCGTGACTTTGTAATCCATTAAAAACAGTGCAAACTGTAGATGAAAAAGGAATGATGTACAGATTGCTTAATACTAGTATGTATTTTTCAATGATATTTCATGGACATTTTAATATTTAATATCTCTAGCCAACAGTGGTCACAGCGGGCACTACAGTGTAAACAGAGATATTAAATACAATGATCCTCCGAAACATAGCTTATAAAAGTATTCACGATATGTTAAACCTGCCACGCTGCTGCCAAGAAGGCGGTGACAGCAGCGAACAGGTCAAAAACAGAACTATTAAATTTATTAGAGGTATTGAAACAGGACGTAAACAGAACTGTTACATCTATTAAAGGTATTCAAAATCCTGCCACGTTTCTGCCACCACAAGAGATGACAGACTTTGAGCATGACAAAACAGGACATTAAAATTATTGATGCGAGCCATCTGTAACTGCTGAGGATATATCTGTGCTCCACCGAGCAGGGCTGTTCAATCTGAGAGGAGGATCACGCAACCCCATGCGTCCAGTCTTGTGTAAGTTTATATCACGCTCAAAGAAAGAAGCCGTCATGAAGGGGAAAAAGAAATTGAAGGCAAACGAAGATGACCGTTTTAAACACGTTTATGTAAACGAGGACCTGACTGTATTAGGTGCAAAATTATTCAGCTTTGCTCGGATTCATCCCAATGTTAAAGGGGCCACCACCAGTGAGGGGAGAATTCTGTGCTGGCTTAAAAGTGGCTCATGAGACAATGGACCTACTCTCATAGAATCCCCAGATGATCTCTTTAAGCTAGGACTAGACCAAGTGGATTACAAAGAATTTGGCCTAGGCGACTACGTGTTCCCCTCCACTAATTAGGACAGGCAAGGGGCACTACCTTCTCACCCCTCACTCACTCCTACCGACAAGCGAACATTACCTGAAACAGAAGCACAACCATCACAACACACCTCATTAACTGATGTAGACACACCGACAACTCAGACTGCAGCGATCACTAGTAAGTTATCAAATTCCAATTTGCCTGGTAACACACATTCTCACGTTCTTGACCATTCATATTCGCTAATAGACTCATGTTTAAATATTCATGTCCTAAATGTATGTGGCTTGAAGAGCAAACTTTTATGTCCTGACTTCTTAAATCTCATTTCTCAGCATGATATTTTAGTATTTACTGAAACTAAATTGGATGATGTTGATATCGAAAATGTACGTAGCGAATTCGCCAATCTGGGATACTCAACTTTTATAAAAAAACAGATTCTCAATTTCTAGCCGACGATCTGGTGGTATTCTGGTTGCAATGAAGAAATATCTATACGAAAACTGTAAAGAAATTAGGACTGATAATAAAGCTTGTTTATGGTTTTTGCTTAAAAAGAAAATGTTTAATGTTGATAAAGATATTATGTGGTGCAATATATTTACCACCTGAGGGATCAAGGTATAGCGATATTGGAACGTATGATGATATTGAAAATGATTTAATGTTACTAAACCCACGTAATTTATATTATACTATGCCAGCGGGCGACTTCAATGCCAGAACCCGAGCATTACATGATTGTATCCTTTATGATTATAACTTGTTTCATGAAATCAATGTTGATTTAGCAATAGCTGATATTCTCGAGGACGAACAGACCCCCGAAAGTCTAGGTGTACCAACCATGCGATCATCAAAAGAGGACAAGCCTACTAAAAATTTTGGTAGGCAACTCATTGATTTGTGTAAAAATGTATCACTATATATATTCAATGGTAGATCAGGCACTGACCAATATTGTTGTGACTACACACCATCAAAGAATAGTATTGTTGATTATGTTATTGGTTCACCTATGCTACTGTCAAAAGTCAAGGATTTTGCTGTAGATGAATTTGATCCGATGTTTTCTGATATACATTGTGGTATAGAATTTAGTTTGAATATTGCATGTACTGCTACAGTCCCCCCTCTTTCAAAACGTTTTCCAGACACAAAAGACAACAGCACCGAACAAGGCTATATATGGGATTCAGCAAAAAAACAAGAGTTTGTAAATAATATTAATATGCAAAAAGTTAATAGATTATATGAAGAAATTGAAAATAATAACTTCGATGTCAATAACATTGTAGAGACTATTAATAACATATGGCAGTCAAGTGCTAAATCTTCTTTCCGCAAGCGGACGCGAAACTGCCCTGCTCTTGTTAATAGTAATAACAATAATAATAGTAATAATAATTTGAATGTTAAACATAAATGGTTCAATGAAAAATGTTAGCAATCACGCATTAATTATAGAAATAATAAATATGCTTTCAGAAGGAATAAGTCCTATGTAAATAAAACAAACTTAATTAGATCTAGTAAAGCCTATAAGAATAGCATGAAAAAAGCAAAACTGAAAGCCCGTAGGGAATTCGAACACGAACTTCGTCTTATGAAATCCACGAACCCTAGAAAGTATTGGACTATGTTGAACATTAATAAATCTAAATGCCATAATATCCCCGTCCCAATGCAGAATATGTTTGGTCATTTTAAATCCCTTAATATCACCCCCGATGTAGACGATCACATTGCCTTAAGCTCATGTGCAGCTAATAATCCCGATCTCAATCAACATTTTTCTGAAGCAGAAATTCGCCGCGTTGTGAAGAAACTGAAGAACAATAAAGCCTGTGGACCTGATTTTGTACTAAATGAGTTTATAGAATCAACTCTTGATGTATTTTTACCTATATATATAAAACTTTTCAATCACATTCTAGACACTGGTAATATCCCTAGAAAATGGACAATAGGCGAGATTATACCAATTTATAAAAATAAAGGAGAAAGAAATTTACCTGAGAATTACCGAGACATTACAATTTTGAGTTGTTTTGGGAAATTTTTTACAGCACTTATTAACGATCGTCTCACAAGCTTTGTCGAGACCAACGATATAATTGAAGAAAACAAAAGTGGTTTCAGGAAAGGTTATGCAACTATTGATCATGTTTTTACCCTCAAAACTATAATTGATATTTACCTAAGTAGAAAGAAAAGACTATACTGTGCATTTGTTGATTTCAAGAAGGCGTTCGATACAATATGGAGAATCGGGCTATGGTCCAAACTAATAAATTTGGGGTTATCCGGAAAAATATTAACTGTTATACAGAATATATACATCAATGCTAAGTCATGTGTTACTTGTAATAATAATAAATCAGATTACTTTATGTCCCACAACGGAGTATGTCAAGGTGAAAACCTCTCCCCTCTGTTATTTGCTTTATATGTAAACGATCTCGAGTCTTTTTTCTCACTAAGAGGATCATCACCAATCAACGTAGGGGATGACGTTATCGATGTTTATATGAAAATGTTTGTACTGCTTTACGCTGATGACACTGTTATAATGGCAAATGATGCAGAGTCTTTACAAAATAATATGCACTATTTATCAGAGTATTGTGATATGTGGAACTTGTCTGTTAATACAGACAAAACAAAAATTGGCATTTTTTCTAAATATAAGTACAGAAAAAAACATAATTTTATTTACAAAAATACTACTATTGAGATTGTAGAACATTTCAAATATCTTGGTGTGATTTTTAATTTTAATAATTCATTTGTAAAACATAAAAAACACCTATTTCATCAAGCAAACAAAGCCATGTTTGCTCTGTTAAAAAGAAACAGACAGTTAAATTTACCATTAGACATTCAACTAGAATTATTTGATTCTTTTGTTTTATCCATCCTTACTTATGGCTGTGGAGTATGGGGCTTCGAGAACATCAATCTAATTGAAAAATTACACTTGAAGTATCTTAAATACAGTTTGTCTCTAAAAATGTCTACCTTAACTTGCATGTTTATCTGTTTATACGCATTTCAAACCTACTCTTATTATGTTATCATTGTTTTAACTTAAATTCAATTTGTTAAGTATTTTGTTTTAATCTGTTTCAACTGGAATATAATTTCTTGCCTTTGTTACATGAATTGTATGATACCTGTGCCCCATGCCTCATTGAGGCCAGGGTTCAATAAACGTTTGACTTTGACTTGACTTTGACTTGATAATGGATTATTTGTGCCACGACAGTGGTGAGTCAGAAGCATGGCAGCCTCTATAAAACCAGGGACTTTGTGGCTGAGCTGAGTAAATTTTAAAACATAAGTTAATAAGCTCCTAACTGATAGACCCAGGAATAGACACAATCATTATGTATAGCATAGATATTGATTAAACGAGACAGCACTCATTGTTCCCGGGATTGTTTCTGACTGCTGTGTTGCGTAGTCTATAAAAATCCCTACGCTGTAGATTGGACCCGGAGAACCCTTGCGGGTTGGATGTTGTAAATTGAGTGACAGGAAATGTACATTGGCGAGCTGCGAACCCAGGATTAACGCAGACAGGAATAGGTGGGAACATTCTTTGTTTTTTTAAATTGTTTTACCCAACTAGTAGTCGAAATGGATTCGAACCAGTTTAATGTTTATGAGTTAGCCAAATGGGAGCTGCGACGCCGAAGTGAACAGCGGTGTAACCAGGCATTCCAATGAATTTTGAAACAGACCACTTCTTGTGTTGGTTTGAGCTTATCTGCTATCCGAGTTTGGATCAAGGAGGTTGAGCTGGTGAGCAATGAACTGGGCACACATGAAGTTATTAATGTGGCTGCCGGAACAGCGGCTGGTCCGCTGCACTGGGAGCTAGAAAGATATTTGAAAAATTCAGATTTCATAGATCCACTATATGGATCACCCTTGACGATTTCCACCTTTTTATTAAAGTAATCGATGTCAAACTTTGGCACAATGATCCTTAGGTATTCAAGTACCAGGCTATGAATTGTTTCGCTGATCCTGCCAATGGATCCAGATTTTTGTGTCGTTTGAAGGTCTATTCATTAGTATAATACAGAGACGCCTCTCACAATGGAGCATTGTATTACCGGCGGCGATAGCAAATGGTCGCAAACGATCGCAAACGATCGCAAACGATCGCAAACGGTCGCAAATGGTCGCAAACAATCGCAAATGGTCGTAAACAGTCGCAAACGGTCGCAAATGCTGTCGTAAGCGGTCGCAAATGATCGTAAAATGTCACAAACGATCGGAAATGGTCGCAAGAATCGCAAATGGTCGCAACGCATTGCAAACGGTCACAAACGGTCACAAACAGTTGCAAATGGTCGCAAATGGTCGTAAAAAGTCGCAAACGGTCGCAAATGCTGTCAAACGGTCGCAAAGGCTCGCAAATAGTTGCAAACGGTTGCAAACGGTCGTAAATGCTGGCAAACAGTTGCAAATGGTCGTAAACAGTCGCAAACGGTTGCAAACAGTCGCAAACGGGCGCAAGCGATCGTATATGATTGCAAACGATCGCAAATGGTCACAACCCGACGCAAATGGTCGCAACCCATTGCAAACGATCACAAACGGTCGCAAACAGTCTTGAACAGTTACAAATTGGTCGCAAATGGTTGCAAACCGTCTCAAAAAGTTGAAAATGGTCGCAAACGGTCGCAAATGGTCACAAACGGTCTCAAACGCTCGCAAATGGTCGCAAACTATAGCAAATGGTCGTAAACAGTCGCAAATGATCGCAAACGATCACAAACGGTCGCAAATGGTCGCAAACGGTCCTAAACAGTTGCAAATGGTCGCAAACAGTTGCAAACAGTCGTAAATCGTCACAAATCGTCGTAAATGGTCGCAAACGGTCGCAAATGGTTGCAAAGGGTCGCAAATGGTGTCAAATGGTGTCAAACGGTGGCAAATGTTCGCAAATAATTGCAAACGGTAGCAAATGGGCGTAAATGGTCACAAATGGTCGTAAACAGTCGCAAACGATCGCAAACAATTGCAAATGGTCGCAACTAGTCGCAAACGGTCGCAAATGATCGCAAATAGTTGCAAACGGTGGCAAATGGCCGTAAATGATAGCAAGTGGTTGTAAACGGTCGCACACTGTTGCAAATGGTCGCAAACTGTCGCAAGCGATCATTAATGGTCGTAAACCGTCGCAAATGGTCGCAAATGATCGCAATCGGTCGAAAACGATCGCAAATGATCGCAAACGATCACAAACGGTCACAAACGGTCGCAAACGGTCCTAAACAGTTGCAAATGGTCGCAAACGGTCGCAAACAGTCGTAAATCGTCACAAATCGTTACAAATCGTCGCAAATGGTCGCAAATGGTCGCAAATGGTTGCAAATGGTCGCAAATGGTGTCAAACGGTGTCAACGCTGGCAAACGCTGGCAAATGATCTTAAATAATTGCAAACGGTCGCAAACGGGCGTAAATGGTCACATATGGTCGTAAACGGTCGCAAACGATTGCAAACGATCACAAACGGTCGCAAACGGTCCTAAACAGTTGCAAATGGTCGCAAACGGTCGCAAACAGTCGTAAATCGTCAGAAATTGTCGCAAATGGTCGCAAACGGTCGCAAATGGTGTCAAACGGTGGCAAACGGTGGCAAATGGTCTTAAACTGTCGCAAACAATTGTAAATAGCCGCAAACCGTCGCAAACGGTCGCAAACGATCGCACACCGTCGCAAACAATCGCAAATAGTCGCAAACGGTCACAAACGATCGCAAATTGTCGCAAACCGTCGCAAACGATCGCAAATTGTCGCAAAGGGTCGCAAATGGTCGCAAACTGTCGTAAATGTTCACAAATGGTCACAAAAGGTCGCACACGGTCGCAAACGGTGGCAAATGGTCGCAAACGATCGCACATGGTCGCAAACGATCGCAAACGATCGCAACTAGTCGTAAATGGTCGCTAAGGGTCGCAAATGATCGCAAATGGTCGCAAACAGTCGCAAACGATCGCAAATTGTCGCAAAGGGTCGCAAATGGTCGCAAACGGTCGTAAATGTTCACAAATGGTCACAAAAGGTCGCACACGGTCGCAAACGGTGGCAAATGGTCGCAAACGATCGCAAACAGTCGCAAAAAATCGCAATTGGTCGCAAACTGTCGTAAATGGTCGCAAATGGTCGCAAAAGGTCGCAAACCGTCGCAAACGGTGGCAAATGGTCACAAACGGTCGCAAACGGTCCTAAACAGTTGCAAATGGTCGCAAACGGTCGTAAATGGTGTCAAACGGTGTCAAACGGTGGCAAATGATCGCAAATATTTGCAAACGGTCGCAAACGGGCTTATATGGTCACAAATGATTCTAAACGGTCGCAAACGATCGCAAACGGTTGCAAATGGTCGCAAACAGTCGCAAACGGTCGCAAACGGTCGCAAATGGTCTTAAACTGTCGCAAACAATTGTAAATAGCCGCAAACCGTCGCAAACGGTCGCAAACGATCGCACACCGTCGCAAACAATCGCAAATAGTCGCAAACGGTCACAAACGATCGCAAATTGTCGCAAAGGGTCGCAAATGGTCGCAAACGGTCGTAAATGTTCACAAATGGTCACAAGAGGTCGCACACGGTCGCAAACGGTGGCAAATGGTCGCAAACGATCGCACATGGTCGCAAACGATCGCAAACGATCGCAACTAGTCGTAAATGGTCGCTAAGGGTCGCAAATAATCGCAAATTTTCGCAAACAGTCGCAAACGATCGCAAAAGGTCGCAAATAGTCGCATATAGTCGCAAAAAGTCGCAAATGGTCGTAAATGGTCGCAAATGGTCGCAAAACGTCGCAAACAGTGGCAAATGGTCGCAAACGATCGCAAATGGTCGGAAATCGTCGCAAACGAACGCAAATGGTCGCAAACAGTCGCAAAAAATCGCAATTGGTCGCAAACTGTCGTAAATGGTCGCAAATGGTCGCAAAAGGTCGCAAACCGTCGCAAACGGTGGCAAATGGTCACAAACGGTCTCAAACGGTCGTTAACGGCTGCAAATGATAGCAACCTGTTAAAAATGGTCACAAATGTTCGCAAACGGTCGCAAATTGTCGCAAACGGTCGAAAACGGTCGAAAACGGTCGCAAACTGTCAAAAATGGCCGAAAGCGGTCACAGACGGTTGCAAATGATCGCAAACGGTCTCAAACGGTCGTAAACGACTGCAAATGATCGCAAACTGTCAAAATTTGTCGCAAACGGTCGCAAATGGTCGCAAACTGTCAAAAGTAGCTGCAAACGGTCGTAGACGGTCTCAGATGGTTGCAAACGGTCACAGACAGTTGCAAATGGTCGCAAACGATCGAAAATGGTCCCAAGCGGACGCAAACGGGCGCTAACGGTCGCAACAGTCGCAAACGGTCTCAAACGGTCACAAATGTCACAAATGTCGGAATTGTCACAATTGTCGCAAATGTCTTTAGGAAAAGTTTACGAAGGACGTCCAAACTTTATTACTGTTACTTGTCACAGTTTAGTCAGGGAAAGTTAAGCGATTTTTTAACAAAGCGTAAAACAAATTCCTTACCAAAATGTTTTACACCACTGTATAGTATAAGGTCTTAGCTAACTTTTGACAATTTATTTACGCTCAACTGTCAAAGGAGAGTTTTTTACAGAGCAAAATGTAAGATCGCCGAAATCGGTAATGGAAAAAATCAAAACCAGACATATTTTGTTACCCTACATTTTATCAGCGGTGGGTCGACAGTTACGTTAAGTGTAGTATTCTTTATAAAAGTAAATAATACCAACAGGAGAAAAACCAGAATGGCCGCCAAAAACAGCAAAACACGATATTGATCAGTAGATGTTCACGCTTGAATTTTTGGTTTGAGAAGTGCAACATGCAAATCTTATGTTACCGATATTACTATTGCTAAATGTAAACAGGTCTGCTTTTTGTAATTAGGAACAACATTTTCTTTTGTCTATATTAGATGTATGTGTAATAAATATAGTTTATGTGTAGTGCATGTAAAAACGTAGATTGGAATAAGTTAGGAGCTTTGTTGAAAATGTTCCAGACAGTCGAATGTACTAATAACATAGATGTTGATCTGGACTGGGAATGTTGGCTCCAGTGCTATGGTGATGCTGTTGAAACATGTGTACCCAAAATTACCGTGAGAAGATCAAATATAGCCTTGGGAATTTACCATCTTGGTTTGACTCAAGTGAAACGTCTAAAAAAGAGGCAAGCTTGTACAAAAGTTAAGAACTTGATTCATTGGAAGCTCATCCATCATTGGAATAAATTTAGAAAAGTAAGAAATTAATTACATAAATTATTGCAGTTCACTCACGCACACCGTCGCAAACAATCGCAAATAGTCGCAAACGGTCACAAACGATCGCAAATTGTCGCAAACCGTCGCAAACGATCGCAAATTGTCGCAAAGGGTCGCAAATGATCGCAAACGGTCGTAAATGTTCACAAATGGTCACAAGAGGTCGCACACGGTCGCAAACGGTGGCAAATGGTCGCAAACGATCGCACATGGTCGCAAACGATCGCAAACGATCGCAACTAGTCGTAAATGGTCGCTAAGGGTAGCAAATGATCGCAAATGGTCGCAAACAGTCGCAAACGATCGCAAACGATCGCAAAAGGTCGCAAATAGTCGCATATAGTCGCAAAAAGTCGCAAATGGTCGTAAATGGTCGCAAATGGTCGCAAAACGTCGCAAACAGTGGCAAATGGTCGCAAACGATCGCAAATGGTCGGAAATCGTCGCAAACGATCGCAAATGGTCGCAAACAGTCGCAAAAAATCGCAATTGGTAGCAAACTGTCGTAAATGGTCGCAAAAGGTCGCAAACCGTCGCAAAGGGTGGCAAATGGTCACAAACGGTCTCAAACGGTCGTTAACGGCTGCAAATGATAGCAACCTGTTAAAAATGGTCGCAAATGCTCGCAAACGGTCGCAAATTGTCGCAAACGGTCGAAAACGGTCGCAAACTGTCAAAAATGGCCGAAAGCGGTCACAGACGGTTGCAAATGATCGCAAACGGTCTCAAACGGTCGTAAACGACTGCAACTGATCGCAAACTGTCAAAATTTGTCGCAAACGGTCGCAAATGGTCGCAAACTGTCAAAAGTAGCTGCAAACGGTCGTAGACGGTCTCAAATGGTTGCAAACGGTCACAGACAGTTGCAAATGGTCGCAAACGATCGAAAATGGTCCCAAGCGGACGCAAACGGGCGCTAACGGTCGCAACAGTCGCAAACGGTCTCAAACGGTCACAAATGTCACAAATGTCGGAATTGTCACAATTGTCGCAAATGTCTTTAGGAAAAGTTTACGAAGGACGTCCAAACTTTATTACTGTTACTTGTCACAGTTTAGTCAGGGAAAGTTAAGCGATTTTTTAACAAAGCGTAAAACAAATTCCTTACC